>BFEA01000215.1:191375-209279 GCA_003427395.1 Chara braunii
CCGCCCACCCCCCTACGCGAACGCGTCAAACGCATTCAGGCGCGTTCAGTGAACGCGCGTTTACTGCGTTTATTTTTCGAACGAGAAACGCGCATTCAATGAACGCGCTGTAACACAGTCAGGATATGTGTTCTGACTTTTCTACGCCTTTATCCTTACGTGCAACTGTAATTTTTGTTTTGGCGGTCATAATTGCGACTGTAATCCCCCTGTTCTTGATATCTTTTATGGCGTCCATGTGCGCGCGCACTTCTTCCTCTGTCTTACTTGGCCGGAACGCTTGCATAACTGGATCGATGTGTGGAGTGAGGCTACGTCCCCCACGCCGCAGCCAGGCCATGCAGACGTAGGCACTTCCTTCCTCCTTCTTTTTCCACTTAGTCACAACCCCGGGTACCTCGCGCAAGCATGCATGCTATAAATCTCGCAGGTGCGATTAACTGGCTCTCTAAGAATTCTGGGAGTTGGCGAGGTCGAGAGGATTGGCTAACGAGCAAGATTTGGAAGGTGAGTAGAGAGTTGGGAGATCCGACGAGCTGGTGCTGGGCATGCGGGGTTGACGTGGGGCCGCTACGGACTGTGGCACACTTGCGAACCTGGCTGGCATGCTCGGACTAAGCGGGGTGACAACTCTGTGTAGGTGTGAGGCGACAGACTGCCCGCATCGGGATGCTGTGAAGAGAGAGAGAGAGAGAGAGAGAGAGAGAGAGAGAGAGAGAGAGAGAGAGAGAGAGAGAGAGAGAGAGTCGGGATGTGTTATGGTGATGTTCTTCTCTTTCATTCTTCAGAGTAATTTTGGTATCTGCCGCAAGTCGCTTTTTGCTTTCTTCGATCGGCATCTCGGATCTTTTCTTTATTTGTCTCTAATGATTGATGTATGATTGTTTCTCCCACTTCACTCCTCCCTCTATGTGGATGGGCCACATTGATTGGTTAATCACCTACGATCGAATTTTGTACGATCTTGATGCATGAACGATTGTCACCTTCTTTTTGTGTATGCATGAGACTGGATATCTGGATGATGGGTATTTTTTTGTCTGAATTAAATAAGCATGCTAGATGATTAGGTGCTTGTCTCGCGATAGGACTATCCACCTTCGGTTAACGGGCCTGCGGATACGAGACGCGAGTCATTGGTCTTTGTCCATCGGACCGAAGGACAGACCTTGCGCACGCACGTGTAATCCCGATCGGAAGAACGTGGCCTACACGCGTGTCTGCGGAGCCTGTACTCGATCCAACTTTTCGAATGACTAAGTTTCCGCCTCACCCCGCAGCATGAATATCGAACTCCCTTTTCCTATTTCCGATCGCGAGTGTCTCAGGGATCACGGATTCCGGGAGTATTGGGACCACGTATGTCTGTCTGCACGACCAAGGGGAGAACTTCCTAAATTTTCATACCCGGTGGGAAACGAACGTATCCGCGAGTGGGATATCGACCAAGCTCGAGCGCGCATTCCCCACCACCCTGAATTCCCCAGCTCAATCATATGCCACCTTATCACGAAACCTGGAATAATTACTCTGGAAATCGACTTCCCTCCCTACCACCTCATACTGCCCTTCCATTCGCTGACCATCATCCCCTGGCTCGCAATCGCTCTATATTGGTCCCACCCCCCGTGCTCGGAGTGCTTGCGAACTCGCTCGGAGGAAGAACGATGGGCGCACAGTCTTCGGTTAAGGCCGGCCGCGGCGGATTCTGAGACCAGTAACGTACGACGCAAACAAGTAAGTGCACAGTGCAATAGCCATAGCGTTCCGGCGGTGCACCAAATACGAGTCCGACCCAAACGACGAAACCACTAGAGGCGGTAGCCCAACGCTCAGAAGCATGGAAGCGGACTTTGACTTGCGCCTATCCTCTTGCATTCCTATACCTGAAACTTGCCACAGGAGATCTTTGTTCCGACCAGGGACTCCACCCCCACTTTCCTAAAATCCTTAGCACACCCCCTTTTCGCACTTCCAGGCCCACTCACACTTCGATCAGGAAGTCGTGCAGGGCGTGAGGTTGGTATCGGAGCCGACACGTGGCAGGCCCAAAGATTGCCAATCAGGAAGGATATAAGGGACGATCTAGCGAACAGAGGGCGTCCTAGGCAGAGGAACATGCCACGACGCGACCCTATAGTAACCCGGAGTAGATCGGCAGGTCGGCAGGCCGCCAATATGAATGCCAACCCGACACCAAATGCTGGTGGGGCCCTAGCCCCTCGAGCACGCGCGTCGATGCCCCTACCTGATCTATATCCCTTTGACCCTGCGCATCATCTCGATGGGGCATGGCTAGCCACACTGCGTGCACAACAATACGATAATGTTGAGGCCAGGATCAACATCCTCGTGAGATTGGGAGGGGATGCGCACCATTGGTTTACTACTTACATTTGGGTAGATCTTCCGACTTTCAAAAGGGACTTCTTAAACCGATTCGATTACATCCACCTTGAGCAGGTTTTTTTCATGATCAAAGACCGAGTCCAGAAGCCCTTCGAATTCGTCGTCAAATACCGCAGTAGGTTCTATAGGTTGTTTACCGAGGAAGTTGTAGAACTTATTCCGCTCGATCAATACATCTCGCTGGGCTACCCAGGGTTGGGAATGATTGGAACCATTCACCCAACGAACGAGCAACGGGAAATAGTAGAATGGAGACCATCCCCCGGAGAAATGGAATCGGGTGGTCCTGCCTTCGTTATGGGAGAAATTGATGTCCTGAATATCGTTTGAGTCCTGGATCATCGAATCCCCTTGCCGATCGAACACCTGCTCTCCATATCACAACAGGCGAATGAATGAATGTTGCAGCATTGCAAGGCAAACCGGAAACGGTTTGCCCTCGCTAAGCAAGTAGCCATCAAACGGAAAGCCCCCACCTGCGAAGACAAACCCGATGTCCCAAGCATCTCGGACCCGATACGGTTAGGGCTCATCCGAAAAGACGATCATTTTCTGCGCATTAAGACCATTCGATGGAAATCCGCAGAATGCGACATAGAATTATGGGGAAATCCATACAATGCTATTATCGACTAAGGGGCCGCGGTCCTAGCCATTTCTTTTAGGGTCGTGGAACAGGAAGGAAGAAGAAAGGATCTGATCGTGTTGGCAGAAGGAGATCACCTTGTCTCCGCCAATGAGGAAAAGATCAAGGTAGTAGGAAGGATGACAAATGAACCTCACCCTTTGTGCTGTCTTCCGGTTGAAGTGACTAAAATGTTGAAAAGGCTTTGAAAACCCAGCAAGATGGGGTGTGCCAAAGATGTTTTGGGAAATTGAGTATGGAAATACAAACAGAAATGAAATCTTCCGTGTGGCCCCAGTTTTAGCGGTAAATGGTCATCGTCGCGTGCAAAGGGAAATGAGAGCGCACAATTTGCAAACATCTGCCTAATCCAAAACGTGTCTCTAAACTTTCATGCGAGCTATTCAATTTCCTTTTGAACAGGAAGGTAAGAGTACGCACATGGGATCTGGTTTTCGAATTAAGTCTCGTCACCATCAACTACAGAGTTCAAAATACGTCGTGGAAGGTTACATCCTGGTTGCTCTTTCCTTAACCTCGTCCTCGTCACGTGTCCCGTAATGGAAACCCTTTCCCGATAACGCTCAGTGTGGTGATAATCGCTGCGAAGAGTATTGGGTCAATGAGGTGTCACAAATATCCACAGGATGACTATCAACTCGTTGAAGTGCCATAATAAAGAATATGGTGGAGAATGAGTATCGATAATCATAAACCCACCACCCACAAACCTCGAACACGTCATTTCATGAGGGAGATAATAACGTCATCCAATCTTTGCAGCAACTTCCCTTACTTCTCATCCGCATACACGTGACCTTTCCTCGTTGTTAGGGAATCGGCGTTGTGGGAACACGGGAAGTCGGCGCCCGATCGGATCGGTATGATCAATCTACATGGCATATGTTAGTTAGTGGCATTGGTCTACGCAATCCGTCATTCGATCTGAAAAAAAAAACAACGCAAGTGTTGAACATTTATTGATGGAATAAGGGAAGCAAAAATAGTAAAATACACCTACATGAAAAGAAAAAAAAACATCAAAGTTTCACTACATCCAAATCATCAAAACAGTCGTCAGCCAATGTCTACAAGAAAAAATTATCTCCTAACCTGTTTTCGTGTTCGGATTGGTTCGCCCAACGACACTTCGAATATCAAAAATAAGTAGAGGCAAAGAATCACACGCACACCGGTCGTCATTGTAAACTTGTATCATCCAGTGCACTGAAAAAAAGTTGAGAAAGAAGAACAAGGTAACGTGACCTCGTTGGCCTCTCGAGTTCGATGATGCTCGTCATTGCGAGATCCGATCGAAGTAACGAGACGAGTAGGGTGGGGACTTAGACGCAGACAGAAGTAAGGAGAACGCTTCCCCATCCAATCTTTCATAAAGAGGGAGAGAGAGAGAGCATTGACGAAGTCATAGCTTGACTCAGGAAGTGGACTAAGGGAAAGGACGATGTACATGCACGCGAGTAGATCTGAAGAAAATCGACATTTCGATGTTAACTTAGCTTACAAAATAAGAGAAGAACGAAGAAACAAGGTACGCAAGCCTTCTGCTCTCATATCATGACCCCAGGTCATGCAACCATTCGTTCATACACACACCTTCCTTGCTCAGGCACTGGCGATCCTGACCGCCCAGTACCAACCTTCGTACCACAACGATCGTTACTCCGCCAACTTAGTTTCTACAACGACTTGCCTAGATCCCGCAGTCCGTCGAGGCCACCCAACTCAAAACCTCGCAAAACTATAGCCGGCTCGTCAGGACTTTCCGACTCGCCGATCATCACATCATCTAGCCACTACTTCCCTGAGTTGGCAAATGGGTTGTGAGAGAGATTCCCAGATGTGCTTGCGGGTTTTGTAGTTGGGGGGGGGGGGGGGGGGGAGGGTGGAAGACAAAAGAGAGGGAAGGAGAAAGGGTCAAAGAGAGGGAATGGGGGAGGGGGATTAATCACCTTAGGAAAGTCATATCGATCCGCGTGAGTCACTTCACTGCCAATCGGATCGTAGCGTGAGGGAATTAGTGTCTCCTTACACTCTATCGTTTAGTGACTCGAAGGCTCTGAGAAGGGATCGGTAGGGACTCCCTGTACGGGGATACAGTGGGAAAGGAGACGAGGCAAAGAGCAGTGTGGAGCGGGACCAAGATTCAGATGAAGAGAGGGAGAAAAAAGCGCAAAAAAAAGGGATGAAAAATGATTACGACTTAAAGGAAGAAGGCGCAAAGGAGAGAAGGGTGAAGGTGGTTTGGGATACAACAGGATGCGTAAGAAACTTGCATTCATGGCGCTGACACAGAAACAAAAAGACACCGAAACAGTTATTATCCGTCCAATCCATCTCTAAAACTAGTTTAAGATTTGAAAAATTCAAAAGCAATATCTGCATACGGAATTAAACGTGCAAAATGCTACGCCTGTTCAGATTCCTTCGAGAAATTCATCGAGCTTTCCCAGGTAAAATTAGGAATACTGATGTACAATAACACGTCAATGGGAAGTGCGACCGTAAATTTTGAAGTTCACAACTACCAAACAAAATTCATAGCGTGTTTGTTAAGGCGCGCGCAATTCCTACGTAAAGTTGAAAAAAAATAAAATTTTAAAAATTTAGAGAAAGCGAAAAACACTTTGAAGTAAAAAGGCCTCAACGACCATTGATCCCATGCACTACCCGCTTGTCAAAAAGAAGGTACCCCAAAACCTGTTAATGGTCGGAAAAAAAAAGTAGCAAAATACAAGGCTTTAGAAGTTCGTTTAAACACAGAAGGTGGCACATCACATGCAGTCTCCCTTCCCTCTATATTCTTACTTCCTTCCTCATACGACAATTGCACCCTTCCCCTTTGCCACTCGTGGTTAATGAGTGGTGTTGTTTTCGGCGAATTTTTTACCGAAACTGTTATATTTCCCTTAACTTTTGCTTTTCTCTTGTGTTTTTTTTTTTTGTGATATGTATGTGTTTGAGGGTATATCTGTATTCAGTTTCGGCGTATTTGGACAGTAAAGTTACTCGAAATATGGTTTTATAATGCGTTTGTCTTTTTTTTTCTGTTTTTTTTTGCCTGTTTCATTTTTTTAATGTTTGTATTACGAGTCTGCATAGTTTGTTCGTAAAATTTGCGATGACATTGCTTGTAGTGATGTGGCGAAAACCCCCGAATTTCGAGCTTTTTATTAATCGCGTGTCCCCTATGCCTCTTACCCTATCTAAACCCCACCAACTGTCATACGTCTTAGTTTTACAATTCTCCCACCGACCGCAGTTGCCCTGTGCAATATGAGTCTGTAGAGATGCACACAAGCATTGAGTCCTACTCCACTGCTCGAGAGTCCTGAAATTTTGAGAGTCTGGCATGACTCTTATTCTCAAACTGGGGCCTTAAGAACCCCTTGTCAGATATGAATCTTGAACTTTTGAGTCTGTGGTTGCTCAAGCGAAGAGGACTGGATTTCATTATGGAATCTGAACGTGTTTGCGAACTTATGCAGAGAATTGTGCTTGATCTGCTTTTCTGCATCTCTGTGCAGAGCACATCTAGATTCATGAATTAAACCCAATCCTCTTTGCTAATGAGACTAGGCCCAGGGTCTCCAGGTCAACTCCTAGGAACGCCCTTTGAGGACCACAAAAAAAAACATGGTGTTGAAGTTGGGTACTCTAGAGTGGGTCTGACAGCAATACGTTTCCAGCAGATGATGCTTCCTACTCTTTTTTTGTTGGAAATTTGCTCCATCTATTGGTGGGAAACAATGCCTGTTGGAAATCGGGTCCAGTGTCCCTGAACAATAAGAAGGAAGGAGTGTATGTCATCATTGATTACCTTCGATACCAGGGGATTGACTGAGCAGGCCGCGGAATGCCTCATATGTTAACCTTATGACCCCTGGATACTCATCCTTGACTATGGTCAAGGAGGGGAGGGGGATGACAGCATGGGCCCGGGAGGCACCAAAGCCCCTGGCAACGCTGCCTTCCCCTCTTGCTGAGATGCCGTCGTCTTCGAACTATTTGTGGGGGCCAGCTGGAAACCTCCTGGAAATGATGCTTGAGGATTTTTTTGGAAGTGATACATGTCGATCCCTACGTACGCCTTTGGTGAAAACCCAAAGAAAGGGATAGAGGGAATAAAAAGAAAGATGCTTCCTACCCCAAAAAAAAAGCACAGTCAACGAGGGGGGGGGAGGAACAAGGTTGTAGTAGCAGATATCCGGCGCTTGGCGCAGAGCGAAGAGGTTCTCTCCTTTTTTTCATTAACCTCCTCAGTCAATCCTCTGGTTTCCCGAGTAATCAATGCTGGCAGGGGTTTCTCAAGGCTTTTGTCCTGATAGCCTCCAAATTTTTTTTCTGTAAATTCAATTATCTAGGTATAAGGTGAAAAAATTCTTTTCCATAACATAAATTGATTATCAATGTGTGAAGCGACAAAACAACAATGAAGCAAACTCTTATAAAAAAAGTATAAAGTATCGTAACTAAACACAAGATAAAAAAATAATATAATAAAATAATAAGATTAATTTAATAACATAGCAAAATCGAATCATTCTTCGAAAAGATTCTTGACTATAATTTTTTAAACTATTAATAAAAGTAAACATAGAATAGATAGAAGATATAGACATAAGATATTATATACATATAGTATAGACAAAATATACATATAGTATTAGATAAAATGCAAAAAAGTTAGTATTATAAAAATTTAAATAATGTAAGTTGAAAAGAAGCTGTGAGTAATAAATTGCCCATTGCCGTACGAAGTAAAAACATCGTTTCCATGGTGTTAGTTCAATTAACGTTTAGGTTTATTTTCTACATATAAGCCAAAAACGATATTTTTTTACTCTAAACTAGATTATAGGATAATACAGAATATATTTAATTACTTATGTTAAGAGAATATATGTATTTATTCTATAATGAATTTTCTAGAATAAATTGTTGATTGTGGAATTTTCTGATATAACGAACCTTAGCATGGCATACTCTATTTCTCAATATTAAAGTCAATACTCAAAGGTATAAGACAAGAGGCGGTACATGTGAAATCTTTTCTACCACAGAGAAAACTTCACTCAATTCCYTGTGGGACAAGGGGCAGTCCAGAGATGTAAGTTCATTGAATTCCACTTCTCTCTTGTTGAGAATTCAAAGATTCCTTATCAATCCTTGAGTAACTAATGGGACACTGGACCTGTTTTCCAGCACGTGATGCTCCCCACCAATAGATGGAGCCTCTCCCCAGGTGCTAGTGGTGTCTGCTCTCACCACCACCACTAGCACTGGAGGGAAAAAAAAAAACCAAAAAAAAAATGGTTGCTCTCGAAATGGACTCTTGAAAACCGCGTTATCCATCCATTTTCTTAGAGTCTGCGGTGTGTGCTGCCATGCTGCATCTCAGAAAGAATGGCTAGGAAACATACAGGGAAACGTACTGCTGTCAGAGGCACTCTAGAGTTCCCAGCTTCAACACCATGTTTTTCTGGGTTGTCCTCGGAAGGGCGTTCCTAAGAGTTGGCCTGGAGTCCCAGGGCCTGGTCCCATTAGCAAAGAGGATTGGGTTTAATTCATGAACCTGGATGCGCTTTGCGCAGAGATGCAGAAAAACAGATCAAGCCCAATTCTCTTCATGAGTCCGCACACAGGTCCAGATTCCGGAATGAAATCCAATCCTCTTGGCTGATGGGACCAGGGCCAGGTGGACACTAGTGCTCTTGAAGTTAGGGAATTTTGCCTTCAGGAGCAAGTGGAGCTTTGACAGGAATTTTTGCTCGTTTTGAGAGTCTGGCAGCTCTGTAAGGACTCCTGAAAATTTTCGAGAGTCCAGCGTACTTCCGCGAGACCCAGGGCCTCGCCACCACACTACCCCCCGGATGTGCAAAATGGAGCACGCCATGGCTTTATTCTGCTTTCGCGGACGGTGGAAACCGAGGCTCAACAAAACCCCGCCAGAACGTCGTCTGGCTCCAAACCGCCAGAACGTCATCTGGCTCCAAGTCCGACTTGTCCGCGTCCTTCATTTGCGGCCGTAATTCTCAGAGATCGACGGCCAGGAACGAAGAATTCCTGAGCTTAGGACTTGTCCCCCGGGCTCGGACCAGCTCCGGACCTGACCGAGGATGACGGGACCTCCGCTTGGGGCTTCGAGCCGTGGCGACACAGTCCGCCCCCGGCCGTCCGGTTCGGAAGACGGGCCGATCTGGGAGAACCTTCCGGGCAACCGATGACTGAATGGACCGAAGAAAGAAGAAGAGGCTATATTTTTTTCTCTTCTCTCGCCTCCGGACAGAGGGAAGAGCTGAGTCTCGGAAATTGGAAAGCGGGAATGAAAGGTGATCCGAGGAACCGAGAGAGCGAGAGCGAAAGAGCATCGCGAGGAGGGAGGAAGGGAGAGAACATCGTACACGTGATTCCGCCAGTGGCGCGCTGAAGTCCTTTTGTGAATTTCGGGCGCGATGCCACCACCGCCATTTTCAGGTTCCCGCGTTCGCATATGAAGGACTACTACGTGGTACGGTTGGTCCGCATAGAATACTGATCAATCTACGACATACTGTCTTACAGTATTATATAATACGATATTCTTTAACCGAAAATCCGCAGCTGAAGCTGCAGCAGCAGTAGCAATCGGTGCCTCGCGCCTGTCGGCCGTTTGTCTTTGTCCCAGCCGCCTTCTGCGTTCTGCTCTCCTTTCTTTCGTCTCCTTCCCTGTCGAGCTCCTCTTTTAGCTCTTCCTCCTGATCGGTGTTCCTCCTTCCGTTTCATTGGTTCACTACACGACGGAGATGCCGGCGATTCCTCTTCTTCTTCGTCGGTGGCGGGAGAGAGCAGAGAGTAAGGAGGAAAGACCGTGTGGGACTACCGGTAGCTGCTGTGGCCGGCTTGACCTCGAAGTACCTCGGAGTACCTCGGAGTAAGAACGGTACGCGGACTGTTTGTCAGCTTATACAGTGAGCTTCTCCCATGAGATGGGGGGTGGCTGGTCTATACGTTGTCACGGAGCATAACAGTGAACCCTACAAGTTTCCTAATCCGGCCAAAGAAAACGTATTGAAGAAAGATAATGCGGGATTGAATGTGTGGCAACGGTACAAAGGGGGCTTCATCTGTCTTACCGCTGCTGTCGTCGCCGTCACCAACGCCGCAGCTGCCGCCCTAGGTTCGGCCACACCTTCGGCTCCGGCTTCGGCCGCAGCTGCCCCGCTCCAGGTTTGGTCGTGACCTGTTGCTGGCTCATAATGAGGGGACGATTGCGGGCGGACTCGGAAAAGCGTTCCCTTTCTCGGTCCCCCCTCTTGCGCTTAACCAAGCAGGAGACAAAGAACTGAATCTTGATCACAGTCATTACGACAGCCTGGCAGCCGTCGCGTGAGCGGTAATTACGTGTGTTCGAGATGGAAGGGGCGGCCAACTGTGGGGAGCGGGGATGTTACTTACCGCTGCGTGTTGCGGGCACGAGCGGCACAGGCCATGCCTTATCAATCGTCGGGCTGCGCACCGACCTCCCTTCGCATCCGCACCACCTCCGCCGTCCAAATGATTCGATTCCCCTACGCCAGTAATTTCAAGATAAGATCCCGAAAGGGTGGGGAGATACGCTCACCGCCAACACAAACACGGGGGGGGGGAGGAGGGGGAGAGGGGGAGGGGGGGAGGGGAAGACAGAGAGAGAGAGAGAGGGGGAGAGGGAGAGAGGGAGAGAGTACCGGGTGTCGACAGCGATTGATTGGTGAGCAATGCATTTTCCTCTCTTCTGGAGCATAACACCTCTGTTTTGCGGCAATCGACGGGCACCTGCCCATGTCATTCGTACGGCTTAAACATTCCTCATCACGCGTCACCGCACTGCTGCAAGGCGACAATTAGTCGAGGACCTGGTTTCCACGTGTCTCCGCCCACACAGTTGCCACGTGGCGTAATGCGGGTGGTCCTCAGTCCGATAACAATGGCAGAGTTGTCAGGTTGCTTGTCGTGAGAAACGCAAGATCTCTGTCGTGCAGCGGACACGGTTGCCACGTGGCGTAAAACCGTATCGCCGCGACAATCGTAATGGTGGTCGATTGCAGATGATTGCCATCGATGAAGGTGACGGTAGCATCGACTGGAATGCGAATGCCGACCTTCAGCAGTCAATCGGAAGAAGAGACAAGGCGGCTGAAGTTGAGCAGTGTTGACACTGTAGGAGGTTGAAGGGTGTGGGGAGCTCCCTCCTCTGGGTGTGGAGTGTATTCGGGACGACAAGGATCCGGAGCTTCAGGGAGAAACGAGCCGGCGACGGCAGCAGAATGCTGCCGGTATCACCCGCACGCACAGACCCACTCAAGTGTGGTGAAAACACCGTCTATGAATTGCTATAGATGGGAGAATGAAGCGGAGTGGGGTGATGCCCGTGGATGCTGCGTTTTCAGCTTTGAAACGAGGGAACATGGAACCCGTGATGATGCTGGTAGGATGAAATTGCCCGCCACGACGGTCCCCCATTGAGATAGGACCCAGAGCATGATGAGCGAGTGGCAGCTTGGAGTAGATCGAATCGGCATCGTTCAGCGAAGTGTTAAGGGATCTGAAGTCGACAAAGCAGAGAAACTTCTCTTGGCAGTCGCTCACAACCCTGCTAAAACTGGGTAGGCCAATGTTCCAAGGCTTCGTATCCGACGGTATACGCGACTGTGTTTCATTTGTGTGTGTGTGTGTGTGTGTGTGTGTGTGTGTGTGAGAGAGAGAGAGAGAGAGAGAGAGAGAGAGAGAGAGAGAGAGAGAGATGTTCGACCTGAATGAGCTTCCGTGCGAAAATTCGGGGGAGAAAGATGGACCCCTGGACGATGTTGGGATTGTTGTTAGTGCGGAAGCAATCGGGACCGATGAGCTTGCAGGAGTTAAACCCGTCGCAGGGGTTAAAGCTTTTCCCAAGGGCGATGGGGTTGACGGAACAGAGGGTGGAGGAGGAGGAGGAGGAGGTGGAGGGGGAAGACGACGAGGAGGGCGAGAGATGAAACCGAAGAGTGTATCCGAAGAGCTAGAAGAAGAAGAACGTCAGCGCAATGATAGCCCGACTATCGCGACCCCGACGATCGAAGAGAACAGGAAGCGAGATTCGTGGTTTAATGGGCCTGCGGCTTTGACACCCGTTACTCCACTGAGGCCTCTGGCACCCTTGCCTCCTGCTCCTCCTCCTCTGGCATCTCTTGCCTCTGCCGCTTTGGGCTTTCCACCCAAGAAAGCCTTTCGCAGCAGCGCGTTTCAACCCATCGCTCCCGGTGCTTATAAAGGCGTCAATTCCGCGCCCTCCCCGTCACCCTCTTCCTCCCTTCATCGCCTTGCTTTCAACGACCGCGAACATCAGGTCCAGCATCGGTTATGCTCCCAAGTAGAGCTTCTGTTGCCTTCATCTGTATCCACGAGGCTCGAGATTGCCGGTATTCCGGCGAAGAAAGACGATGTCTCTCTTCCGACTCCCTCCTTTTCTTCTTCCTCCGCTCTCCTGGCCGTCGATTCCACCCCATCCGATTTCGTCAATCTGGTTTCCTCCCAAGAAATGGGCCTGTCGGGGGCCACAATCAAGACGATCGAGAGGGGTGCGAGACGCAACAAGCCGGAGGCTGTCGGCGGCCCATCGTCATCGATGATGGTCGTCGTCATAGATACTGACGACGATAAGGGGGACGAGGTGGATGAGGTGGATGAGACTGAGCAGCTGCTGACTGGTCCCCATTATGGAGATCGTGAAGGAGTGGTTTCTCCTCTCCCAGCCACTCCCATTTTCGTGCCATTTTGCACAGCCGACGATCCTCTTGTCTCGCCGACGGCTGCTGCTGTGATTGTGACTCCAAGCCAAGCAGCGCCTGACTCAAGGGGTTCGACAAAGGAGGACGACGATAAGGAGAAGGGCATAGGACGAAGAGCAAGAAATGCGGACGTCATCGCCGCCGCCGCCGCCGCCGCCGTATGTGACGATGGGACGGAAAAGATCATGCCGATCGAGAAAAATTCCCAGATATCTACGATGATTACAACAGGGAGGAAGCATACTTTCTTGGATTTGATGAATGTGGTGGATCAGGTCGATGAGAAGAAGAAGACTTCGGCAATGGTCGTTGCCTCGCTAATTACCGATGGGATGCCTTCCTTTGTCTCTCTTCCTCTCCCTCCGCAGCGATCCTCCCTTGGCGGGCAGGCACCAGAAGAAGAGGAGGGGGTGCTCCTGATGGAGCAGCAGGATCACAAGGGGCTCCTGCGTTCGTCGAAGGACGATGTCGCCTGCGGAAGTGGAGAGGGGAGCGGAGGAGAGATGGCCGGAAGGGTTGTGGAAGTCGAGAAAAAGGTCATCTCCCCTACGTTAGGGTCAACGCCGGTTGCGTTGGGAACATCGGCAGCGGCGACCTCGCCGCCGGGGGAAAAGCGCCAGCGCGAGCCGGCAGGAATCGCCAAGATTAGCATGTCAGAGAAGCTGCAATCCGACGCCGCCGGTGCTGCCGGTGATTTGACCGAAGAGCGGGTAGTAGAGCCCGTCGACGGTTCGAAGACAGTGGCGACCGCGGCGGCGGCGGCGGGGGCAAAGGTACGCAGGGAGAACGGGTCTCTCCTGCATGAAAGACGGAGATTGCCGGAAATGAAGGTGCAAGTGAAAACAACAGGAGCGAGCGGTGTCTCGAAACAGCAGCAGCAGCAGCCGAAGGCGGCAGAAGCAGACAGTGGCGACAGGCAGCCACCGACAGAAGAGAGTGGAGCCGAAGTGGGTGAAGGTGTCGAGGAGGTGGACCCTAGTAGTAGTCGGCCTTCCCGAGTGGCGACTCCTACTCCCGAGGAGGGAGTTTGGAGTAAGGTGGCAAAGTGCAACGGTCGTCTCTCCCCTCCTGTTCTTCTTCTCCCTCGTCAATCACAAAACGAGGAAGCGGGGGAGGGAGGAAAGGGAAAGCCGAGCAAAGGAAAAGGAGACGTATTCAAAGAAGAAGAAGGGGAAACGCCAAGAGGGGACGCGCAAAAGCGAAATAAGCACAGTTCCCCCAAAGTTGGTGAACAACATTTGCGGACGGAGGCGGCACGTGTTGTTGCCGACGAGAGCCGGCGGAGCAAAACTGGCGGCGGCGGTGGGGGCGGGGGCGGCTCATCGGGCCACAAGGAGAGGTTAAACTCGTCGGGAAGGATGGATAATCCCCAC
Organism: Chara braunii; assembly: GCA_003427395.1. Taxonomy (NCBI): domain Eukaryota; kingdom Viridiplantae; phylum Streptophyta; class Charophyceae; order Charales; family Characeae; genus Chara; species Chara braunii. The sequence goes on from BFEA01000215.1 coordinate 205,586, forward strand.
TGGGGGGAGTCTAGACAGGGGGGCCAGGGAGAATCAAGCGGAAAGCCTGGGGAGGAGAAGGTGGAGACGAGAGGTAAGACTGGCGGGAAGTCCGCAGCCGATACGAAACAGCAGGCTGTGTGTTCGGGCATTAGTAATATCGAACAAAAGAGCGAGAAAGCGGCGAGCGCACGTGAGAGAGCGGAGGAGGTCGAGGGTGGAGAGATTCGTATCCGACAGCGCCGGAAAAGGCGACAGCAGGAGGATGAAAGGGAGGATGCAGCGATGGTGGAGGAGAAATTTGCCGGGATGGTGGCGGGAGAGGAAGAGGAAGCCGAGGAGGAGGAAGAGATGGAGGATGAGGTCGCCGGTGTTGCGACGCGGTGCACGGGAGCAGTAGCAGCAGCAGGAGGAGGAGGAGCAGGAGGAGGAGGAGAGATTAACGCTAGTAATAGAGCGGTATTGAGGTCAGCGAAAAAGCTTTCCGTCAAAGTTGTGGAGTCGGAAGGAGGGATATCTGGTAGTGCAGAGATCATTGTGAAGAGACCGAAGGAAAGATCCGCCATTCTTAGCAGTATCGGCGCTAGCAAGCATGTGCAGGCGAAGTCCACAGCCCCCTTACAGCCAGAGAGCCACTACCATCGGAAGAGGGAGGAGCGCACCCCTACTCCTCGGGGAGAGATGGGAGTGGCAAGCGGAGAGGAAAACGTTGTGGGGGGAGGCAAGAGCACGAAGCCTGGTGACAAACGGGCAGCAGAAGACGAGGATGAAGAAATGGCGTTAGGGAGAAGGGTAGTTGTTCTTTCGTCCGAGCGGCGATGGGAGGATCTCCGTGCAGGGTCTAGAAGGGAGGAAGGGGGGGGGAGGGTAGTGACTGGCCGTCTGCATGAATCCTCTTCTTGCAGGAATGCGGGAGGAGGGAGCGGCGGGAATGGTGCAAGCTCACAAGAAGATCGTCTGTTGCGCAGATCGACTAGCCTGAAGGAAGGGGGGAGAAGAGAGGGTACGGCCTCGTCTTTGGTGTCCGTGAGAGAGAGTGGGAGAGGGGAGGGGGCCGCCAGGGAGTACGTGAGGAGGGAGGAGAAGAGAGCGGACTGGAGGATTTGCAGCAGCAGGTCGGAAGAGGAGAGATTCGAGATGCAGAGGAAGGAGGAGAGAATGGAGTGGGGTAGGCAGATCGCCGGGATCCCAGCTGGGGCTGAGCGAAGCGACCTTCCGTCTGGAAGGTATGGTGGTAGTAACCTGGGCGGAGTCCGAGTTGAAAGTGGAAGGATGGGAATGGACGATGGCCCGAGGGGAAGGAGGGGGGAAGGAGGCGGTGGCAGCGGTAGCGGGAGCGGGCTGGGACCCCGACCTCAGGTGTGTGGTCGCAACACGGGGAGAAGAGACACCGGCGGGGGAAGGTTCATCGATAGCAGTGGAGGGAGGAGGGAGTACCCCAGTGCAAATGGGTCGGCACCCGGAGATGGCTTGAGCCCTCGGCCTTACCGTAATAATAAGGTGGCGGAGAGAACAGAGTGGAAAGGAGGAGAAGAACGAGAAGAGGGGGGAAGCGGATCGGGACTGAGCAATAGGAGTGGCGGCAGGGAGGAGGAGAGGAGGTACTGGCAAACAGGTCCTTCTCCAAGGGGTGGGATGAACGAGTACGGGAAGAGGGCGAGAGAGGTGGATGGAGCAGGAGGGGGGGATAGAGGAAGGGCAGTAGGGAAGCTGTCCCGTTTATCGGCCAGTCGATGTGCTGTTCGCGGCACGGGGAGGGAGGGGGATGTGGTGGTGGAGAGAGGAGAGTACGTGGAGGAGGTATGGCTTAGACGAACGCACCGAGTGGCGTACAAGGGGGTAGAGAACGAAAAGGGGGTGGGGGTAGGGGATTGGGGGGGGGCGGGGGGAGGGGGAGGAGGATGTGTCACTCCCGCACCTATGAGAGGAGGGGGAGATGCGCATCAGAGGGGAGGCGGGGGGAGAAGACTTGAGGCCACCACTGCGGAACGCAGCAGGTGGCCGTATAGAAGTGGCACGGGGAGTCGAGGTGGTGTGTTCGCGGGTAATGGGTCGCAGGACCCGGGGGTGGAGGAGGAAGGTATGGATGATGACGAAGGCCATGAAGACGACTGGGTGAGCGGCAGCGAAGAGGATGGCGGCCCGCACGGGTGGGAGCGACGTCGTAATCGGGAGCGGGATCGGGATCGGGATCGAGATCGCCAGTTGTCGTTAGCCTTTCAGAGAGCAGCTGTAGGAGCAGGTGTCGCTGCGCCCCCGGCTTCCTCTTCGGACCCTATGGATCCGCTTGATTGCGTCGAAGGAAGAGGAGGAGGAGGAGGAGGAGGAGGGATTCCCGCACCGTCCAGCCGCCAGGAAGCAAGAGGGTGGGCGACGGACAACTTGCGGTCCGGCAAGCTGACCTGGTACGATGGATGCGCCGGTGGCGGAGAGGGGGAGGTCGTAGAAAGCGGTGTTGGCAGAAAAACGCCGGGGGGGAGGGCTACGGGGAGCAGTGCGCGGGGAGAGATTGGCAAGGAAGTGGAGGATGATCGAAGTTCTCCCCCGTTGCGGGAGCAGGTCGGGAGCGGGACCACCACCAGGGTCGTTCGGAGGATCATTCAGCTCCCGCCAGCGACGGGAAGCTCTTGTAGGGGTACTGCGGGAGGGTCGGCGGAGGGCCAGGGAACGCCGTTGGCAAAGCGTAGCGAAGAGGCAGAGAGTACGGGCAAAACCGAAGAGAGGTGGGGGGAGGGAGGGGGAGAGAGAAACGTTCGCCTTGAAGACTACAATGACGAATGTCCAAGTCAGCACGACGAGCAGCACGTGTCCACGCCGCCGCTCGCCCTGCGGCATCAGCAGCAGCCACAAGCTGGTCGCAAAAAGTCGAGGATGGAGGAAGAAGAAGAGAGAGTATCTTCGTTTGGAGGTGGGGATGAAATCACATGCAGCACGGAAGAACCTTTCTGGCAGGGTCGGCTGGTCAGCGAGGGCTTGGTGGTGGCAGAGGTGATGGCCTGTTTGGTGAGCTCTGGGGTGTCTGCAACAGACGTGTCGCCGGCTGCGCAGCAGGCTGAATCTCTGCGATTTAGAGAGGGGGTCGAGGGGGAGAGGGAGGGGGAGGAGGTGGTGGAGGAGGGAGAGGGGGGAGGGGAGGGGGAGGAGAAGCGTCACATAATGGATGATGCAGGACGAAAGGAGCGAAAGGCAGCATCCTTTGGTGGTTGTCGGGGCGCCTCGCCGTCGCAACGGGGGGTTTCTTGGGAATTCCCCACGATCTTGGACCTAAAGAAGGACAAGCAATTTGGACAGTAAGTATCAGCACCTCCCCCTCCTCATCCCATCCCCCTTTCCTCCCTGTTCTTCCGCTTCCGATTTCCACCAAGAATGACCAACCTCCTTCATCGCGCTCCTCAGGAACTACACTCGCGTCGTTTAAAGCACAAAGTGAGCGTGAATCTCGTCCAAGAAATCGGTTAAATTCTCTCTCTCTCTCTCTCGCTCTCTCTCTCTCTTCGTGGTTGTGTGCGCGACTGCTCGGTCGTGTTTATGTGTATGCGCCCTGGACTTCATCCTCCTGTCGTCGCCCTCTCCTTGATTTCTTTTGTTCTTCTTAATTCGTTGTTTCCTGTACCTTTTTGGATCTCACCCCGTCTTAAAAAGTCGAAGTTTGTTTGGCAAAAAAAAAAAAAAAGATTTCATCCCGTCTGTAGGGTCGTCCTCATGCGTCCCCAGG
>BFEA01000215.1:216059-228703 GCA_003427395.1 Chara braunii
TTTTTTTTTTTTTTTTTTTTTTTATAATGTAAAGGGAACAGTAGAGGTGAAGACGGCCTTCGCTGGGTGGCGGTGATCTGTGAACTCTCCCTTGTGTTTTGCACAGTGGTTTTGTTGCCAACTTGGCATATTACCATTTTGAGAATCGGATCCTCAAATATTCAAGTCCTGCTTACGAAAAAAAAAAAAACTGCTGCTTACGAAGAGTGCATCCATATTATCATAGCAAATTCTCTTGTTTGTGGGTATACCTGAATATAGTAATATACCATCAATTTGGACAGACAGACCGCATCAGGCTCTTGGCCTCTGAGGATATCACCTGGTGGTGGTAATGTTGTTTGCAATCACGCGGCAAGCCTAGTAGGCTTGTTTGTACGTAGCGGCACAGTAAAAGGGGAGCTACACGAGGAAATAAAAAAAAGGGGTACCCCAAAGAAAGCCAAAGTCAAGAATAGCAAAGAAAGGACCATGCTGTTTGCCATAGAGGTAAAGGTGTTCCAGTCATGGATTCGCTAGTCTTAGTATGCTTCATCGGTTAGATCTAGATATTTTTTCTAGAAATTTTAGATAAGAAAAAGACTACGAAGGTGAAGCTGTGGATCTGCTCATCTGGGTGGAAAAGGGTTGTTGTGGTGATAATTAATTTACAACACACAGACACATACACTTTACGGGTTTTATAGGGTGTGATGGGGCAGTTTCCTGGACTTACTGTTGTTATTGTCAGGGGTCTTAAACCACCAGTACTCGGACCAGCAATCGGCCGCAGAAAAAAAAAAAAAGAGTAGAAACATTTGTAGTCGGATGAATTTGGTACGTTTCCTAAAATTGTGGCGGGCACAACTTTTAAGTAAGTAGTGGTGGTTTAACTAGAAAGCCTGCTCGAGTTGGAGGGTCGGGCGATTGCTAACTTTATCCATCGGTCGAATGCAACGTGGGCAGACTCTCAGGCGTCGACCTCCTGACGAGTCGGTGAAAGTCTGACGAAAGGCTGTGTCAGTCACCCTTTCTTGTGGAGCTGTATTTGGCGAATCGAAAGCGCATCTTCTGGGATTGCACTCCATGATTTAGATGTGTTGTTGTATAGTCCCATTTGCTTGTCAATTTTTTTTTTTTTTTTTTTTTTTGGACCATTTCTCGATTTATGCGTGTCATCCTTGCTCAGGGGCCATGCTAATCTTTGTTCTCTGTATCGTTTCAATTTTAACGGATGTCCCGAAGGACATGCTTGTCAAATTTGTTAGTCTATTCCTTCGTAGTGTTTCATTAGTGTATGGTGAGGGTGAGGACTGGCCTACTAACCCCTAACTCTCTGAAGGGGGTAAATTGGTGCTTGCTTTGGGGCACGTGCAAAGTCAGTGATTCTGGTGTCCTTGCCTTCAAGAACTGTGTGGAACGGATGTCTAGTCCAACATAAGCTGACGTTTCTGGAGGCTTAGGAGAAAAAGGTCATGAGAAAGTCTTGTGCAATCAGGTGAGTAGAAAGCTAGCAGTTTCCCTAAATGATTTAATCACATTGTTATCTCCGGCCAGGCCAAGTGAGCTGGTTCTGGTTCTCATCTTTCGCTCTCGCAGAAGACTATCTTTGGCTGTCTGTGTCCTTGCTTTTGCTACAGGCTCTTCCCTTACGAGCTGTGGGTGCTTTTTGTGTCTTTGATGTTTCAGGGTGAGCTCGTTGAGCGCCTCTGGGATGATCCATGCGTCTTTTCCGCTAGCCTGTCATTGAAGGGCTTGAAATCTAATGTAAAAGCGCTTGCTGATGGGGATGACCACGGTCCGCAGCCCACGCCAGGAGGAGTAAGACACCCAGGTCAAGCGGAAGGAGCAACCCTATACCTTGTGCCTTACGAAATACTTAAGCAGATCTCTTGGATGGGAGGAGGGTTGCTCACTGAAGTCCCTATGGAGCTCACATCCATAGCAGGGGGGCTATCCCCAGATCGCCTCAGTCTGTTTGGCTTTGTGTGTGTTCCTAGAGAGAGTGAAGAGTCCAGCAATGAGCCTGGGAGTCGACAGCAACATCTGTCTTGGGAGGCAGGGACCGCCATCACCAACATTCAGTTGAACGGCCAGCCAAATATTGCAGATAATGGGAGTCCTGTTGATGAACCAATCCTTGCCGATGATCCCTTGTGCAAAGGTGTTAGCTGTGTAGACTTATCGGATTCTATGGCCCAAACCAACAGCGCCGACCCTGATAGAGTCCAGAGCAAGAAAGTGATTCTGGATGAGAGGGGGATTGATGCAGTGAGAAACGGGGACATCAATGGTGGTGGCAGTGATGTAGCAAAACAGAGTGGGTTGTTGCACGAAGCAACTGCATTGGAAGCATCGGACAGGTTGTCGCAGGGAGAAGGAAAGCTGGGAGAATTGGCTGATGCTGCATGCATGGAGTGGAGTTCTTGTGGACGTGAGTCAAGTGGAGCACTTGCTGCAGTGCTGTTCGTTGCAAAGCTAAGACGAGCAGTATCACGGAGGGGTAGGAGAGCCGGCGGGAATGCGACAGGAGCAGCTGGTAAGAGAGCTTTCCGTGCTGTTACTGTTGCGATCCAGTTTGTCTTACGGCTGAGACGGGCTGCAATGAAAACAATGGCCACCGATAGTGAGCTGACGAGCTCACACGGGTTGTGTTCTTCAAGCCAGGACCGTGAAACGCACAAAGTCGTTGATGGGAAGCAAAGCATTGTTGTGATGGAGGAACACGATCAAGCTTCTCTGAGGAGCAATCTCGAACGGGCCTTGATAGTTTATCCAGGAAAGCCATCTGGCGATGAAGATAAGCTATCCTCCGCCGCTGCTGGGGCAGACCAATTGCTGGTGGCAAAGGCCGCAGAGAGCATGCCAACTGTAAAACAACAAAGCTCTGCTTCTTGGCCTGGCACGGAATCGACCGAAGAAGACAAAACGTGGGATGAACTGGATGTCAAACCGCAGAGGAAGAGGAAGAGAGAAGCGGAAGATGGAAGGGTCAATCCGGAAGTCACTGGGCCTGATGCCGAAGAAGAAATGGAAGAGGGTGAATTGCGGATGGATGAGAACACGCTTGAGAAGAAGCGGAGACTGGGAGAAATGACAGGGAGGGAGCGGCTTTTTGTCCGAGGAAATGACAGAGGCATGGGTGTTTCCGTCAGTAAACCTGAGTTGGCGGAACAGGGAATTGAGGACCAGCAGACCATGGGATTGAATGCTGCATCGGTTGAAGACGCAAAAACCGTGCAGTCTGCTTACATGGCTGAAGAGTGCAGCAGATCTGTTGAGATGGGTGGCGAGTGTTGGGATCGTCCACAGGATGGCGCCGCTCTGGAAGAGCACTTGCACGAGGTCATATGCCACAACGATGGCGTAGATGCGTTGCCTCCTTCGGTGCATGAGCAAATTCAGAAGACCGATCCATGTGAGGTGTGTCTGATGGACAAAGCTGAACAGAACCCAGTGCTGTGTGCAGATGGAGAGCTGGATATCAAGGATGGGAATACCAATGGGGGGCTGAAGAGGAAAAGAGGGGAGGGCGAGTCGATGGCGGAAAATGGAGAGGCAGGAAAATTGTTTGCCACAAAATTTGGCTCGGAACAGTTTCCTGACAGTGGGGGACAAGAGGATGCCAGAGTTCCCACGGACCACGGTTGGGAGAACGAGGATAAGGAGGTGGTTGAGGAAGTTTCTCTGCTGGACTGTGATGCATCAAAGAGGGACTGGCTCTGCTCAAAGCACAACCTGGACTACTTGTTTGAGGAGTTTGGTGAGTTGTTTTTTCCTCCGTCCTTTTTCCTCCGCCCTGGTAATGCGTATGCTTTTTGTCTATACTTCACGCATTCAAATTTCAATTTGATGGTATCCACTGGACTAGGGCAGTGTGTTCATCCTCCTCATGGGCCCATGCTACTTTGTGGATTATATTCGAGTGGGCAATAACAGCTATGAAAATTTGAAGTGATTCTGACTGGGTGTTGTCAAATGGCTCATAGGGGTGAACATTACGGTACAGCGCAGAGGCGATTCAGGATGCAGCCAGAGTGGGTCTTTTTCATGTCCAGGTGAGTTTTCACCAATTTTCTAAGTTCAGCTTTTATCTTGGAAAATTCCTTGCCCTTCAAAATCGATGACTACAGCAGGCCGCTGTGCTGGTTTAGCCCTTTTCTTTTCGCGCCTTTTGTTCCCTCCCTCCGTTGCCCTTTCTCCTCGTTTTCCCTCCCTCCCTAGCGTCTTCCCCTGAACATAACACAACCTGATAATGAATGTATCAAAGGTATATTTCTGGTCAGACACAGCCAAAATAAGGGTACGTTGTGTTCAGGGGAAGACGGTAGTTTGACGAGTACTTCGACATGCATGCCGTTGTTGCCAATGTCAGTGACACTATCAAACCTGGGATAAGTTTCCCAGTGCACCAAGCATCAGACTTGCGATTGAGTAATTGGAGTCTAGTCCGTAGAAGTACCCATGTCCATGAAGGATTTGGGGTCAGCTGAGTTATGATGTCATTAGAAGATTCTCAGAACCTAGCTGGGGGTCAGCTGAGTTATGATGTAACCATGTCCTTCGTCCCGTTTTTAGCTCTTGGGCTAAATATTATCACGGTTGAACGTATTTGGTCAGACCTGTGTAAATGTTCCCCCTCACCTGTGAATGCTGTTGTGCTAATGATGTCTTTCCCTTGCCTTCCTCTCCTCGTCTGCCCTCGCCAATCATCCCCTCCACCCCCCGCACTCACATCCGCCCCTTGCCCTCCTTCGCTTAGATTTGCTCATGCTCTCAGTAAAGCTCTCTTCCCCTTTGCGTCAAGTTAGGCTGTGAAATGGGCTCCTTTTTGGGAAAGTCCAATGTGGCTCATTACAAGTCATCTCTCTCCTTCTGCCTCGCTAGTCTATGGCACACCGAACTTCCTTCAATGCCTCACTCCTCCATCGTAGCCTCTCCCTTCCGAGACGGGGATCTAGTCTGGCTCTTTGAACAACTCAAATTTCCTCCCTACCGTCTTCATTGGAATAGAACGCCTGGTCATTATTGCTGTAACAGCAACTGAAAATCGCACAAAATACAGGTATGATGAACGGGCGTTCTATTGGGGTGAAGACGGTAGCCGTGCTATCAACCCCTCTTCTTCCGGTTCTTGGACATCAATTCCTCTAACTTGCAATGTGACATAAGGCCACAAGCAATATTTAGTTCGCCATGCACCAGCGTGGATCTTGGCTTCAATTTAAACCACTAGTACTTGGCCCAGCTATCGGCCCGCGAAAAAATAGAGTAGAAACGTTTCTTGTTGGATGAATTTGGGCGCTCCTGCAGTGGCCTGTATGTTTAAATTGTGGCTTGCTAACGGGCACGACTTTAGGAAGTACTGGCGGTCTAACTGATAAGGGTGTCAGGTGTAAGATTTGCCAGTAGTTGCTTGTAGACAGATCGTTTTGTAAGTACATGGTGGAAAGTTAAGGAGTGTTGCTGAAGAAATCAAGATACATTTGGAGTGTTGCTTTAGAAATTCAGATACAGTGGTGGCTTGATTGTGTGATTGACTTGGTTGTGTTGCAGATAATGTGTATTTGAGGATATCGATAAAGAAGCCAGCGTGGAGCGACACCTCGGAGGCAGAAGATCTAGTGAAGAAAGCAGTGGAGAGAGTTCGGGTGCTCAAGGTACGAGGGCCTTTGCAGTCATACGTCTGGTACAAAGGCACAATGCCTAGAGTGGACGACCCTGTTTGCGAGCCAAGATTGGCAGTTCTGACACTGATGAATTTGATAAGGGGTGACGATGGGAGGAACCTGGAACGCATTGAGAGGCAGACAGGCGCAGCAGTTGAGTTTGTGGTTAAGAGTAAAGGCGGAGACATCCGGACGGTAGATGATGCGGAATGTACCATCCTCAAAGGGTTGGAAGTGTGGAATGTAGGGGTTAGAGTGCGATACCCAGGAAGAGGGGGGCTTGGAAAGGCAGAGCATGAAGCAGAAGGCTTGCTGGACAGCATTGGAGAAATCTTGGCCCGGAACAGAGGTGTTGCTGCAGTTGCTTCCAATCAAAGTGGGGTGAGTGTGGTTGGAAATGGTTTGGGCCCTTTCACTGCTCATGTCGGAGGGACCATTCTGGCCCCAATGAAGATTGCCATGAAATCAGACACTCGAAATGGGGCTGGGCCCGAGTCCGGTATCAGCTTTGAGCAAATCAAGCTCAAGGATCGAGTTGCAGAACCTGGGGGAGGGATCGCATTCAGCAAAGTCGCAACTGAGGAGTCAGGCGGCGTATATATGACAACGGTGTTTGGCGGGAGCTCCATTGGAGGGAGATTTGGAAAGCGTAGCAGGTCCATGGAGACAGAGGAAACAAATGAGCGTGATGGAGCAAAAGAAATCAGTGATGAGTCTCCAAAAGCGACAGTGTCGGACCCTAGTGATTTGCACCCTGAGGATGGGAAAAGAAAGGGAATGGATAACAGAAATCTGGCTGAAGCTTGTGCAGATTCTGATGACGCTGGTCCCTTTCAGATTGTGGAGGCACTGCAGTGTGGTGGCAAGATGGAGGGTGAGACAGGAACGGTGATGGAAGAACTGGGGATCGAGGACAAAGGAAATGATAAGGTCATCACAGTGAATATGATCAATCTGAACCGGGGACCAGCAGGCCCAGCTCGCTCATGGCTGGACCCTGAGATTTCCCCAGGAGGAGGAGCAGGAGGAGGAGGAGGGCAATTCGAATCCTCCAGAGGCATCTCATGCAAGAGCCGAGGAAGCGCCGGGAATGCCTTAGTGCAAACAGACGGTGCATGGAATACAAGGCAAGATGAGGGGAGGGGAGAGAGAACCCATGCATCACTGAAGCGGAGTGGAGGGAACGAAGACATGATGGAAGGGATGGAGACAACAAGCTACTTTCAGGAGGAGGTGGCACAAGTTAAGCGGCATGGGAGTAAGGGCATCGATCAACGTTATGAGGGTAGTGAGGCCCCTGGTAAATCTGTCCTCTCGGGAGGAGAGTCGAGCGGAGGAGGTAGAGGAATGGAGAAGGCAGATAGTGGTGGCAACAGACAATGGACTCAAAGTGGTGAAGCAAAGTGTCATAGCAGTGGAGCAAAATCCATTGAAGTTGCGAAGGCAAGGGAGGGTGCTGGTGCAGGTCCTTCCAAGGGACTGATGGATGGCAGCAAGACAACGGTGGGCACATGGCGTTCAACACTGGGCCGTGGTGGAGATGTGCATGAGGTGGATGCTCCCCACTCAAGGGACCCAAAAGGTAGCGCACGTTCAGGAGAAGGTGTACGGCAAGGCTGTGGCGCGTTTGGAGCACAAGGAGGGCCTGTAAGCAGACCCATGAGAGATAAAGAGACATGGAGATCGACACTTTATGTTGTCAGCCTTCCACGGGATGCAAATACACACATGCTGAAAAGAATGTTCAAGCAAATCCTTTGGGAGAATCGGGATATGGTTCCAAGCTTGCGAGAGGTTTGGAGCCGGGGGGGGGAGTATGTGACCGATGTGCGTTGCCTGTTATCAAAAGGTTGTGCTTTTGTTGAGCTTGCGGGTCCAGAGCTGGTCGAGGAAACATTGCGTCTTTTTGCAGAACGACCCCTTGTTTTCTGCGGGATGCATTGTGAGTTGAGCAAGAGCACGAGAGACAGGCACCCAAGAGAAGCGAGGTTTGTACAAAATGGGGATGCGCTGTCAAACGTTAATGAGCACCTGCATGGCATGCCGTCTGTGGACGATGGCCGTGGGATGAGAGTAAGGTCTCCCGTGGCCGGAATACGTCGAAGGGGTCCAATGGGTGATCGCCGAGACGGTCCCGCAGCAGCAGATGCCATCTGTATGACAGAAGAGGATATAGGACCCAAGCAGAGTTGCAGGGGAATGGACGTCCAGGATGACAGTTCCTATGGCCCGTACTATACTGGACCGCAGGATGTGAATGGCCCGCCCCACATGCGGAATCCCCGGTTCTGTCACTCCTTGCAAGAGCCTGTTGGTTGGAGCAGAGAGAGTGAGAGAGAAAGGGAGAGGAATCCGGACTTTGTAGAGCAAGATGCACGTGCTTCTAGGAGGTTGGGGGTGCCCCCACATGATGAGCCGAGGAGGTGGTACGGTGATGGAGAGTATGACGATGTTCCTAGGTCCGTATACGTAAAGAACCTACAGGAACATGCATCTGGCTTTACCGTGAGGAGCCTCTTTGAAAGAGTGTTGAAGGAGCATGCCGATCCCCGCATGCTGAGTGATGTCCGAAATCCTATCTTGCAGGTCAGAATCATATCCCAATATTGTAGGTACGCCTTTGTGGAAATGGCAACCACAGAACTAGTGAACTTCATCCTGGACCTTTACACTAACAAGCCAGCTCTGTTCCAAGGAATGCAGTGTGAACTTGCGCGTACTGTGTACCGCGGGCGCGTTCATTCCTCAGCAGAACCGTCAGGCGATCATGCGATTGAACGTGTGGATGCCAATGAAGAAGAAATGGCAGGGGAATGGTGTCGAGGGGGCAGTGGACGAGATGGCAGAGGGGAAAGTGCAGGCCCTGAATCCGCAGCTCATTGGCAGCGAATGTTGGACACCAAACGTTCCCTTTTCATCGACAAACTCCCCAAAAATGCTTCAGAACCTTTCATACAGAGTAATTTTGAAAAGTTCCTGCGGATGAATATTGCGAGTTTGTCCCGCAGCGGAGTCGGCGGTTGCAACCCGTATCTGTGCATGGTCCGTGTGCGAAGGATCAATGCAAAGCATTATGCTCTGGTAGAGTTTGCATCGCGTGAAGTCGCTGAGTTCATCCTGGACACTTACGAACGGGACCCATACACATTTGAGGGAATGCGCTGCAAAGCGCACTACGACTGGAAGAACCAATAACAGTCAGTTGCTTGATTCTTGCCAAAGTTGAGGTAGCAGTAGCGACAGTGGTGCACTGCTCGATCACTCCGATGCAGAGAGTGCTTGCACAGGTGCCATCACAGTCAAGTGCGGACTTCGCGTAGCTGGAGTTGCGCTCATTCATGAGCCCAAAAAGTCGCTTCGCGACCCATTGTCTGGTTCTCATTTTCCCTCCCTTCAACTGGAAGCTGGTCATCGTCCATCTATCCCCCCACGGCAACACATAGGTGGTTTCTCTCTGCAGCCCAGCAAGCAGAGAGGGACCATGTTGCAGCGGTGGTATGTTCCCAGACTGTGGGCAGCCCTGCGTATGGTGTTGTCAAAGGGCCTTATATATTCCTGACAGTCGCAGTGCAAGAGCGATGAATTTTCAAGACGTAGTCGCTTCTGGCGCCCACTGCATCTGGATGTGACTCGTGGAGTACGGCCTTTCTGGTTCACCCAATGCACTGCAGAATGGCTACTCTGGGGGGCTTTGGATGTATGTTCTATCTGTGGCTTTTACTTTGGGGTGTGCATGTGGCTCCATTGAGCTGCTGCACCATATTACATGCCATTTTTGAGTTACCCAAGTGCCACTATCCACAGAGTTCATGCTGTTGCTATGGCTGCTGTCGATTTCCACACTGGTAGCTGTGGTGTTTGGTTTCCCGAAGCGTGTAGGCCTGGTGTCTAGGCCTGAAGGCGCTGGTTGGGTAGAGCAATGGAATCTGCTGCGGAGGATTGAAACCTGGTTCTATCCTGTGGCAAGTCATTTAGAATGTGCTCATGTGCAGGTAAGAGACGTGGTCGAGCAAGAGGCCGTCGATCGTGATGGTGTCAGCTCCATGAAAGGACCAGCTGAGCCAGGAGTGATATTCTTGAATGTACTGATTGACTTGTTGCACAGCCTGAAGGCAAATTCAGTCAGTGGGTTTCTTGAAGCTTTTGCTGCACGCGTGTTCTTACAGAACAGGTGGTTGTCAATAAGGGAATCTCACGTGCAGCGCCAGCCTGGCGGTGGCAGGTTGAGGAGGAGCCAAGGACCAGGCGAAGGGAGCAAGGCTGCTTCAGCTGGAGCCTCTTCGGTTGGAAGATCTTGCAGATATTATAGCACCGTTCATTGTCGAAGGAAGGCCGTAAAGAAAAAAAAAAAAACGAGAAATTGGCATGTGACCAAGTTCTGTCCCAAGTAATGATGGTGCTCACAGTCCTCGGCTGAAGCACAGTCAAGTAGAGTTCTGAGGAGAATCTGGTGACAACAATACTCATTCTACGTTCATCAGCACGGCAGAAGTGGAGTAGAGGAGGGGAGATTGTAGTACTTCCTGCCGTGGCATCAGAGCTGTAGAACATTCATATTCAGAGCTAGCCTCGCCTCCCATGTGAAGCCATTGTACGTAGGTGCAAACCCCTAGGGACTTCGGGTGAAACATCGCCTTCTCCTTCCTCGTTCTCGTGCTGCCGATGGTTCGGGTCTGCTGTTGCTCGCGTGGTGTCAGCATAGGCCAAGTCGCCAGCTAAATCCACAACCTGTCGTAAGCTCTCATGCGCAGCACAGGGAAAGGGAAACAATTCATGAAACAATCGTCAAACCACCGGAGTACTTGGACCATGCATCGGCCGCAGGCCCGTCACATTAACGCGCTGCGACTTTAGGGGCTGGTAGCCGATGTATGGGCCAAGTACTGGTCGTTGAGTGATCTGGCCATGTGGCATGGCATTGGAGTTCCCATCAAGTACGTCCTCGAATACTGCTCCTGACTGTCTGACTGCGGGATTATGAAGGTCGGTGGGACGCATCAGAGAGCTCTATGATCTGGCCGTGTGGCATGCCATTGAGATTCCCGCAATTATGCCCTCGCATACGTCTCTTGACTGCCAGAGTGTGGGATCGTGAAGGTCGGTGGAAGGTCGGTGGAAACATGTCAGAGAGCTTAACGATCTGGCTGTGTGGCATGGCATTGGGATTCCGGCAAGTCTGTCCTCACGTACGGCTCCTGACTGTCAGACTGCAGGATCATGAAGGTCAGTGGAAAATGTCAGTGAACTCAGGATTGGATTGAAGGAGCATGGGTGTGCGCACTTGACTGCATATGAGTGAGAGAGAGAGAGAGAGAGAGAGAGAGAGAGAGAGAGAGAGAGAGAGAGAGAGAGAGAGAGAGAGAGAGAGAGAGAGAGAGAGAAGGAAGAAGTTTTGAGATTGGTGGCCTTCCTGGTTTGCAGTCTATCTTTGTCCTTGGTGATTACAACAACAAAGGGGTTTTCCAGCGTGGTATGGCAGTTGTTGGCTGCTTTGCAAGGAGATTTGAGCAGGTGGTGCGTCCGCTTTGTAGTGCTAATCCATGCCTGCCTCGCAACCGTATTTGTCAGAATCCCTGCCGGCCATTGTTCTTTCCGTTCATCGACGGGAACACTGAGAATCTTCAATGGACGACCGAAGGGAATGTAATCCCTCTGTCGGGTGCATGCAGCTACTGGAGTTCAGGTGATGTCTGTCTGCTCATCCAGCTGATCCCTACAGATGACGACGTACGGAAGCACTTCATTTTTGGTAGAACCGGCAAATGTGGTGGTGGTGTCAATGGAATCACCTCCACGCTCTCTTTTCTGTCCCCATCGCCCCATTCCCACCCCCAGCTATTGCAAGTATTTTTCTGAAACCTTAGCATGTCCTTCAGCCACCGGCGTTTTCATGTTCGTTATAAGCTCTTCTGAGAATATCTTCATCGTCGGGATTAGGCGGTAGCTCATCTCGATGAAGACCAGATAATCAAAGGGCTTTTGTGATTGGATGGTCATGTCGACCGCACTAGCTATTGCTTGTTCAGCGTCTTCACTCTTATGACTGCCATAACCTGTCTCCTGTTTGGCACTGGCACAAGCAGTTGAGCCTGAAAATTGTCTCTCTACAAGCTTGGTTGAATGAGTTGGGGGTGGAAGGGTATATAGAACAGAACAAGAACAGCTTTCAGACAGGGTGCAGCCAGGTAGCATATTACTTTCTTATCGGCATGCTGACCGAGTGTGTGGCCTGTGTCCAAAACGTGGATGGCAGTAGAGGTTTGTTCTTATCGAAGAGGTGTGGTATAGGGGTTATAATTGGTGGCTGAGAACCCTACCAGACAGTTGGCAGAGGGAACATCATTTTCAGGGGGATGAACCTGACCGGTGCTTGCCACATTGTATGATATAAGCCCATTCAGCATCAGTGGATGAACCAGACAGGTTTGTTCCAACTGATAACCAAAAATAGAATACGTTCACCCATCATCTTGTATGTTCTCATTTTTTCTTTACTCTCTTCGAATCAAAATGCTTAAGAAGTCCACGAGGGGGAAGGCCAGGCTGGCAGCATCACATCCAGAAGGGGGTAAAAGGCATTCGAGACGAGACGGAAAAAGTACGAGAAGCTAGTGTGGATCGGTGCTTTCAAGCTGTTAGGTTGTTTGACGGTAATGTAGCACTTGTGTGCAGAGTTTTTTTTTCTTTCTCCCAGCCCGTCTTTGTGCAGCGCTGGATTGACACCGCAGCCAAATCAAGTTGGCTGTGCCTGCTGAACAGTGAAGAGTTGAAGATTTAGGGTTTATTGGAACTTGGTCCACAAATCCGCCTGCCGATGTAGCAGAGACCTGTTCCACGCAGCAGGTTTGACTCAGAACCGACTGCCAAGAGATATATATATATATATATCTTGATGGGTTATCGGAGCTTAGTCCACATAACCGACTGCCAACGTAGTAGACCTGCTCCACTGAGCAGGGTCTCCCTCTCTCTCTCTCTCTCTCTCTCTCTCTCTCT
>BFEA01000215.1:231060-250308 GCA_003427395.1 Chara braunii
TGACAGAAAGAGTACTGGGGCCATCTCCCAGCTTCGGCGATGCTGGCAAACTTCAGTAGGTTGAACTCCACCGCGGCTGCAATTTTCATTCACCGGAATTTGCAAGCCTCGGTGGTGTGCTTCAGAATGACATATGAAATGGCGAAGTGGCACTGGTGCTATTTTTTAGGATGAAGCTGGGCACTTCTGTGCCGAGGCGTGTGTGCTGCTGCTGCTTCTCTTGGTCGTGTCGTCCTCCATTTGCTTCTTGCGAACGCATTCAGAAGAAAGTCGATCCGATTAGAAAACTGGCCAGGTGCTCTGCTTCTCTCGGAGATGAATGAGGAAAGTCCATCCGATTAGAAAACTGGCCAGGTGCTCCGCTTCTTTTGGAGACGGCCTTGAGATATCATCACTGCCCTCACAGAAACACCAATTGCAAACTGGTCGTGTCTGAGAAAGTGTCTTTAGCTGACAAGGGCCTTGCTTCACTACACAACACTCACCATGCATTTGATCGCTCTCTGGAACCCCAACATTCAAAATGTTGACCTCGTCCGAATGCACGTGTCCCAGAAAAAGCGTCCAAATGCATGCGGAGCCTTGTCTAGCGGAGCCGCTTTACTTGCATTTGGTCGTTTTCTGGACCCGCATCATTCAAAATGTGGAGCGCATCCGAATGCACGTGGTCCAGAAAGGGTCCAACATGTGGAACGTTGTCTAGTGGAAGTAGGCCCAAAGCCTTTCGTTGGATGCAGAAGATGATAGATCTAGTCCAGAAAGAGAGAAGAAGTTAAGTTCACCTTGCAATGGAGGGAGGCGGGAAAGAGGGCTCAGGAGTCAGAATGGCAAATTGTTTAACGCCAGGGTGTGCAATGCCATGCCTACCCTTCACCTCATGAATTGCATGGGCAAGGCCCCAATGGTGTTACGGTTCGGTAAGGAGGTGTGAACTGGTCATAAAAAAGCTGACCAGGTTCTTGTCTTACATAGATCGAATGGCCCCTCCCCTACCGTGAGGTCCCTCTGGTTCTTGTCTAGTTTTCATGCTTTCATGTCGAACACCTGTCTAGTTTTCGCTGGATAGTTATCGGCGTTATCACACTATGGGCAGTACACTGCATTCCAAGTGTATCTGGACCTCTGGTTGTGTAGTGCCGCAAGGTACTATTTCCCTGTATAAAGGCAGGCAGGCAGAGGCCAGACTGGGCTATGGGCCTCACCCCACGGCGTACCGAATGCAAAAGTGACAAGTGGATCTTCCCAGACTCGATCTGAAGGGGATATTCGCCACTTCTATACCACTTTCTTCTTTTTTTTCTTTTTTTCTTTTTTTAAATCTTCTCTGTACTGTTCCATTTTTATTTTTATTTTAAGTTTTTTTTTATTTTAAAACAGCCCAAGTCCGTGTTAGGGGTGGTGATAAGAGCAGCCACCACTAACACTTTCCGGGGAGGCTCCATCTATTGGTGGGGAGCAGCACCTGCCAGAAATCGGGTCCAGCGTCCCAGAACATCATGCTTGAATGTTTGCACAGGCACCTGATATAAGCCCTAAACCCTCCCTTAAACCTTCCACCCCAGGATCAACTTGCGGAGTATAAAAGAGGTGGCCCCTTGTTCCACTGTTGCCTGCCTTCTTTCCGTCCCCTTGCAGTGGTGACCTTGCGCCTGATACTTTGTCCATCATCCTTCCTGTAGCAATCTCACTCTGTCGGAAAGGATCTGGAATCGGTCCCCGTTCCCCTGTGGCTGCTGCTTCTTCTGTTCGTTGTACCTCGCAATACCTCTGGGTAGGGGAAAGAGGAGAGAGGTGGAGGGGCAGGGCCGGGTGGTGAAGGGGAGGCGGGACCTGGTGGTGAGAGGCGGTGAAAGGGCAGGAGAATAGGAAAAGGGGAGGGAAGGAGTAGCACCACATAGGGCGAGAATGTCTGCCAGATTTTGGGGCATAGTTGTTTGGGGCAGGCAACGGTGGAGAGATGATTAAGCAGCAGACCGACAGTCTGTTGTGTTTTGTTTTGTCATGGGACAAGAACAAAGTTAGGGAGAAGGTACGGCACTTCGAAGCAGTGGAAGGGTCTTCGTTGCCAGGAAAGTTATGTCCTCCTCCAAGGCTTCCACTGAATGCTGAGCCTGGTATCGAGCTCAGAAACGATGTGGTGAGGGTCCTTCTAGAGTTGGCGATAGGCCTCGCGGATGGCCTCCTTCGCGACTGGGTCTTTTTCCTCCCTGTAGTCCTTTGTGAAGGATTTCCAGGCTTCGTGTATATGGGATCTGATTGTCTCCTCAATTGCTTGCTGGGCTTGCTGCAGTCCAAATTGATGGTCTCTTCTTTCAAATGAGCATCTGGCTCTCCAGGCCAGCATCAGGACGTTCAGTCTTGTATATGAGATGAGGTTAGTAGCGAATGGGGACCATTGAGCCAGCAGCTGTTGGTTCTTGCCCAGCAGCGAAAGCCCCAAATCCCATGGGATATGCTGCCCCGTTAGGGCATGAAAGGCAGCATCCCACCACTGCCACAATTGGGTAACCATAGGGCACGCCAACAGGCAGTGTTCCAGTGTTGGCCGAGCCGGCGGTGTTGACCTACCGCAGAAAGTGCAGATAGGGGACATAAGCCCTTTTTGTTCGAGGTCTATTCTAGACACAAGCTAGTCGGGCGTGGGTAGGCAGCGATGAAGGATTTGCCATTGAAGTGCCCTAAGGTTCGTGGGCATGATCTTGGAGTACTTGGCCCAGGGCAGATTTGATAGCAGGCCCGAGCCTAGAGGTGAGTCCCTCTCCCATCTATGAGAAATGGTTTGGTCAATTGGTACGATCAGGCGGGAGGCCGTATATCCTCCTTTGACTGTGTAAGCCCATATATGCATGGGATTATGTCTCGGCCACTCCCATTCCCCAGGATCAAAGGGGAGCCTGTATCATGGGCTTGAATACAAAGAGACCCTCTTGCGGGTCCCCCACCACTCTGACATGCATCAGACCGCCCCATGTTTCATCAGTATCCAGGTTATTATTCCTCGAAAGTTTGGAAATTATGGCCCCTGTTGTCTGGGGCTCATACGCTTGTAATGTGCAGCGCTCCAGTTCATTGCTTTGT
Organism: Chara braunii; assembly: GCA_003427395.1. NCBI lineage: Eukaryota > Viridiplantae > Streptophyta > Charophyceae > Charales > Characeae > Chara > Chara braunii. The sequence goes on from BFEA01000215.1 coordinate 234,139, forward strand.
ACCCTATATATGGTCTGAGGGCAGGGAAGGTCCTTGTGCCTAACCACCCAGTCGTCTTGCACCACCGTGGGGCCGGTTCTGAGGGAAAGTCGCCAGGCTAGGGGGAGAGTCTCTCTCAGCTTAGTCGCCTTCTTCCCCACGTTTTTGACATGTTTGAGTCTCAACTGCAGTTGGTCAGACGTGGCCCAATCTGTTGTCTTCGGGTCTCATAGGTCTCCCACCGTAAAAACTCCCCTTTTGGCTCACGTGAGCCAAGGGGAGTTTGTTGTGAGGACAAATGGATTTCCTTCTTCGTCCAACACCCATGGGTTGCCGAACAACGGCTGCCTCCAAATATCCTGCCATCTGTTGGGAGGTTGTTTCTGTTGCGGACGTCTCCTCCACATTTTTAGCATATACACCCACATGGGGTCGAGCATTATATCTTCTCTGACCGCCTGTTGTGGGTTGTTTGTTTGTCGTTGTTGAGGAGGGGAGGGGATAGTCCAGTACTTATTAGTTAGCCACCGGAAGGGATGCAGTTTTTTGGCCGCCGACATTTCAGGTGTCTGGGGTGTCAAGTTGGCAATCTGTGAACAGGCCAGCGAGGCCCATGGGATATCATTACCTATGAGGAGCCTGACCAAAACCTTAAAGATCAATGCTTCACTCTCTTTCTCGGGGTCTAGAATTCCCAGCCCCCCTCTAGCCCTTGGCTGGGTGAGGACATCCCATGCCACCCTCTGTAATAGTCTGTATACATGCTGATGTTTCAGAATTATTCTTCCAGAGGTATCGTGTTAATGCTTTCAAGAGTCTGGCGTATTGTTGTGGCTTCAGTGGTCAGACTGCCACTTTGTACCAAATGGCTGCCAAAACGGCATTATTGATGGCCAAGGCCCGCCCTATAGTAACGTGTGTAGCCCGTCTCATTTAGCCAACCGGTCTATTGCCATGTTCACCAGCATATCTCCATGATCCGCTGCCAGTGGGGGCCCAAGCGCAGTGAGTCTGACTCAAAGAATTCAGCTGGCCTTCTTCCTTGCCCAGGCCACAACTGTTTCGTGGGGGGGGGGGTCTCCTTGTGGGTGGAGCCACCATCCCTCCGTCTTAGCTCCCCAGTTGACTTTCATATCTGCCGCCAGTGAGAAGAGGTGTATGAGCTCTCTGAGGGCTTTTATACTATCCGCATTTGCTCGGAAGAGCACGGTGAGATCGTTTGTGAACAGTGACGTGATCACTGACCGGAATGAGATGGTGCGGAATTTTAGGGATAGGCATTTTGCTGATCCTGGGGTGGGCTGTGGTTAGTGACGCCAAAGCCTCCATAACTATGACAAATAGCAGGGGCGCAATCGGATCGCCTTGTCGCACTGATCTTTGAAGTTGTATTGGCGGTAAGAGATGACCGTTAAGCATATTGTTCGTGGTGGCTGACCTATGAAGGAGCTGCCCCCAGTGGCAAAAGGTCGGGCCGAAATTCATCTTAGCAAGGCACATATCCAAGAAATCTCAGTTCACATGATTGTACGCTTTCTCAAAGTCTATGAACATAATGGCCGTTTAGACCTTCCGCTGACGAGCATACTTTATGGTCTCGTTGACTAATAGGATGTCATCTTGGATATTGCGGTAAGGCATAAATCCTGTCTGATCTGGGTGGATCAGTACATTCATTAGTGGCAACAACCGTCTAGTGAGCGCTTTTGCCACCATTTTATAGGGCACAGGAAAAAGGGTGATGGGCTTATAGTTTCAAATGTCTTCCTTGTCACCCTTTTTGTAGAGAAGTGTGGTGACCCCTTGCCCTATCAAGCCTCCGAAAGTGTCGTCTTTCTGAATATCTTGGATATATTCCATAAGATCTTTTTTGAGAAGGTCCCAAAACTGTACCACGAGTTCCTAAGGGAAAGAGTCTATGCCAGGAGTCTTTTCATCTTCCATATCTTGTAGCGCTTCCCAGATCTCTTGAATGGAGAGGGGTTTATCCAACTCGCCACTTTGGTTATGTGTGAGGTGCGAGTGCACCGCGTCCAACAACTCTTCCCTTGCGTGTTGGACCTCATCGGGTTGCTTGTTAGGTGTTTGGGATGTGAACACATTCCGATAGTATTCGGCAACATAATTTGTTATAGAGTAGGCGTTGGATGCAACCGGAGTTGTCTCGTCCACGGGGTGTCTGAGCCTTGGGACAATATTTACTCTTGCTCTGAGCTTTGCCTTGTTGAAGAAGGCCTTCGCCATTATCCCTTCAGTGTGGGCACACTTAAGTCTAGCCTGTATCCCCCACGCCTCCGATTGCTGTTGAATATACTCTTGTGGGCGGTCCCGAGCTTGTTGCAGCTCTTCATACGAGAGGCGGTGCAGGGGGTCGTTCATGAGTTGTTCATCCCAGCCTTCTAGGACATTCATCAGCGATTCCAAACAGGCCTTCCGGTCCCTTACATGTTGGGTGGAAAACTTCCTAGTCCTCTCCCTAAGTTGGGCGACACCCTCATTGAACGAGCTCACCCTATCTCCTGTTTCCAATTTTTGGGTTTGCCAATAAGACCAGAATGTTTTAACCAGTTCTTTGAACCTTGGCAGGGGAAGCAGGGATGTGTTAAATTTAAGAACCCGGGACCTCTTTGGATGTGACTATGGAAGGAGTGCCTGAGTGTAATCATCCTGTGATCAAATGATTTACAAGGACTGATGGTGGTTATTTCGGTCGTTGTAACCAATCCTATTAGATCCTTTGACACTAGCGTGAGATCAATGCGCGAATTGGCAAGGGTCCAGTCTCCCCTAACTGACAGACATGTATAAGCTTGTTGGGTGGGGTGCAACAATCTGTACGCATCTTCTAGATTTGCCATGAGCTGTTTGAGCATCAAAATGTCTGGACCCAGACTTGGCAACGAAGGGGAGTCGGGGACTTGCCGCTGTGAAGTGGATCTGCGATCCAAGGAAGGGTCCAGTGTGGTATTAAAGTCCCCGACTAGAATTATCGGGGCATCACTTGGCAGGTGTTGGTGGAGGGCCAGTTGTAACCAATCCTACCAGATCCTTTGTAACTAGCGTGAGATCAATGCGCGAATTGGCAAGGCCCCAGTCTCCCCTAGCTGACAGACATGTATAAGCTTGTTGGGTGGGGTGCAGCAGTCTGTACGCATCTTCTAGTTTCCGATCTGCCATGAGTTGTTTGAGCATCAAAATGTCTGGACCCAGACTTGGCAACGAAGGGGAGTCGGGGACTTGTCGCTGTGAAGTGGATCTGCGATCCAAGGAAGGGTCCAGTGTGGTATTAAAGTCCCCGACCAGAATTATCAGGGCATCACTCGGCAGGTGTTGGTGGAGGGCCAACCAAAGATCGACTCTATCATTCGGGTCCTTGGGTGCGTAAATGCTGACCAAATAAAACTCCTCCTCAAAAGCAACTTTAAGGCATACCCACCTCCCTTGTTTTCTATCGACATCCACGCTCAGGGGCATGAGGTTTGAGCCCAGTGGGAGCCAGAATGGCGCACCTGCAGATGCCCTATCCCTTGCAGGTGCCGAAAAGGCTGCATAGGGCCAGATAGATTTTGCCTTTGCTATGTGCGAGGGGATGTACTCTAGGTGTGTTTCTTGGACACATACCGCGTCCGGCCATCTCCCCGTAGCTGGACACTTTATCATATTCCATATGACCTTTTTTTTGTCCACTGTTGCTTGGATCAGACCGTTAACGTTAAGTGAGCGGACATCTATATCTGCTCTAGCCAACTTGGACGCCCATTGGGGTGGCCCCCTAACTCGTGGGAAAACCGGGGTTGATGGAGGACGCACACTGGGTGGAGGGGCTTGCGGAGGATGGGGTGGATTTGTTGCCCCCGTCTGGGGGGGCGGTTGGACTTGGACTTGGTGTAGAATAGGGGCTTGTCCTGCTGGCGGGCCCTTGGTCTGATGTCCTCCTCTAGAATCTTGCATTGTGCTTGATGAATTCATTTTCGTCGAATTCCCTTGGTCTGACAGACATGCTTTTAAGCGAAAGAAGAGAGGTAGGGTGATCCCAGTGGTTGTGCTCATCCAACACATTGTCCTCCAGAAAGATCTGTATAAAAATGAGAACCCTGCTACGAGTCCAAGCAAAATTAGTCATAAAGCATGCTGTGGACATTTCCAGCAACTGCTGGTGTGAGAACCATCTGTAGGCCGAGCCAGTTTTGAGGGCTTTGACTTTGGGATCCAGCAGCAGTACGACCGGGATAATACCCTTTTGAAGAGAGAGTGCGTAAGGTAGCACAACCCCCATAACATCTTCAGTGTTAGTTTCTCTGATCCAACATTTCAGACGTTTCAGGATGATAGCCGTAGAGGGAGAACCCCTCCACCCTTCCACGGTGAAAGCAAGTTGGAGTGTGTCAGACTTCAGTCGGGAGGAATGTTGGACGCCAGCCTTAGGTGATTTAAGTCCAAGGAACCACTCCCATTGCCCATTTTTTCGTGTGAGCGGAAAGATGACCACTCCTGGTGGCAATGATATCGGGGCGGTGTCATCCTCCTGGAGCCTAACCAGTTCGTGAAACGTTTTAGGAAGGGTGTGTTGGATGAGATCATCGTCCGACTCAGGTTGTGTGGACTCATCATCATCATGCAGTATTTCGGTCACCTGGATGCGCAACTGGAAGGGGTGGAGGGAAACAACTTTCTGAATCTGTTTCTCTTGCTCCCTCAACTTTCCAGACGGGGGTAGTTGTAGCTGCATCTGTGTCTCCCTTGATTGCAGAGGTCCCTCCAACCAACTTTCGTGGTGCGCACATTCTTGTTGCAAGCTAAATTGTTTACTTCTCCATTGTGGTCAGCACCCGAGGGTTATACATCAGTACCTTTTTGGCCTGTCCCGTTTGTATCCCGATTTGTCATGCGTTTGGGATAATATCTTCGTGAGAGTCCAGTCTATGAGGAATGCCAGTTTTTGCTGGACCTCATCATTGGCTATAAAAGGTGGGGGGCTACCTTGGTCCGACGGGGGGCTCACTGGTGGGGCTGTTTCCACCTCCATATCCAAGGGCGGTGCTTGCTGCTGCATTGGTGATGGAGGCTCCGGTGGGGGGGCCGAGGTGTCCATGTCCTGTGGCTTCTGCCATTCCTCATACCAGCCTGGGAGGACAATATACGAGTGTTCAAGCTAGTACTGTATTTGCTGTTGCTGTGCCCTTAGTCTCTCCACCTCTTGCTGTCTGAAAATTTGTAGTTGTTGTTGGTGGTGGTGCAGAATTTGTTGTTGCTGAGAACAGAGTTGTTGCTGCCATTGCAGGTGCAAGTGTTGCAGGATGCATTGTTGTGGTGCCTGTCTGTCTCGGTACTGCTGATGGTGGTATTGCGCCAACTGCGCTTGTAGCAGGAGATGGGGGTGCTCGTCACACTCTCTCCTTTGCAGGCTGTGTTGTCGTTGTTGTTGCTGAGTCTGCACTTGGGTTTGGTGCAGGAGCTGAATCTGTTGTTGCAGCAACTGTTCCTGTTGTTGAGTTTGCGCGAACTGGAACTGTTGATGTTGTTGGAGCAGCAATTGTTGTTGCAGCTGCTCTTGCTGCTGGTGATAGTGTGATTGGGATTGTTGTTGCAGCTGTATGTGGTCTTCGGTCTGGGGCAGTTGTAAATGTTGTTGGTGGTGGAGGATCGGTTGGTGATGTAGATCCTCTTGCTGTTGGATTTGGAGCGTCTGGTCTTGTGGTTGGCGCCTCTATTGTGTCTGCATCATGTGTTGGTGTTGGTGTTGGGCCTGCTGGAGTTCGAGGCTTTGTTGATGCTCCTGTTGCACTTTTGCTGGGAGTTGCCCCTCGTCCTTATCTCTGCCCTAACACTGGAAATGATCCTGCTGAATTAGCATCCTGTTTGTTTTCTCGGGTTGAGGTGGCACATGTCGGACACCATGGTGGTATGGCAACTGCTAGTGGTTGGTGTACGTGTCGTACCTCTTGCAGTGGCTGGTGTTGATGCTGTTGGTGTGTTGATGGGCTGTGCATTTCAGGTGTGAGGCAGTCCTGGTTCTGCTGTTGGCTGTTCAGCCGAGGCGGCTGTTGGTGCTTTTCAGCTTGTAGTGGCAGCACCTCCTGTTGCTGCGACTGCTGTCGCGGTCCGTGGTTCTCCTCTTCTGTCTCCCCCTCACCTCGTGCCATGGGTTGCTAATGGAGCAGTGATTTGGCCTGTGCTAGCACTCGGTTGTGAGGTTGATCTTGAAGGGACGCTTGGTCCATTTGCTGTTGCTGGCTCTGGTAGTCCCATTCGATCAGAGCTTTGTAATTGCTATTGCCCCCCTGTGGCGTAGCGGTGTGAGGGGAGGGGAGTAGCAGGAACTTCCATTCCCCGGTGAGGTCAGCGACCACTTCTCTGAGTCTCTGTTAGGTTTGTGATCAGAGACCGGGTCGCAGTGTTTGCTATTGCCCCCCTGTAGTGTAGTGGTCAGCAGGGAGGGGAGTAGCTGGAACTTCCGTTCCCCGGTGAGGTCCGAGACCACTTCTCTGAGTCTTGTATTAGACGTGTGGTTAGAGTCCGGGTCGCAGAGTATGAGCAGTTGTGTCCCTTGTCGTTTTTGGTGAGTTTGTTGGGGGGATTGCGACGATTGCAGGTGAAGATTTTGGAGTTGCGACTTCTCCAATCGATCCTCCTGTGATCCGACATCGCTTTGTTTTGGGGGTTGAGATAGTTGCAGCTGCATGGACTGGGACTCTTGTGTCGCTGTTGCTTGACCCAATGCACCCTCTTCCAATCCCGGTGGGTTGTCTTGTGGTGTGGGCATAGCGTTCCGGTGGACGTGGGGGGAAGATTCCGATGCTCGAGCATTAAGACGAGGCAGTTTCCAATGCTGGGAAAACGCAACGTCCTTTATTTTGTTAAGGAGCGAGTCGGCTTTCTGCTAGACCTGCTGCATTTTCGCGGAGTTTGTGATCCCCTCCCTCGTTACATTGATGCTTCCCGTTGGTACCAACGCTGGGCTGTTATGGACGAACTTTTCTAAGCCCAGGGACGTGCGCGTACTTCCCGGGTCGCTCGACGTCAATTGCTGTGGTTTGGGAAGAACCGTCCGCCCACCCTGCTTTTTTGGAGAGGATTGGGCTGACTCCAAGAGTGTCGGTTGCTGGACCTGCATGGCTCTCTGTTTGAGTGTAGGGGGTTGTTGTGCCTGTTTTGTCCCTCCTTTAATGGCTGACCCTGCCGGTCCTGGTGCAACCGGTTGCTGGGTGTGCTTAGTCATTATCTTTGTGCGGACAGCGACATCTTTGTTACCGCCTTTAGTGGCTGACCCTGACGGTCCTGGTGCAACCGGTGGCTGAGTGTGCTCAGTCATTGTCTTTGTGCGGACATCGACATCGTTGTTAGCTCGTCATTCTTGTGTTCCTGCATCAAGTGTTTTGCCTGCCCCGGAGGCGGGCTGTTTGTAACCCTCTAGTATAGTGGGGGGAGGGGTAGGTGACACCTTTGTCTTGACAAGAGAATTACAGTCTTTCCCTCTTGGTTGTTCCACCGAGTCCCGAACTGCTCCCCTGTGTGACTGTGGCTGTCGGGCCTGCCCTGTCCCGGCTCCAGGAGATGGTACCGCAGATCCCAGAAAGGCAGTGTCATTGCAATCCCCATCTCGTCCATGCAGTCCTTTGTCAGGTGATTCACTCCCCTCCACCAACATGGCTTGAACTGCACTCTTCTATTTATGGGCACGTGGCTGGTGGGCCAGTCGTATCCCAAGTCTAGGAGTGGGTTAGGCAGACGCAAAAGAAAGCAAAGTGTCAACTAAAGAGCAGGCACAAAAGGTTGATGTGAGGGAGGGAAGGATGACGAATAAAAATCACGCACAGACTAAAACTACGACGATACAGCCAGACACTGTTATCCCCCTCCCGACATCGGGACAAGTGAACGAAAAGAAGATGGAAGGTGGGGGACAAGAGCCAAACCGAAATACAAAGGTGCAGGGGCAAACAAAGGATGCGAACACGAACGCCGCATGGAGGAACATAATGGCAGGAGGTGAAGTGTCACCCCAAGAGCTTCCCTCCACCTCAGGGTTTGGGAAGAAACCCCCTCTGCAATTGATGAAAGCGCTCTCGGGCCCGGATCCGTCGGACGCTAACAGATCCTCCATCCTCGGCCACATGGCACCACTGAAAAGTCATTTCATACAGCAATTGTATGTGGAGCCGGAGAGAAAGTTCCAAGTCAGAGAGGGCTTCATCTTCCCTCACTCCATCTTCCCACATCAAGCTAGGATTACCAGGGACACGATCTATTCACACAAAGCTTTGCACTTCTGTTTCCTACCAGCACAGTCGAAAGATTAAACCGGACCGCCAGCTGGTGCACGACCACTTCCTGATCGCGGTGGACAATCAGGACTGCATCACAGTTGTGGCTTTGTGCTCGACGGACAAACACATAATTCTAAAGAATAAGGTACTGCAGTTCAGAGGCAAACAGGTGCAAGTGGTCTCTTGGTCGCTGGCTAACCCGCAATCCAGTGATGAGCGAAGGGAACACTTGATGAATTCGAATTTTTGGGTCGAATTTCGATTCGCACCGCTCTGTGTGCAGGGTGCGATCCTCACAGATCTAGAAAACATCGCCCATGTTAAAGGGTACATCATGGACCTACCCCAATGCTTGGGCAAGCGCGATGACTCTCTATTGGTGGTAGTGGACTGGGATAAGTCGTACCCCTTCCCCTTAAATGAGGAATGAAGATATTCCCAAGGGGGCAAGGAATTATCGGTCCTTGTCAGCCATACGCAGGATCCGTGGTGTTATGCATGCAAAGCAAGGGCCCACCTATGCACCGATTACCAGTGCCCGAACAATCACAAAACGAAAATCAGAGGTCTGGTTACCCCTCACCCGACGGATGAAGAGAGATGGTTCCCTGTAGAGAAGGACCTTGATGGCTAGATGTTCAGAGCATATGCAGATGGTCGCCCCGGGAAATGGTTTTGGCAGGGGAAAGGCCAACCATCAGTTTTTCCAGCAGGAGCCAGGGTGGTAATTAACGATGATTACAACAGAAAGGCAAACAGGGGGTCACCCCGGATCCACCGGAACAGGGTGCTAGGCGCGGCCAAGCTATGCCGAAGCCTATGACAAACACTAACATAATAGGAAGACGGGAAAGGACAGTGGGAAACAGCGCAAAACACCCAAACATCTGTTGCACAACAAGTCAAGGGAACCGCAAGCAACACAGGCCTGACTCGGCTTCATGCCCAGCGCCTATACAGACCAAAGCAACAAGAAGGAACAACGGAGTCGACCCCCGCCCCCCCCCCCCCACACGTCCGAGGAGGATAACCAGCCTACCGTTGTGGAGACCGGTCAGCCTGTTTAGCCTCGTGCGGGTGTCCGCATCCCCTCCGCCAACGTCAAAGTGCAACCTAAGATGTGTATAAGAGACAGCGACTATACAAACCAAAGCGACAGCGAGGAATAATTGAGTCGACCCCCGAACCCCCCTCCTCGTCCGAGGAGGATAACCAGCCTACCGTTGTGGAGACCGGTCAGCCTGTTTAGCCTCGTGCGGGTGTCCGCATCCCCTCCGCCAACGTCAAAGTGCAACCTACCGCCTCCTCTCACGCCCCCCAAAGTGGCAATCAGCCTGCCCCTTAGGGAGTAATGCCCTCCTTAAGAAACACTGAGCACAGCACCAGGATCAAAAGATGTACTGTTCCAATTTTAACAGATGTCCCGAAAGACTGTTCCACTTCTTTTTTGTGTAGTAGAGAGAGGTCTTATGTCTTACCTCATTTGGCTTAGTGTCACTGTACGATCTGCCTCATTTGGCTTAGTGTCACTGTACGATCTGTAACGGTGTGTATGGTCTGTAGTGTCTCTTTATACAGAAGAAAAACAAGGATCTATGATTGTGCATCGACTACCGTAAGCTCAACACGCAAACCGTCAAGAATGCGGGGCATCTTCCTCGTATTAACGATCTCCTTGAGCGATTGGGTGGTGCGAGGTACTTTTCTAAGTTGGATCTGAAATCAGGATACCATCAGATTTCAATCCGGCCGAACGATCGTTATAAATCCACGTTCAAGACGCTGTATGGGCATTTTGAGTGGGTGGTCATGCCTTTTGGCCTCACCAACGCCCCGACGACCTTTCAAGCGGCAATGACCAACGAGTTTCGTACGATGTTGGAACGGTTCGTGCTAGTCTACTTAGACGACATTCTTGTCTATAACCGGACATTGGAGGATCATCTTGAGCAACTTCGACGAGTGTTGGAGACGCTCCGCCGCGCCAAGTACAAAGCCAACCGGGACAAGTGCGAATTTATCCGGCAAGAGTTGCAATACTTGGGTCATTTTGTCACACCGAAGGACCTTCCCTCACCATTCAGGTGCCCGCCCACTTGCCCGTCTACCCGGTCTTTCATTACTCCAAGTTGGCTCTTTACACGCCAGCGGAACATGACGATTTTCACGGGCGACGATCGCAAGACCCACCCTCTATGGACAATTTTCAAGAGGTCGACGACATCATGTCCTAGCGACGCTACAGCAACAGGCCAACCGAATACTTGGTACACTTTGCGTACTGCACCCACAAAGTTGACCGTTGGTTGACCCATCTGGAACTCCAAGCAACAACTCCAGATGTTCTCGCACGCTACGAACGCAAGATGCAAGGCAAGCCGTTATCTTCGGCTCCACGATGCACCCGCGTCCAAGTTCCACCTTCAGATCGTCAGCTTCGCCCTCGACCCGGCTTGACTTCATAAGGAGGGGGGGGTGTTACACGTTGTGCCTGCAACATGCTAGGCCTGAAACGAGGGTCATTTTCAGGCCATGCGTTGTTTTCAGCCTAAAAGCCTGAAAACAAGGGCCTACATGCCCTGTCTCGTTTTCAGCCCAAAAGCCTGAAAACAAGGGCCTACAGGCCCTGTGTCGTTTCAGCCTGAAAGCCTGAAAACAAGGGCCTACAGACCCGGTGTCGTTTCAGCCTAAAACACAGCCCTCCAGACCCTATCTTTTCAGCCTAAAACAGAGGGCCATTTTCAGGCCCTCATAAGATCGACCTGCCCTGAAACTTAGGCACCAGACCAGGGTTTTAGCACAGGTCATTTTGGGCGTGTTTTAAAGACAACCTTTGTTTGAGCTTGAACGCCAGGGTCTGGCACGTTTTGGCATTGGTAAGAGCAGCCTCCTGGACGGGCCAGCACTACATAAGACTGGCCTGCCCTGCAGGCTGCAAGTAGTTCATATGGATTTCCCAGGCGCTTCACATGCATTTCGGGAGGCAGGAGGTAGTCTTCAGGATTCGGCAGCAGCATTCTGGAGGAGTGTTGCAGTAGTAGTAGTAGCGTTAGCAGTAGTCTTCAACACTGGGTGCTAGTAGGAGCTAAAGTAGTACTGGAGGGTGAGAGAGATTTGGCGGAGGCCAAGGAGACTTACCTGCAGCGCCATAGCTCCAACTTCGTCTTCAAAGTACCCGCAGCATGGCGCCATCTTCAGAGCTTAGTACCTGGAACATGAGAGAGAGAGAGAGAGAGAAAGAGAGAGAGAGAGAGTTCTTCTTCTTCCTCCTCTCAGTCCACCATCTCTGCCTCACCCTCTCACTCTCTGACTTCTCGGCCTCAACAGACTACGAGCGAGAGAGAGAGATAAGTGATTTTGGGGATGTTGACGACATTGGGATACAGACTCGACTTTGGAATAGAGACATTGACGAGGGACTATTTGGGATCGATACCAGGGACACTTGTGTGACGACATTTCCATCCTCTCCCTCATCTTCATCTTCGTCTGTGGATGTTTGGGGCTAGCGCACTCTTCCTGTGTGAGCTCCAGGCCCCTTCCCAACTTGTAATGATGATGATGTATGATTAGTCTGCATTGCAATATGGATTGGGTTGATCACTGGCATCCTAGCATTCCGCTGCGCTATCTTATACTATGTGAGGTCGGTCCTTGTTCTGTTTTGCACCATTACGGTATGCAACAATTTGGTATCTCCTCCGCCTTTCACATGTGTGAAGTATGATGGGATATCCTATATCTAGGTCTTCCACTGCACTACAAAGTGTCATTTTTGTATGTATCAGGATGTATACTGCTTGTTGACATTCCAATATTATTGCATTGTCAATTCAGTCCTTTTTATCACATTGTGGATCCTTGGCTATATATATAGATCGCCCAACTGGGCATGTATCACAAGGCCTCTCTCTACTACTGGAAAAAATGAGAACGGAAGTCCATAAAGGAGATTACATTGGTTGGAATATAAGCAGATACACCTCCAGCTTATGCTCCGTGAGCCATGTAACTAGGCCGACAAATGGGACTGTGCCCCTGAATTGTTTTTGACAGTCCTCTCTGACAATTAGGGCCTAGTTGCACTACTACTCGGCATCCACCAAGTTTGGCGAGTGGGTGCATGGTTGCACTTACTTGCCAAACTTGAGCGTGTGAAACACTGTCAGACTGTGTGGATAACTTTTCTTTTTCTGTGGAGGGTACTACAAGTGGTCCCTCCACAAAATGACTTTCAGGAGAGTATTTAGCTTCACGAGGGTAGATCTCACCCGCAACCCTTTTTAATTGTCTACCGTGTGGTCGTGGGGAACACAACCCTAAGGTAGCCAAAACAATGACTAAGCGCGTATATATAATAGAGAGAGAGAGAGAGAGAGAGAGAGAGAGAGAGAGAGAGAGAGAGAGAGAGAGAGAGAGAGAGAGAGAGAGAGAGAGAGAGAAACCGAATGACAAAATTGAAATACGGGTCATATTGTGGTCGTGATCTATTTCGCAGTTGGAATGATTTATTTAGCAACTGTCGTACTCCAGCCCCTACAGTTGGTACCTACTCGATGGGTTCAGATTCAGCCATCACTTCGGCTTGTACAAAGACATCAGGCCCTACCAGTCATTTCAATCCAACTACCTCTTGGAGATTTTACCCCGCAAATCTTCAGTTTCGGAAGTTGGGCCTATTTTTCTAGAGATTTGACTTATTTAATTTCAAGATCTACGGCTGCGAGCTTGTGAACCAAGATCAGTGAAGAGGAATCAGCGGAACTCACCCTGCGGGAAGGAGTCCCTCGGAGGACCGGCCGCCACTGGACCTGGGAGCACCGAGTGTATAAGTAACCGGCACAGGACCGGTTGCAGCAGGCTGGTTTGTCTCACGGGGAGCAGCTTCGGGATTTCATCCGCTGGCAGCTGCGCCCATCGCATAGGCGAATCTGCAGTCACACCACAGACACCAGTTTGCTCAGAGGCCGAATTGTTTTTCCTCGCCAGATTTTGGCCGAGGGCTGCCCTCGTCCTACTCCACCAGCCTTCCCCCCTTTCGCGCTAACCCGCTTCCGCTTTCTTTCATATTCGCAGTCACTGTCCTCCCCCTAGCCCAGTGTTTGCTGTCGATTCATTCGTCGGTCGGTCAGTCAAGTCTTCCCCTGCTCATCTAACTCCTGGTAAGTCCTCCCCCCCCTTTTTTTTTCCTAGCCGGTATGAACCCCGTTTATCCTCCCCCGGGTCCCGTCACTTCCGCTGTCTCCGGCTCCCCGCCTAACCAAAGAGAGCACCGCAACTCAACCCCCCCCAATTCGTTCCCCTCATCGCCTCGCCATTCCTCCCCTTCCTCCTCCCACCATTCACCTCCCCATGGCAAACCTCCCCTCTACGACCCATTCTTAAAGCATCACTATCCCTCACACCTACTCCCTCATTCTCTCTCACCCATCTCCTTTCAATCCCTCCTCGAGGAATTCTCCTCTCTTATCAACTTCCCATCGTCATGCATTCCCTGTCCCCCTATCTCCACTGATCCTGCGCTCGAGCGCATCTTTGTCATTGACCTGCCTACCGCATCCCTACTTCCTCTTCATCTCTTCCTCCTACCTCTGCTTCTTCCCACCTCGCTGCGCAAGATTCAGAGTCTTACCACTGAGAAAACTTATGCGGATCTGTTCAACGTAGACTCGGAGGATGTCGTCGAGTTCGTTTCTTCTGCAGCCTCTTTTCGATTCCAAAACGATCAAAGGAACCTCTTCATAATCAAGAGGAAGCGTGCAACCGAACTGCTCTCTCATTCCCTTTTTTCACCTACCATCCTCAATCACCTCGTCATAGACTCGCGCGCCCTCTCTTCCCTCTCCCCGCGGGAGCTGTTACGAGCTCAACTGGACCTGGCCGATTTTCAGATCAGAAGTGCTTGAGACATTTCGGCAAACTTCTTCTGTTTTGCTATGTGCATTGCGAAGATCGGTTCAAGATCGACGCAATCTTGGGTTGGAGAAGGTCTTCTAACCCTGGTGCAGAACCTCCCTTGTCTGGCAACTTCACCGTTTCTCGCCTTCCCGGTGACTGCTTTCTTCAAGGATTTTTTCTGCTCCCTCGGCGACGCGGCAGTTTCGGATCTCCATCTCGCAAATCTTGCGGATTGGGGTCCAGGTCCCTGGTTCCGTTATCTAAAGAAGCAGGCGTGCGATAAGCTACCTGATTACGTGGTTCACCCGACTCTGCCAATTGAACCGTCGTCGCAATTTGTGTCAGATTACCCCATGTTGTTTGTCTCCTCCAGAAAGGGCTATAGGAAGTGCTTTAGTTTTAGGCATAGGATAGTTAGTGATGAAGAGGAAGGGGAAGCAGGTCCCACCAGGTTGAAGATGTCTCTTCCTCCAATTCCCCATCACCTCCTCATCTCCCACTTCAACCCCTCTTTCTGGCCACAAAACCTCCTCCTCCTCTCAATCCCCTGTAAATCCCCAGCCCCCTTTCCCAGCCGCTCCCAAAACTCCAAGGCAATGGCGCAAACCCAGAACCTGTAGAAATCTAGATTTTGTTATCTTCTTCTTCCTGTTTCTCCTTTTCTTCCTCCATCTCTTTACCCTCTTCCTCCTTTTCCACAGACCTACTCGCTCCTATTGCCTCCCTCCCTGAAACTCATTACCTTCCATATTGTTTCATAAGGATAGTAGTGTAACTAAGAGGAATTTTGTTCCTCTTTTTCTTTTAATTGAGATTTCATTTTCGGTGTCGTTTTGAACACTCTTCTGTTTTCCTTGCTTTAGTTTAATGCTCTTTTCTGTTAATTCTTATGAAATAAAGGATCAATGATGAATGAGAGTGTTTATGTCAACATCTTATTCTTTCGGGTTGTCTGGAAAAAAAAAAAAAAAAAGGAGTAGACAAAGGGGAGGGACGTAGGTCAGAAATTAAGCAATCACGCAAATTGAAATCTTCGGGGTATTTAAAAAAAAAAAAAAAAAAAAGGAGCAAGATAAAGATGTAAATTACACTCATCACTCTGTTTGGCTTCAAAACTAAGTTTTTCAATCAAGCTCATTAACGATTTCGCCGAATGAGGAGTTGCAACAGTTTTCCTTCAATCCTTATGGAAGGAAATTTGTTCCAACTCCTCTTTCCCCTCTTCCTTCTTCCTTTCGGGTTTTGGTTATGCTTAAGAACTTGTCAACCGCACCTCCTTAAATTTCATTTGTTTTATGCTACCTTATATATATATATATATATATATGTATATATATTGTTTTCTGTTTTCTCCCTCTTTTTTCCCTTACTGCCTGAACATCCAACTATGACCAAGCTCACCTATTCATCATGTTTTGTTGTTCATCAAGTTTCTCAACATTATGCTTTGGTTCTAACGTCAAAAAAAAAGAAAGAAAAAAAAAAAAAGGGAGAAGGATAAGGAGAGAAAGCCTTGCCATGCCTTTTTACTACGGATAGCGACGCGCCACAATTCGTGTCAAAATTCGACAATATTTTATACTATCGAAAATTACCTCACGCCACGATCCGTAGCAAATTAGGATATTACTGCAATTATGGCGTGTAGTAATAAAGGATTTTGAAGTTCTGCTTTCTCATCCCCGAAGCCAGAATATTAACTGCGCCCGCTGTTTTTATATTTAAGACAAAAAAAAAGGAAGGAAAAGGAAGTATGTGCTTCTACGAATCCGCCTTCTGCAACAAATCTTGCACTTGCTACAGATAGTGATGCGTGATATTCACGCGAATTCGATAAGTATTCTACTACTATCGATATTCGCAACGAAGGCTTCACGCCATGATCCGTAGCAATAAGCGCTTTAGAAAGTTTTGGCTAAGGCCTCAGTTTGTGGGGTAAGGAGGTAGTTAATTCAATAATAAATCATTTTGCGCGCATGATGACTTCTACGTCACTTAAAAAAAAAAAAAAAAAAAAAAAAAAAAA
>BFEA01000215.1:250333-261084 GCA_003427395.1 Chara braunii
AAAAAAAAAGGAGAAAGAGAAAGAAAGAGGAGAAAAGAAAAGGGAAAGGAAATCATGGTTTCAATCCTAATTATAATAACCTTGAAACCCTTGACATTTTTTGTATCACTGCCACATCGAATTGAGCTATTAAAAAAAAAAAAAAAGGAGAAGGAATTTTGAAGTCAATCATATCGTTGCTTGGGTCTCAAGGGTTACCGAAATCCCCATGCTCCAGGTCAAAGCAATCCTACTATGCCACGCAAGCAAACATTATTTTCAGTCTGACAGTCCAGTTGGCACGTGGCACGGGATTTTGTCAAAAGCTGCCTCGTCGGCAAAACAAGCCTTCAGCCCACTTCACCCTGATTGCCGTCGGTGGGAACATTTGCTAATAATCCGCTGTGAGATGGTCACCTGAGTATCGGTCGCATGTTGATTGGAAAACCCTTTCTTGCTAATGCTTTGACATCGTGATTTGCATGCAAGTGTCTTCTCGCCCATTAAAAAAAAAAAAAAAAAAAAAAAAAAAAAAAAAAAAAAAAGGAGGAAGTAAGGAGATCTATATCTCTCATAGCCAAGGATTGTTGTCACATCACGTGTTTTTTTCGCATGAAGTAAAGGTCATTTTGCATCGCCCTAACTGGCACCTTTGTTTTTGCAGACATCATGGACCTCATCCTCGACAGAGTGACGAACATCTTTGCTCTCATCCCCTTTGTAGCCCTCCTCAAGTTAATCTCCTTATCAAGAAACCATTTTCTCATAATATGTTTTCCCTTCAGACTCCTTCAACTTTCCTTCCTTACCTTTGTTATTTTTTTTCTAACCCCACCACTCCTCCTCGTAGCCCTACTCTTTTCTAAAGTAGGAGACACCGTTAGGCAGAACACCTCCCACCCAATCAACCACTCTTCCCAACCTTCCGCCTGACCAGCCGTGTGTCCTAACCCTGGGTTATAGGTTCCCCAATCAACTATTCGTTTCGGTTTTTCCACCATCGCCTGGGATAAACGAAAGAAACGACTTTCATAAATAATTTTTCTTCTATGGAATTCGATCGATTTTTTCCTCTACTGAATTTATCGCGCGAATCTCATTATCCTTTGTGTCTGCCAAAAAAAAAAAAAAGGGGCGGGGAAGAGAAAGAGAATCTTTATTTAAGAAAGAGAAGAAAGTAGCAATCAGTTTAAGCATTTACTATGCCTCAACTCTCCCTGGAATATGACATAGCCCTCGCACTAGGAAGGTTGAATAAAAAAAAAAAAAAAAAAAAGAGGAGAAAAGGCATTCAGTGTCTATGAATTATGTGCTTAAAAGCTTATGCCTGGACCTTCCCTGGACTATTCACCTCCTCTCTCATGATTTGCACAATGACATTTTCCTTAAACCTTTTCTACCACCCTTCCAGTACCCTAACTTTGGTCTTCCTCCCTTCTTCTTGTTCCCCTCTTCTCGCTTATAACCTTGAACCGAAACATTAAATGTTGGCTACCAATCAAACTGATAAATGAAATCCTAACCTGTATAAAACTTCAATATCTCCCCCCCCCTTTCTCCTGCAAAAGTCACTCTCATTGTTTATTTCTTGTTCACTTGCATCTACAATCCCATCAAACTACCCCGTTTATTCTGCATCGCAAAAATACTTTTGCATTGTGTTTGAAATTACCACCTTCAGAATCTGCCAAGGGCCATAGTACAATGGAAGGAGCTTTCGTGATATGCCCTCTTTGTCAGAAAACTCAGACATTTTGACCCAAACATAATCCCTTACTTTGAATTTTTCTTCTTTGCGCAACTTGTTCGCATGTTTGATCATGGCATGCTGACGCTTGTTCATGGCTGCAATAACAGCTTTGAGCAAGCGTGCGTACTTGGCATTGTAGCCAGGCATGCCGGGCATCAGACCAGGTGACCGTTCGGGGAACAGATAGGAGAGGGGATTACGCATCGGTCATCCGTATTGCAACTGGTTTGGTGTCACGCCAGTTACAGAGTGAATGAAGTTGTTATACAGTCCCTTCACTTTGTGCAACTCCTTGTCCCACGTGTTCTGATCTGGAACAATCAATGCGCGAAGTAGTTGGATGACAGTCTGGTTGATCTCCTCGGCCAATCCATTGGCTTCGGGGTGTCGGCCAGAAGTCTTGTTCAGTTTAATGTCATAGATTTGAGAGGTGAAATCCTTCCAATCTTTGCTAATGAATCTGGTGTCCCGATCGCTCGCAATAGTTTTCGGGGTGCCAAACTGCAGAATGTACTGTTGATGGAATTCTTCAATGACCAGTTCAGTTGGGGCATGGGGAGGGAAAGGAATCAAGTTCAGAAATTTGGAGAAACGGTCTACGATGACCATGACTTGTGAGTTTTTGCCTCACTCACCTTTCTCATGTCCGTGAAGTCAATGAAAATCGACTCACCGGGTCCATCAGGAATGGGGAGGGGTCTCAGCAGGCCATAAGGCTTATGCCTGTGGATCTTGGTTCTTTGACATACCTGACATTCAACAATAAATTTCTGAGCAGATCCTTTCATTCCTGGCCAATCAAACTGCTGCAGAAGACTTCCATAAGTCTTCTCGAAGCCGAAATGTCCACTCCGACCATGTGCCAAATCCAAGAAATGAGTTCGGAGAGGCGCATGGTTGGGTACACACAAACGATCAAATTTCCCATACCGGTGGAACACAAGACCCTCACATTCATGAAAATCAGGCTGACTGTTAGGGTCAGCCTTGAACTGCTTAAGAATGGAACTAAGGTCCGGATCCTTGGCGGTGTGTTCGACCAGATCCTCCTTTAGTTTCTTTCGGGGGTCATACGAACCCACAAGGCAAGTCAAGAATTCAGGATGGCGCGATAAAGCATCAGCAAAACGATTATAACAGCCTTTGTTATGTTTCAACTCAAAGTCGTACACATCAATGTCATGCAACCAGCGGGTCAGCGTCGGAGAGAGATCAGTTTGTGTCTTAATCCACTGCAAGGTCTGATGATCTGAGTAGACCTTGAAGTGATGACCCAAGAGGTAGTGCTTCCAATGTGTGAGCGTCTCGCGCAGGGCGTAGAGCTCACGCATGTATGTGGAGATAGCTACCTTGTGGCTGGGCATGCGTTTGCTGTAGTATTCGAGAGGACGCAGACCATCACCATCATCTTGTTGCAACACTGCACCAATCCCAAACTGGCTCGCGTCCGTAGTGACTACGAATGTGAGGTTGGGATCCGCAATGTGGAGCACAGGATGACTCACCAATGCCTCTTTCAAGGCTTGGAACGCAGTCTCGCACTTATCACACCACGCATAGGCAACATTCTTATTTGTTAGTCTTGAGAGTGGGTGAGCAATGACAGAAAATTTTGGCACAAACTTCCGGTAATATGAAGCCAAACCAAGGAAAGAACGCAGCTCGCGTACATTCGCTGGTTGAGGCCACTTTCGGATGACCTCAACATTGGTTGCCTTCGGCTCAAGGCCGTTTGCAGACAACCGGTGCCCAAGATAGATGACGTTGTCCCTCCAAACTCAGATTTTTTTAGTTGAGGTGCAGTTGTGCCTCCTTGAGGACTTGCAAGACCTCCTCAAGGTGCTTGACGTGCTCTTCCATGGACTTGCTGAAGATCAGGATATCGTCAAGGTACACAACCACAAACCTGTTGAGTTGATGGCGAAGTACCTTGTCCATGAGGCACTGAAATGTGGTCGGTGCATTCATAAGACCGAAGGGCATAACGATGAATTCGTACAGCCCATCGCGTGTTTTGAATGCAGTTTTGTGCTGGTCACTCGGATCAACTTCAATCTGGTGGTAACCAGACTTGAGGTCGATCTTGGAGAAGACCTTGCACCCACCTGCCGCATCTAGCAGATCATCTATGCGAGGCAAACGATAAGCATTCTTTCGGGTGATTCGATTGAGGCCACGATAGTCAATACACATCCGGAGTTTGCCTCCTTTCTTTGGCACAAACAGGACAGGTGCACCGAACTCAGACTCACTAGGCCTAATCCATCCACGGTCTATCATGTCATCAATCTGCCTCCTCAACTCCTCCAACTCGCCTTGTCCCATACGGTAGACGCAACCCTTTGGAGAAACACTCCCTTCTATTATTTCAATTTTGTGTTTGACCGGACGCTCAGGAACTCCGAGTCCACGAGGTTCGACCAGAACTTCACGGAATCGATCTAATAGCGAGCGAATGTTTGTTGGGACTTCTGGTGGAGGATCATCCTCATCAGGAGAAAAAAAAATAGATAGAGAATTTACAGCAATTACAACCGGATTAGAAGTAGAGGGATTATCCACAGTAGAAGTAGATGGAATAGAAGTAGAGGTGGTAGATGTAGAATTACTTGCTGAGGTAGAAAATGCAGCAAAAGTAGAAGGCACATGGAGAGGCTTTACAAAAACTACATGTACATGCTCAACTTTCTTGCACATGCGCACTGATTTGCAGAATTTGTTTGAACTTAGAAGAGTCACAGGGGACTCGTGCGTCTCATCCAATAAGACGGTACGCTCGTTCCTCTTGGCATCACGCACCACGAACTGATTGTCCGCCCACATGATCCTTAGGCAGTGAGCCTTTAACCAGCCCAAGCCAATGACCGCGTCGAACGGACACTTGTCCATGACATAAAAGTTGAGCTCATGTGTGACAGTGCGTTCCTTGTCAAAGGTGACGCGCACACCTTTGACAACATGTGCGGAGGTGACAAGCTCTTGGTTGCCCACCTAGGTCGTACAAGGGTTCTGCAGTTCCACTTGCTTCATTCCCAAACCCGCCTTACGAATCCCGTTAGGAGAAAAGAAGTTAGTGGTTGAACCACTATCAATCAACACGCGGATGTATCGACGGTTCATGAACAGTTTAAAGAAGGTTAGCTCCACACTCCCTTCAAGTTGAACACGGCGTTGCTGCTTGAGCTGCAGCCAATGTTCCAGGTGAGCGTGGAAGTCAACTTCCTTACACTCCTCCCAAGGCTCAGTGTATAGCACATGAACTGCAGCAGCCTTGGATTCAGCGTCATTCCGGGCTTCAAGAGTGGGCTGTTGATCAGATCGAGGCTCATCGGAAAGGCCTGCAACTGACATTCCAGCTTCCCTTGTTGTAGGGAGTGTTGATGACTCCTATACGCCCTTTGTCTGTTTCCCTGAAGTCTATAACAGTCCTGCACAGCATGCCCAGGCTTTTGACAATGCAAGCATATGCGCAATTTAGATCTTCTTTCCCATTCCTTTTGACTGATACGGAGGGCTTCCCAAGGCTTGGTAGATGCGTCCTCCGGTTTCTCAGGGATCTTCGCATTCTTGGGGAGGTGGACAACAGTTCCCCTACCTGAACCACAGGTAGGCCCCTTGTTTGAAGCAGTTTTTTTCAACGCATTAAGTTTTTCGTCTTCGTTTACGTCAGACTCAATGGCCGATGTGGAACAGCCCATATCGGGGTCCGGCTCTAGATCGTCATGTAGAGACAGATCATCCGCGTAGGACTAATCTTCAGCCTCCCGATGTTCATGCAGGGCAAGCTGGTTGTTGCTTCCATACCGCTTGCGTTGTGGTTTTCCACCTGCAGAGGGCACTGTCTTCCGCCTGGCGAGGTCCTTGGCCTCTAGGTTGACTAGATCCGTTATGAGCTCTCGCCAGGAGGTATGGTCTTTGAGTGCTAACAGGGAGAGGTATTCTTTAGGGGTCACTCCCATGACTACATCCATGCAAGACACATCGTTCATTCCTAGGTCTGGAGTGGTGAACAGACCAGTCAAGTGTTGTTCTAAAGCATGCATGAAGGACCTACATGTTGAGCCCTTGAGGGCCTCAAGCTTCAGCCTTGCCTTGAGCGCAGCATGCTTATCCTGGTACCGTGTGATGAGTAGGTCCTCACGGGCGCGTACAGGGGTTACCTTCAGTCACTCAGTCAGGTCAATTCTTTCATAACCTGCAGCAACAGCTTGGAGCTCAATGTGATTCCGTACGGCGGGCTTAGTATTAGTGCCCATTATCATGCTTCGGTCTTCTTGCGATGTCCGCATGACCTCGAAGTATAAACGCATGAAACTAATCCAAGAAGTGATATCTGTTTTCCCATTGTACTTGGACGGCAAGGTGGCCGCCTGCTTGTCCACTACGGGACCGCTGTACTGAACGCCAGTAAGGATTGTGGCGTTTTGGGCTGATGTCCCTGCATTTGGGACTATGACTAGTGCAGAACTGTCGGTGCTGTCGCTTGAGGAGCTGGCACCGGTTCCTGCGCTCGTCACAGTTCCACTTGCTCTTGCCATGAGGACTGTGTTAGATTGAGAGACTGGGACTGCAGCACGTCGAGGGTTAAGAGGGCAGAGGACAGACAGTTGGGACTGTTTGAGGCTGATGATCTCAGCCTGCAGCTCTTGGTTCGGCTGCTCCAGTGCTGTTACATGGGACTCAAGGTCTTCTAGGTTTCGCAGTCGAACCAAGGCTGCTACGGCAGCAGCTAGCTTCTCCTGGAACCGGTCAGCGTTCGCTTTCGGGACCTGAAGGAGGGCCACCTGATCAGCAATGCTGGTGGCTCTAGCTGCTGCCTCTACCTCTCTTTCCCTCTGCACGGCATCATCATAAAGCTTTTGAAAGAACGGTTTCTCGTTCTCATCTGCTGCGTCCAGCATGGCCTGCCATTGGGCAGATGTGATGCCTGCCATGTCGGAGGAAGGGGTGTTAGCAGTTCTCTCAAGAAGGGTCCGCTCTCTCCTCACGTTTGGACGAACACTCCTCTTGCCCTTCCTCACACTCTCAAACAGAACACCTTCTCTCTCTCTTCTCTCTCTTCCCGCTGTGTGCGCACGTGTCTCAATATCGGACATAGATAGTGCAGATAAAAGAAACAAGAAGAAAATCACATAGAGAAGAAGGTAGGACTCCTAGCCGGAGCGGCAATTCATTTGGACTTAGAGAATGGCACGCACCAAAATAAAAGAATAAATAAATAAATCAAAAATAAAACGGAAGAGAGGGCTGACTTATAGAACGGGCCCGATCAGATTAGCTGGAGATCCCCTCTTGTCTAACCTCACAAGGGACATGCATCACAATAAATCAGTCAAAGAAAACTAACTGCAGCAATGGAGATTTCGAGGGGTGCAGACGGTCGCCGAGCCAAACGCGGGGCAGTATGTAATAACAGGTGGTAAGACCAGTCAAGATCCCCTTGAAAGGAATGTCCTTGCTAATCGTACGTCCCCCAAGTTCAGCACAGCAAAGAGAAGCACTGGCGGCAACAGATTTGGGCCCTAAAGGTCCTGTCCCGTTGGGCCTGGTCCCACTGAGTCCCGAGGGGTCCCAAGTAGGTCGTGGATCAGGACCAACGTGATAGGGGTACCAAGTCGGTCCCAAACTGCTTTTACCGTACTGAAAAGGAAAAGACAACTTTCAGCAAGAACTTACCCCTACAGCCATTCAAAAATGAAAAGGCATTGCACCGTAAAACGATATGTCATTTAGAACAGATACATCATCCATCCATCCATCAGGTGAGAAAGCAATCCACATGCTCACACACACAACCAAGATCGCAGAGAAGAGAAAGAGAGCCCAACACACCCCCAACAGGCCATGAAGCACCAAGCAACCTCCCACGGGCTAACCAGGTCACACATCACTTACCTGTGAGGCCCGCCCACCAAAGATGGATAACGACTCACCCCCCTCTCTCATAAGTCCTCCTGACCCCTAGCTACCACTACACGAAGTCTCCTAGCATGACTAAGAGGGTCTTCCTACACCCCTATTGCAAAGTCGGATCCCCCGTTGATGTCTGAAGACCAAAGTAGCAACTTGCAGCTCTCCGATGCAGAAATGGTAGCCTCCGATCAAGTCTCCCTCTTGAGGGGAAGACCAAAAGTCACTCAATGTCTTCTTGAAGTGCAGATTTCAGGTGCGAGTACCTCTCACTCTCTACTCCCTCTCGCTTACTCCAATCAGCCTCCTTTGTGTCTCGCCACCCCATCCATTCACTCAAGCAACCTGGTCAGGTCAAATGTCGACCCTACATGACCTAACCAGGTGGGGGCAGTATCCACATACCTCACTGCCCCACTTAACCCTAACNCCTAACCAGGTGGGGGCAGTATCCACATACCTCACTGCCCCACTTAACCCTAACTTCCAACCCTAATCCGAGATTAGGTTAGCCCTAACCTAACTCGAAATTAGGGTTAGGGTGACTAACACCTCTCGCCAGCAAGTAAGTCCGCTCTGATACCAATTGTTACGATTCTGGTCATTTCCCAAGTGCAAATTCTTAATGAAAGACAATGCCACCCAATTGCGAAAGAAATGAAAGCACTTGCAAAGAGATAAAGACCAGAGTAGAGGGAAAGAAGAAAAAAAAGAAGAAGAAGAAGAAGAAGAAGAAGATATACACCAGCAAGACCAATGACAATTCCCCTTTCTCTCTCCACTTTCCTCCTCCTCCTTCACTTTATCAATCTTATTCTTCTCCCCATAATAATAATAACAATGAATGGATGAACCAGAATCAATATCTGAAGTTCCCTCTTACTGCTGGCTCAACTCAACAACAACAACAACAACAACAACAACCAGTCCACCATAGCTATGGCTTCCCTCCTTCAGCCTCCTCTTTCATGCATAGGCTATGGCGGACTATACGTCCAGAGAACAACCCAAAGCAGCTATGGTGCTGCGCTGATGTCCAAAGGACAACCCAAAGCAGCTATGCCGCTGCTGACTGGTCCACCATGCCTGACTCTGCCTCGAGCTTCTTTGGTGCAACACTACCCCAACTGGGCGCCCAACAAGGTGATGAAGATGGTGTCTACCATAGCCAGGTAAATGCCCCGCCACTCTCCTATCATGCCCCCTTCTTCCTCCTCCTCAAGTTGGACTGCTCGCCATAGCTAGGCTGAGCTCCAGCGGTCCTTCACCTCCAAGCAGCGCTGCACTAGTCCGGCGCTTTGCTCCAGCAGCATGTCACCAATCCTTGCACACCGCAAATGAGGAAGAGTTATTTGCTCTTTCTGGAGATATAGCGGCCTACCGGCCTCCTGGGCGGTGACTTCCTAGGCCGAGCGGCCTCCCAGCAACTGGTACCTCCTCCCTTTCGGAGGGAAACATCATTGCAGGCTTTGCTATCCTCCATACAGGCCCTAGACCCAGGCTACTTGGACTGGTACCGGCCTACTGCTATCCTACCGCTACTGGGCCTCTAAAAATTCCAACTTTTTGTCTTCTTCTGCTTGGCCTCCGGTACCCGACACTTCTACCACTACTTCAGTGGTACCGGCCTACCTGCTACTTGAGTGTTTTTCCCCTCTGCTCTAAGTGCCACGGGCCTACCCCCGCTACTCAAGTGTTTTCCCCCCTGCAACCCTTCACAGTCACGGCCACAGGTAAGTACCGGCCCTGCGGGGCCTTGCAACCAACAAGTACCCTTGCGGGTCATACACACACTCAACCGACAAGCACTCAGACAGGCATGCAAACCAGCAGGCACGCACACACACAGACATGGAAATCACAACAGAATGCGGGAATTTCAGCAAGGCATTCATTCCAACGGCAAATCCTAGAAATCAGCAGTGTTTTCAGTCTGTGCTTTTGACGGATCGTTACATATATATATAAGGGGGTCCGAGTCGGACATACTATCTCCGAGATACGTCTCCCCAGTTGTCCGATCGGACAATTCGGACATCCAGGGGGGTCCCGGACGTCCGCCCTGATAACATAGCTTTGCATTTCATTACAAAAGGAAATGGGGCCGGGAATTCCTCCACAAACAACCCGGAAAAATTAGGAAAATACTCGGACCATTACGCAGCTTTAGGTGCAGGCAGAAATGACCACATCTTAGACAATTGTTCCGGACTCAAAAAGAATGGACGACGTGAATGACCCTCTTTCATTGGCTCCAATTTTGAAGTTACCTGTACCAACGCAAACCAAGGAATTGAGGACAGAACATAAGTGCAAATCAGCGGCAGACCAAGACTGGCAGGATTATGTCAGAAGGCCAGCACCCACTCGGGCTTGACTGCAGCAAAATCGGTTAAGGCTCTCTCTAAGCCGCAAGCAGGCGGAGCATTGAAAGAAGGCTCCGCAACCGAAAAATAGCAGGTCGAAGGTGGGTCCTCCAAAACCCCAGCCTCAGCAGCCCATTCGAAACGTTGCCTGCTATCCGACCCCTGATAAGGGGCGCGGAGGCAATCTGGGCCCCAGTTATTGGTTCGACCAATAGGATCTAGAGAAAGTAAATAGGTTGGGGCAGAGGCGGAGGCGCCAACCACTCCGTGAGCGCCAGGTTGTTGGCAGGACCGAAAATGAGGTACGGAAAGTGCAGCAGCTATTTCATCCGGCCTAAGCGAGTAACCCAGAGGCTTTTCACTTGACGGATTTTGGGCGCAATTGCTGCGAACATTTGGATCTTCGTACCTGCAATGGTGAAAACATTTCTAGTTCGCGTTCATAGCGCAAAAATCCGGTGAGAAAAGAAAACTTATCTTCAACGGGTATTTTCCTTTTCCAGCCATAGCCGTTTAACCTACGTTGTTGTTGCTACCACTCCATAAATTCTATTCCGGGAAGGTGAACCCAGTCAAAATCGTAGTTAGAGGCGCAAGGTGTAAGGATCTTCTCTCATAGGAAAAAGAGAAGTAACAACCAGTCGGCCAACTTCTTTCCAAGATTACCTCGGGTAGTAGCTTCAGTATATTCACCCTACCATCCTACCTTACCGTAAAAAAAAAAAAAAAAAAAAAAAAAAAAAAAA
>BFEA01000215.1:272672-283392 GCA_003427395.1 Chara braunii
GTTCTGATAAGTTGATGCCTGGAGCACGACGAGACTTGACGATCCCGAGGTATCTGCTGGTTCGTGATACACACGAGGAGGATCTCATCAGGAGTGCGGCGCGACTTTTACGAGTTCGAGATGGATCTCCTATCGACTGGTTCGGCTTCATTGAACTGCTTCAAAATGGCGAGGGATTTTCCCCTAATACTCGCACGGATTTTCGAGCCAACACGGCTCGGACTCCCGACGAACTTTACGGATATACTTTGTATTTCCACCGCGCGAGTAACCTCCAATGCCTCTCTCGAGTCATTGTGAGTGTCAAGATTACCTCGTCCGGTARGCGTTTCGGCGTCGTCCGGATCYGGGRCAYAGAGATTCGACACCTGYTTGGACTTMKTCRACCTSTCCGRGTTATAGTTTGGAGACTAGCCTCTCRRRTGRCCTCCTTYTATAATACTCGGATTGTTAGAGTCATGCGATGTGGAYGAAGGTCTACTTTGATTTTCGACGACGAYGAGCTTGCACGTTTGGATTTATTGGAGGMACAGGTGCGMGGCRGGCGARAGATTTACCAGGATTAGACATCGTCTTCTGAAATCTTACTCAGATTTGATAAAACACTTCGCATGGACTCAGTCCCGTTGAGGAAACCATATAACTTATGGTTTCACGAGGTAATCTAAAAACAAAAACAAAACACTTTATGTAGTTAAGACCGCCGGATGGATAGTATTCGGATTACCCCAATGATTTCACTATCATGCTTATGCATTCAGGGGTAATCGTTCGCATAAAAATAAGCTGGATAGAGTGAAAAGTGAACGTCTGAAGAAGTTGTCAAGTAAAGCAGCGGAATATGAAAAATTTTTGCGTTGCGTAACTTGGCGTTAGAGATGGATACTCCTTCATTCGTAGAACAGAAAGAGTAATTATTGTCCACAAAAACAAAGTGACCAACAAAGTTGTCAGTCGCTCCTCCAAAATAATTGAATATGGTACGGAAGCGCGGTCGAACCAGGAGTTCAAACATCGACCAGAAACCAGATCACTTGTTGATCTGCATGGTGTCAGTGATATTTATTTACAGAAGCTATTCATGACAAGTTTCAGTAGTCATGATAAGAAAATCATTCTTAATTTATTTTCTTTAAATTAATAATTCTTGGAACGACTATATAAAATTTCTTTCAGTCATATAGGTTGAAAAATAGACACTTTGGCAAACCAGCTCATCAAGTCAGCGATTTGGATTGTGTGATTTTGTTTTAAGTATGGGGATTTTTGTTGTTTGATTGCTAGGGACTAAGGATAGTTTTGACGTTTGGTGGAGAATGTCCTAGTCGACCGGCGTACACTTCGTACTTGGGAGATCAACGCCCCAGGGAACGAACGACGCACGGGTTCATTTGGCGTTTAGTCAAACAATTCCCATACTGCAGCGAGACGAGCAAACACCCTCGACTGATCTACCTCTGCGATTGCACATAAAAGCCTTCGCATGTGGATCAGTAGCTCGGTAGGGATACGCCCCTAAGGGTGGTGACAGTCCCTTAGGGATGCATGCTTATGCCCCGCGGGAACCTGTCCTGTCGTAGGGGACCGCGGGAAGTATATCTGGCGCACCCGGCCAGAGCGGCGAAGGGACGACGCGACCACATCCGTTTCGACGGCATGCGGGATGTTATGCATCGTTTCCCGAGTTGTCTCTGAAAGATGTGTTTTTAGGTAAACTCCTGCGTGACATGGCCGGAAGGGCCCTCGTTTTCACGCGAGGGCCGATGCGCTCGACAGGTGGCGCCACTGCCGGGGATAACGGCAAACTACCGTTGTCCCTAGCGGAATGACACTTAGGTGATTAATGGAGTGAAAAGTTATTTTCTTTTTCTTGTTTGACCTCAGAAAAAAGTCAGTAATTTGATCCCAACATTATAAGATATTATTTATGCAAAAGGATTGACTGATTTTTATGTTGTTGTTTTTCTTCACTCAAGATGGCTAATAACAATGACAATCAGGACGAGAGGAGAAATGACATTCGGGTGCTTGCCAGGATTATTCTGCAGTCCCTGAAAGATCAAATCCCGAACGTTGATGTTCCATTGTTCGATGGAAACAACGCCTCGGAATAGGCATAAAAGTTCGAGCGATGGGGAAATTACTGCGAATGGTCGAATAAAAAGATGTTGCGAATGGTGAAGAGATACTGCAAAATCCAGTACAAGTAAGACGTGGAGGAGTTGGTACAAGATTCAGTGGACTGGCCAGAATTCAAAAGGAAGCTTCTAGACAAGTACCAGTTGAGCGATCAACTGTTAGACTTGACCGATTTGAGGAAGGTTAGTCGGAAAAGCTTTGGTACAACAAAGCAGTTCCTTACTGAATTCGAGCGGGTGGCGAGGTTAGTTCCTGACCTTCCAGATAAGGATCGTTGTCTCGTCTTCCTGGATAATTTCTCGGAAGTAGAGCAGCTAAAATTGGTAAAAGGCATGAAGGAGAGGTATGATTGGCCAAAAATTCGAGAGAATTTATTGGCCGGAAACTTCGACCAAATCCTCTATCGACTGTTGAAACAGCAGAAGGAGAATCGGGAAAAGGTATAGATGGGTTCAGATAAGGACAAAGAGGTCTATAAGACCTTATCTGGCATGAGGGAAATGATGAGCAGTATGAAGGAGGAGCGGTTAAAGCTTCAAGTAATGATGGCCAATGCAAAAACTGGAAAGAGAAAGGAAAAAGAGTCAGTCACTGAAGAAAGCAGCAGTAAGAGTGACAGCGAAGAGGAAAAGGAACCTCCGCGGAAACTKACCAAGGCTGAGAGGAAAGCTTTGAATCAGATACGAGGAGGGCAAGGTACTTCTCGTAAACAAAGGGAAAGCAGCAAGAATGGAGTAAATGGAAGCAGTGAACGACAAGTTGACCAAGGACAACTAAATCAAGGTCAACAGACTCAACCAAAGGGTGGTCGAGGCCATGGTAGAGGCCGCGGAAACGGAGGCGGCCGTGGGAACTGGCAGGAATACGTCTGCAAATATTGCGATATGAAAGGACACGTTATTCGTTTCTGTCAGATTCTCGCCAAGGACGAGAAGGACCATATCGTCTTCACAATGATTCGAGGAGAAGTCTTTGACCTCGATGGAAATCTCATCGATCAAGACATTGAAGAAGGAATGAGAAAGGAGGTTTTTCGACGAATGAACCGTCCGCTTCCGACTACGTTCCGGTAAGCTTCTCCTGAAGAAGCAACCATTTTTGAATTAGAAGAAACAATGGTTTCTYTGGAGATTGGTAGGTATGATGAAAAAAASTTGGAGGAAAGAAAAKAAGACATTGYTCATCRGGCGCGAGAAGTAACCAGGAAACTGGGCAAATGTCGAGATTCCATTGTTCAATTATGTGTGGACATGGATAAAGTTTGGCCGAACCTTCCGAATGTGTTCCTCTTTGGTGGATGGGGAAACGAAGATCAGGATGGGTCTGCACCTGCGGCYGCTTCAGCACCTGAAGCAACGCCGATGACTCGACCAATGACGATGTCCAGWCCTGTACTCAAGCGAGGGATGCCAACCGTCATGGTGCAGACGAGGAAAGGAAGGAAGACCTCACAATCGCAGCCTGTGCCTGRAGAGAGTTCAAGGGGACYTCAGGAAAAAAAGYCTATCTGAAGGGGATGACGATGAGGAGGATGAAAGATTGCGAGCAGAGGATGAACTGCTMGCCAAACAGAGGGTCATGRAAATGACTTCAGAAGCAGGRAAAACCCAGGTCGAGGAAGAGGAACCTCGCAAAAAGAAGAATGTGTACTCGATCCCTGTTGAACAAGGAATTGATTTTGAACAGTTGGTGGATCGCATTCTGGAAAGCCAGCGTGATCTGGTTACCCTRAAGGAGATTCTTGCAGTATCGCCAAAGCTTYGCGAAGAATTCAAGCAACGCATGACTCGGAAGAAAGTCATGAGAGTTAAGCTGAGTGAGATTATCCCTCTAGAAGCTAACTGGRCACCTCCTGGCACAAAGATGGACTGGCGATGCGTGGCCACAGGCCTCATAAAGGTTCAAATCGGTCGTGGAAAGTTCTCGGCTCTCGTAGATGATGGGGCCGAAATGAACATCATGAGGGAGAGGCATGCGATTGAAGCTGGAATTCAGATCAATCGCAATGACTTTGGATATTTGATTGGAGCTAGCGGGGCAACACCATTTTTCGGTACGGCTAGTGGTGTGATAGTCACAGTTGGGAAGRTAAAAGCAAGATCGTACTTTTATATATTGCCGAAGGTTGAGCACGAAGTGCTTTTGGGAAGATCCTTTCAATGTCGCACAGAGAGCATAATCTTCAACAAACATGACGGCACCATGTTTGTAGCTTTATGCGATCCGGTTTGCGGYTATTATGAAGTGGTAAAATGCGCGAATACCGGACCAGCAAACTCAAGGAACCGGTTGAATCCCGAATCATATAYCTTCTTGGAATCTGATAAGTTGAGGAGGGAGAAAGAGGCAATCGATGAAGAAAAGGATCCTCAGGAATTTTCGTTGAMATTGCCTAGTATCTCGCATACAGTCGATTTTACAKMAAGTCATCCTACAATTGAYCCAAGCCTGGTATAGGCCCTGATGGAGGCTGTGGTTGACAAGGAAGGTGCAGGAWCCATGCATCTTGTTTATCGGCCAAATGAATCTCGTATGGAGGAATCACTGYCATCAGTCAGGCAAGAATCTCTTTTWGRGGACGAAAGTTCGGCGTTGGCTCCAAGAGGAAGTATAAGAAAGTARRGGAGAAAGCGAGACCAGTGTCAGTTCTGATCACTYAGGAAAAGRAAGTGTATTAYAAGGAAGAACGCGAGTGGATTAGAACATTGAAGGAGAAAGGTGAGAGGGGACCGTGTCGSTTGACAGAAGACAGGATCAAAGAAATGATCATTGGAGAGGATGACCTCCTCACCAAGGAGGAAACCCAATTTTTTATCGACGTTATGAGGAAAAATCATYTGGCTTATGCTTTTGATGAYGATGAGCGTGGAAGGTTGGACGTCGATATGATTCCAATGATCCGGATTCATACRGTACCGCATGAGCSATGGAATRTGAGAGGTCCACGATATCCGAATCCAGACGATYACCGGAWGGTGGTGGATTATCTTKATGGTAAGATTCGTACCAAAGTGGCAGACTATTCGTATGGGCCGTATGCATCCCCTTGGTTCTGCTTCATCAAGCYGAACGGTGTTTTACGMTGGGTTCAGGACCTGCAGAAATTRAATTCTGTAACAGTCCGAGATGCAGRTGGACTTCCGAACGCCGAYCAACTCTCGGAATCTTRTGYAGGYCGGCCCATCATCACCTGAATTGATTTRTATTCAGGGTATGATCARTTCCYGYTGTACACAKCGGATCGACCTATGACAGCGATGCACACRCCTCGRGGGCTGCTTCMTATGTGYGCGGCTCCACAGGGTTGGACGAATGYCGTGGCAATTGTGCAGAGATATATGATGAGAGTCATKCAGCCGCTYTGTCCGGACRTGRCTTCTCCATATATTGATGATTTGGCTATCCCAGGACCTCGAGTCAAGGACGAGACTGAAGTGTTACCCGGCGTTCGAAAGTTCGTATGGGAACACATCAGAAATGTGGAAMAGGTTMTGAGGAAACTGAACGAATATAACCTCACTGCTAGCGGGGTYAAATCGAGGCATGGTATGAGGAAGGCGGTAATACTGAGTTTCCTTTGTGATGAGAAAGGTCGTCGRYCAGATGMCCARRAGACGAATAAGATCTTGGAGTGRCCGACTCCCTTCAGATCTATTACCGACKTTCGGAGCTTCCTCGGAACATGCRGAATTTGGCRAGTTTTTATCCRCAGATTCGCARCGAGGGTGGAACACTTGCGGAAGTTAGTACGCAAGAACCAGGTCTGGGAGTGGGGAYCGAAACARCAGGCAGCCATTGAGGATATTAAAGCTGAGTTTCGAGAAGGCGGCCTGATTCTGGAAGTTCCTTGCTTTAATGATGTTGAAGGYCGTCCTTTCATCATCGAGACTGATACAGGTCCTACCGCTTTGGGTGGAGTTTTGRTCCAAAAGGATGGAGAAGGACGGRAACGGYCATTGAGGTTCGAGAGCAGAACTCTGAATATTACTGAGCGGAACTACTCCCAGTTCAAGAAGGAAACTCTCGCTGTGCTTCACTGTCTGCGCATTTTCAGGAATTATGTATTTGGTAGACGGTTCATTCTGCGAGTTGATCCTACGRCTCTGGCTCAATCACTGAAGAACTATTCKCYTTCWGATCCRACCATTGCTCAATGGCTGACGTATATTTGGATGTTCAATTTTGAGATTGAGCGCATTTCAGGCGCTCAGAATCGAGCAGATGGATTGAGTCGTGTTGATTGGGACTCATCAACGGATCAGGCTGAGGATTCAGTTCCTGTYGATGGATTCTTTGAAGGAGAAGARTCAYAGTTGAGTATTAACTCATACAATTACTTGGCGGATGCAACGACTCGGCATGGGAAAACCATCTGGAATGCTTCTTGTTTCCATCATGTGCGATCMGAGCTTGTGATTGGGGAACCGTTCATCGAGGAAGACCCATGGGGTGAAAGAACATCTGAGCAAATGATGAACTTGGCTTTATCTGATGAAGTCGAGCTCATCAAAGAGCCGCTGACAATTGAATATGGGCATGAGCAGGCTGATAAGACTTTCAGGGTCGCTGGAGAGATGTCATTCCTTGTGAAATCTCTAATTCACGAAGACCGCCTGAAAATGATGAGTGAGGAAACAGAAGGCGGTGAGATCAGAGAGGCTTTCAGAGAACGAGAGTATGATGGGGAGTACARATTGATGGGAATGTGGTTGAATGGTGAATTGAGGGATGATGAGGTGGATCCAGTTATTCGCCAAAAAAGCAAGGATTTTGTTGTAAGATATGGACATTTTTTCAAGAAGTCCAACAATGATATTCCGAGAAGAGTGGTATGTGGGGTTACGCGACAACGTGATATGATTGCAGCTTTGCATGATGGGGTCGCAGGCGGACATAGATCTCCACGAGTCACTTTGAAAAAAATTAAACGCTTTTATTTTTGGGAAGGAATGAACAAGATGGTAAATGACTTCTGTAATTTTTGTCTTCCTTGCCAAAGGCGATCTAATCTTCGTTTTGTTAAACCTCTTAATCCACGCTATGTCGTTGAGCCAGGAGTAGTAGTACACCTTGATCTGTTAGTCATGCCACCTGGAATAAATAGGTACAGATATATCTTCAACGCAAGAGATAATCTGACTGGGTTCGTTGATGGTTGTGTCATTCGCGAGCGTACTGGGCATGTTTTAGCAGAATGCATTGAAGAATATTATCTTCGGTACCCATTTGTCCGGGAAATTGTCATGGATCAAGGTGGTGAGTTTCGAGCTGGGGAAGTGCAGGCGCTTTTGGAGAAACTTTGAGTAAGTTTTAGCTATACTACAAGGGCACATCCCCAGGCCAATGCGCCTGTTGAACGTGGACATGCCACTCTAACAAATTTGTTGGCAAAATGGTGCGGAGACGATCCTTCAAGATGGCCAATATATCTGAGAACGGCGTTCTTTGTTGAGAATGTCACCATAAAGCGGAGAACTAGATACGCTCCGGTCACATTGTGGTTTGGACGGCATGCAATTTTTCCGATCAAAAGTTTTCTGACCACTTGGAGAAAGCAGGATGTGAAAACAAAACTTTCAACGGAAGAGTTATTGGAACTGAGAGCAAGACAAGTAATGATCAATGAGGAAAGGATTGAGGAGGCTGCTGCCTCTACTGCAGAAAGCAGACAGGMCGACAAGGAAAGATGGGATAAGGGGCCTCGCGTTCGTAAGGAACCATTGGAAGTCGGGGATRTTGTACTTCTTTATGACTCGTCCTTGGAAAAACAATGGTCTCGAAAATTGGACAGCCGATGGTTGGGGCCCTATCGTATTATCAGAAAGTCTGAGCATGGGGCTTATGAGATTGAAGAGATGGATGGGGCTCGAGGTAGAAATTGGGTGTCGGGATCGCATTTGAGAAAGTTTATTCCAAGGACTTAATAAAAACGGTTCTTATTAGTATAAGTTTCTCTTTCTTTTTCAAGACTCGCTCTTCCTCATTTATTTCTTTTTGGATCACTTAATGCTGACTGGTTCTGAGGACATACAAGGAAATTGTAACTTTGAACTCTTGGGATTTGATTTTATTCTGGGACTTCTGGTTCCATGTTTTTTTTGTAATAAGTAATAAATTTTACGAAACCTATTCGTGAAATTATGTTCTGATTTTTTGATCGAAAATTTGTTGATTCCAAAATTGGAATGATTTCTTGTTTCAATGAAATGTGATGCAATGCAAATTTATTAATATTTTTTGACTGGAATGTTATGGAACTCTCTGTGAAAATGTATGTTGTTATTTGATGAATATTCTCGTTGTAAAAATTCTAGGAAAATGATATGTAATTTGCATTATATGGCTTATGGCATAACCATAAGTTATTCACAAAACATGTAATGCAATTACTTATCATAGCCTACGACTTTCGTAAAGTTTTTAGTTATCATGTTATGATGAGTCCTGATGCAGTGAGCTATGTAGGTGATAGTGAGGCCTACGCCGGAACTTAGTTCCTGGTCCATAGTGGGATGCTGTCACTTTTTCTTAGAAAGGTGGCTACACTATCATTAAAAGGGAGGATGGTATTATTGTGATTGTCGGAATCTTGCTTATGAGAGTGATGACTGCCACTTGTCATGAGGAAAAAAGTGGTCACCTTGGCCTTGTGATGAATGGGGTCGCCTCGCCTCTATGACCGGGTCTGCCCAGCTTTGGTCATAGAGAAAGGGTAGTTCAACCTTGCAGGTAGGGGACTGGCAAGCACATGATACTGGAATCGGAGGGAAGGTGGTGAGGCTCGAGTCTAAAGCGGGGTTTGACGTCGAGATGTTATCCCTTGAGGATTACACCACTCCTCGACGCATATCACAAAGCATGCAGGAAAAATGTCATGTGTGATAACTTGTAACTGGAATGGGATACAAAACCTGGACAAGGACTTTTGATAAATGGTTTCTCTTATGAATGGTTTATTCAAATTTTATCTGGGCCGCTTAGGAGGTTATTTATTTTGAAATACCCGTCAGGGGGTTAAAACCTGACTCTTTTTTAGATAAATTAACCGACTGAGGCTTAGAAGGCTAGCCGGAGGCTATGTCCGGTACCATTCTAAGATACTAAAATAATGTTCAGAGTTGCCGCCAGTAGGATGATGTTGGGACCATTTAGACAAAGTTCCTTGATAATTTTAGTAATTATGGATCTTGATCCGGTATAAATTCAGGTTTTGGTGAGAGGCTTGCTAGAGGCTACATCTGGTACCATTCCAATTAAGGATGATTGAATTTTAGAGTACCGAGGTAGATGACTCGAATTTTGGCTATAAGCTTCGGCTTAATTCCGGTGGAAGAAATTTTGTTGAAAAGAGTTCCATAAGAATCCAGAGAACCCTATATTGTTGATTAATATAAAGTGAACGACAGGGACGTCGTTCAATGGGGTTTGGGATTGCTGTCGGGGCAAAAACCCTAACAAGGGTATTTGCCAGTGTTTTTTGAACGTCAGACGTTGTCCGACTTTTGCGTTGAAATTGAAAAACTTGATGAGACTGACGTTTGCCAAATATTTATTCAGACCAACGCTATGACTGAGAGACCTAAACCTTTTTAGAACCTGACGTCGTCAACGCAAGACGACATCGACGTCCGCACGGGATAGCGGGAGTCAGCACTGTCATCCGCGGGTTTTTTTTGACGAGGCCGCGGTAGAGTGCAGTCATGAAAAAACTAGAGTTACACCTAGTCTACCTAAAGTAATGTCGCGCGGCTTAGCAGCCGCGCGATTCAGGGTTTTAGTGGGTCTAATAGGTGGTTGTGTCGTGTGTGCGGTTGTGACATGTGCGCCGTGCCGTCAGATTGGCTCACTAGCAGCACGACCGCAAGCAAGGCCGTAGGGCTGCGCATGGGGTTGCACGGCCGCAAGCAAGGTCGCAGGACCGAAAGCGGGGTCTGCGAGGCCGTAGGCAATGAGTGTCTGTAAGGCCGCAGGCGAACGAATCCTGCTAAGTGCCATATGGGGACCTGATGGGCGGTAGGAGCCCTTCATATAGAAGGGCTGCTCCTTTCTGTATATGAAAAGGAGCTAGCCCAGTAGGTATTGTTATAAGACTATCACCCAGCTGAGACCGGGATCGAATCCAACAAGCCCTACTGGGCGCAGCTCCTCTTGGAGCTGTTCAGTTTTTTTTAGAGGCGCGGTCGATCTCGACCGCGTGATCATAAGGATCACACGGCCGAGAATGGCCGCGCGGTGGTAGCATGGCCCTGCACAAAGAGGACACACATAAATCAAAATAATAAAAATAAAAATAAAAATGAATAAATAAACAAATCAAAGACAGCGCCACTTGGTGCGAGAAGATGTGCCTGAAGGCACATAGTAGTAACCGTTGGCTTATGCCAACGGTTTTTTGTTATTATTAAAAAAAAAAAAAAAAAAAAACTTAAAACCGAACAGATGGCACAGGGAGATTTGGCTAGGGACTTACAGTCCCCAGAGAAGACAGGCGCCCGTTGAAAACGGGCAGCCGTTTTTCTTGAAGTTTTCTTTTTGTTTTTCTTTTTCTTTAGTTAATTAGATTTTTTTCTTTTTTTTTTTT
>BFEA01000215.1:287830-301876 GCA_003427395.1 Chara braunii
GTTCTGATAAGTTGATGCCTGGAGCACGACGAGACTTGACGATCCCGAGGTATCTGCTGGTTCGTGATACACACGAGGAGGATCTCATCAGGAGTGCGGCGCGACTTTTACGAGTTCGAGATGGATCTCCTATCGACTGGTTCGGCTTCATTGGACTGCTTCAAAATGGCGAGGGATTTTTCCCTAATACTCGCACGGATTTCCGAGCCAACACGGCTCGGACTCCCGACGAACTTTACGGATATACTTTGTATTTCCACCACGCGAGTAACCTCCAATGCCTCTCTCGAGTTATTGTGAGTATCAAGATTACCTCGTCCGGTAGGCGTTTCGGCGTCGTCCGGATCCGGGGCACAGAGATTCGACACCTGTTTGGACTTAGTCAACCTGTCCGAGTTATAGTTTGGAGACTAGCCTCTCGGATGGCCTCCTTCTATAATACTCGGATTGTTAGAGTCATGCGATGTGGACGAAGGTCTACTTTGATTTTCAACGACGACGAGCTGGCACGTTTGGATTTATTGGAGGCAAAGGTGCGCGGCGGGCGAGAGATTTACCAGGATTAGACATCGTCTTCTAAAATCTTACTCAGATTTCATAAAACACTTTGCATGGATTCAGTCCCGTTGAGGAAACCATATAACTTATGGTTTCACGAGGTAATCTAAAAACAAAAACAAAACACTTTATGTAGTAAAGACCGCCGGATGGATACTATTCGGATTACCCCAATGATTTCACTATCATGCTTATGCATTGAGGGGTAATCATTCGCATAAAAATAAGCTGGATAGAGTGAAAAGTGAACGTCTGAAGAAGTTGTCAAGTAAAGCAGCGGAAGATGAAAAATTTCTGCATTGCGTAACTTGGCGTTAGAGATGGATACTCCTTCATTCGTAGAACAGAAAGAGTAATTATTGTCTAGGAAAACAAAGTGACCAACAAAGTTGTCACTCGCTCCTCCAAAATAATTGAATATGGTACGGAAGCGYGGTCGAACCAGGAGTTCAAACATCGACCAGAAACCAGATCACTTGTTGATCTGCATGGTGTCATTGATATTTATTTACCGAAACTATTCATGACAAGTT
This sequence comes from Chara braunii, assembly GCA_003427395.1. Lineage (NCBI taxonomy): Eukaryota > Viridiplantae > Streptophyta > Charophyceae > Charales > Characeae > Chara > Chara braunii. The sequence continues at coordinate 288,922 of BFEA01000215.1, forward strand.
TCAGTAATCATGATAAGAAAATCATTCTTAATTTATTTTCTTTGAATTAATAATTCTAGGAACGACAATATAAAAGTTATTTTAGTCATACAGGTTTAAAAATAGACACTTTGGCAAACCAGCTCATCAAGGCAACGATTTGGATTGTGTGATTTTGTTTTAAGTATGGGGATTTTTGTTGTTTGATTGCTAGGGACTAAGGATCGTTTTCACGTTTGGTTGAGAATCTCCTAGTCGACCGGCGTACACTTCGTACTTGGGAGATGAGCGCCCCAGGGAACGAACGACGCATGGGTTCATTCGGTGTTTAGTCATATAATTCCTATACTGCAGCGAGACGAGCAAACGCCCTCGGCTGATCTACCTCTGCAATTGCACATAAAAGCCTTCGCACATGGATCAGTAGCTCGGTAGGGATACGCCCCTAAGGGTGGTGGTGACAGTCCCTTAGGGATGCAAGCTTATGCCCCGCTGGAACCTATCCTGTCGTAGGGGACCGTGGGAAGTATAGCTGGCGCACCCGTCAGAGCGGCGAAGGGACGACGCGACCGCACCTGTTTCGACGGCATGCGGGATGTTATGCATCGTTTCCCGAGTTGTCTCTGAAAAATGTGTTTTTAGGTAAACTCCTGCGTGACATGGCCGGGAGGGCCCTCGTTTTCACGCGAGGGCCGATGCGCTCGACAGCGGTACTAGAATCTGTTGCCGCCTTCCCAGCGACAGGAAGCGATGAAGAAGATTCGTCTCCGTCGATTCCATTCACCCCAAAACTGGCCAGATGCGAGATGGCAAGATCAGTAAAACAGCTCAAGATCCAGTTCGGAACCTCAGGAAAACGTATTTAGATTCATCAAGACTTCAGAAACATCCTTGTACAGGATAAAAAAGAAGCGACCCTCTCCGACCCAACTGCAGCTAATCGACTTCAGGAGCATCAGACGGCATCAATGCTCTGTCACCTTCGCTGAACTTAACTCGACTCATATCACACCTGTGCAAGTCAGCACTGTGCTACGTTCTAACGTCAGGACAAATGACAGAGGTGGCCTCCGACTTTTGGCCGGTTGATGCTGAACAATGGGCTGAAACTCTACACCACTCGAACTGGGCGAGAACGTTCGCGCACCATTTGAAGGACGCGATATCCATGACTCAGATGGATCGGCTACCGAGGGGATACATCAAGACTATGGAGGCCTTTGATGCCCAGCACCGCGAAGAATCCAAAAACTTCGGAAGAAGCACATTCCTAGCCTTAGGCCTGACCTTGGCAGATTCACTTGCGGCGGCAGTACAAGCACGGCGGTACTCGGTAATGGAAGCCCCAGTCATCGAAGCCCTCTGGGCCCTCTTCGCAAAACTTGATTTTTCCAGCGACAGCCACTCCACCATCACCCATGCACTTCAGCCTGAGGAGGTACTAGCGGCCCTCTCAGACGAAGGATCGAAGATTGCAGAGTTGGAGACCTGGTTGTCTCGTGGACCAAGAGAATGGATCTCTATAGTGTTGAACCAATCCGAGTTCACTTTGCTGCCACGACTGAGTCAAGTTATTCAGGTATCTAGTAACTAGTGTAAGAAATAGAGCCAGTTGGAAGAACGAGTGAAGTAGCGAGAATGAAAAGAGTAAGATAGGCTAAAAGAGAGGAAAGTGAGAAGGTAAGGTAGAGACGAAACCACTAAATCCAAGTAACCTTGTCGCCAACTTAGAATATGGGGTCTAATTTAAGGCTATTATGAGTCATCCTTGTAAAAAAAAAAAAAAAAAAAAAAAAAAAAAAAAAAAATTGTAGGGTCATTCAGTAGATGACCAACGTACAGCCAAAGCGCCAGTATAGCCTAATCTTCTGAGAAGACTATTAGATTCTAGTCCTTCTAAATCGGCAAGCAACTTGAACCTATAGAATGCTTCAGTATTCCAAGTAACCATGACCTTGCAGTCTGACCGAAAGAATTCGACCTTTTGTGGCAGGCTTTTCAAACAAGTAAGCTAAGTCAGCATCCTACTCAAAGCGCTGCAAGTTTTAACCCAAGGAAGATTGAGCCAGGACAATAGTCAGATCGGTCAGGAGTGGAGAGCAATTCAAGCCGACACTGCCCTTGTAGAACTAGGCACCCTCAAACTGCACCTCAACTGACAGCCTAGAAGAAACCGAGATGAATCTTTGTATAAACTCTGCAGTAAAGAACACGGGCCCTCTGGGCTTATCAACTTTTCAGCATGCCGAAACAGAAGGAGATCAGAGGGTGCAGTAAGAGCACGGGTTCTGGGTTTCACAACTTCTCACTAGCACGATTGCGCCTAATTTTGTCTTCTCTAGACTTCAATCATCTTACTTTCGTTGTCTATATCGATTTAAGACTGAGTCGTCCTCACCTCCTTTTCCCAAGAAAGCTCTACCTCCTTGTCCATGGCTTGTATACTGCGAAAAAAAAAAAAAAACGAGAAAGATTAGCTTTAAGGCAAATCATCAGTAGAGTATCAGATGCAAGACCTCTAGTAGTTTTAGCAGGCAGTAACAGTATCCGGCAAGATCTGGACCAAGTAAAAAAAAAAAAAAAAAAAGACAGAAGGGTAAAGAAGAGGAGAAGGGGAAGCATTGAAGCACAACAGAAGCAAACCATGGTATGACCAAGTAAACGATACCTTGAATTTTATGATGAAGTACTCCAAATAATCAAAAACTACATTATCAACTAGGAATAATCATTTAGTCTAACTAAACTCAAGCACCTTTATTCATTCAAAAAAAAAAAGGAAAAAAAAAAGGAAAAAAAACACTTGGAAAAAAAAAAAATAATAATAATAAAATTAAAGGGGTATTTTAATCCAGCATCAATTTGGTAAGCCCGTCGGTTGTGTGTTCGCAGGATTTCCAACATGGATCCAGCAATCTGGGAAGTAGTCCAATCAGGAGGAGTTGAATCTCTTGTAGGAAGGGAACTATTTATGTCATTGATCTACCCATCAATGATGCTTGTAAAAGGTTATGTCCAGCACTATACCAATCCACAGGGACAAAACTGACACAACATGAATTTCATTCTCGTCTACAATGGTATAATCTATCCGGTCAACCTTCATCTACTCAGAGTCTCACTGCGTGTCGAATACCTGCAACATGCACCGCCCAGGGCAATGCCAACCAGTTCATTGGAGCGAGCACTATATAGACGCAGCAGGATGGGGGATAGAGTTGAAACACCGCTTACGTCCAGATCCACCACAGTGTCACGAGAGGAGATGGAAATGCTCGAGCTCAGAATAGAGATGCTCAACGCAGACGAAACCACAGTGAGGGATGTTTTCACCAGAGTAAAGGAATCGCTCTATCGAAAACCAGAAGGGGCTAAGGATGAAGTAGATGCTCTGAAGTTCATTTTCGACCAGCCACCATGGAGAAGGCACATAGTTGTCCTTATAAGGGTTAAGCAGATACAGCTCAACTATAAGCACTACGAGAGAGGCATGCCAGCAGCAAGTGCTTTCAGAAACGCAGTGACAAATCTCGCAGAGGACTTATGCGACGACGAATGTTCAGAAATAGTGAAAAACTCACTAAAGGCTATGGAGTTGAAAATATTCGTGCTGGCGATGAAGAAAATCAACAAAGAGTGGGATGACCAAGAGAACAGAGCAACAATCAGAGGGTAAGTGGCAGTGGTGTACGCTGACCTATTAAAAAAAAAAAAAAAAAAAAAAAAAAAAAAAAAAAAAAAAACCCAGCGAGAAGGAGAAAAAAAGAAAACCCCGACAAATGGAATCGAAGAACAATCTGGTATTTCACCCGAATAACTCGGGCAGCAACCTCAATCAATTGACCTACTATCAGTGAGGATGATCTTACCATCCCATTAAAATCAGGATCTTTGGGGACCTTCACTGAAGTGTCTACTCCTCATTCGCGGTGGTCCTCAGAAAGTAATGACTGATCAGAGCAAGTGACTTTCAAGTACGTCTTTAAATCTTCTGTGCAGGTACAACAACTCTGATTCAGCTAGACACTCAAGGAACCGCAGCCCCTTGAGGAGCTACAACCATAACTTCAATAAGCAGATTCTTCATCTGGCGGCAACAAGGAATGGAGCAGGAGATCACGATCTCCCAGACAGTCAAAGCCCTTAACACTCAACCTTCAGCGGCACAGATCTCTTATGCCTGCTAAGTAATAGAACGTCATGACTCAGAGATCCAGAATCTTTTAGTGCAGCATCTACCTCTGCTCACATCGAACCCTGAAGGAGTTTACTCAAGTCATCTAAAGGAAAGTATTCAGGAAGTGTCCTTACCTAGTTAGAGGAAGGAGTCAAGTTGAATTTCAAAGGCACAAGTCATCAGGAAAAATCAAAGGTGTAGGAAGTCTGCAGGATTGTCAAACCGATACTTAAGACAACCCAGTTCAAGTGAGTCTTAAAGGGAACTGAACCAGCACCGATGCACATCCCTAATTATCATTTGTCAACCCAGTACGCAGATTTTGTGACCACTAGTGTCGAACTTTTGTTGAGGCAAGGAGTTATTTCATAAACAGATTCACCAACTGTTTGTAATCCTGTATTTGTGGTTGAGAGCTCGAGTAAAATGCGTTTCATTATTGATTCAGATATGTCAACCTATTTATCAAGTTTCATTGCTTTCACTATGAGTCAATCAACGATATGGTTGCAGTCATGGATGGGGGACCGTTGAAAGATTTTGTGGTTACCTTTGACATCAAGAATGATTACTATCATGTCCCTGTGCACGAGTCTGCAAAACCTTTCTTAGCTTTTAAATGGGGGGGCAGAACCTACCGGTTTAATACTCTGTGTTTTGGGATTTCTTCTGTATGCTGGATCTTCACAAGAGTCATGCAATAAGTCATGGGAGAATTCAGAACACAGGGAATTATGATTTTCTCTTATATCGATGATAGCCTTGTGACCGAAAACAACTTTGTAAAATGCTTGTGAAACTCTTATCTCATCACTCTAGTTTTTCACAAATTGGGTTTCTTTTAAGTCTCAGTAAATGCCAAGTCTTTCCAGCTCTGTCCAATAGGTTTCTCGATTTCATTATCGACTCTCACGAGAAGCGAGTCAAGGTGTTAGAGGACAAGGTGGAAAGGCTAGGCCACGTACTGAAACTTTGCAGCTCTAAATCAGAACTAACCACTAGGAGGATAACTTCTTTAGCAGGAAAGCTAGTATCACTTGCAGGGCTTTCCTGCCGGCATCTTTGTATTGCTCAAATCTGCACGATGCCCTTACTAATTGTTATTGGGAAAAAAAGATCAACTTGACCATCGAATTCAAATCAGATCTCGAATGGTGGATCGAGCACCTCCCTTCCCTTCCAGGAAGAAACTGGAGGGTGCGACTTCCATCAGCAAGCATCCGAACTGATGTTTCAACAATTGGGATGGAAGCAATCTTGACCTTGAGCACTGGTGAGCAGCTAAGGGCCTGCTTCGCTCTTCTAACAGAATTTCTGCAAAAATCAAGTACTCACAGAGAACTGTATGCAGTCACTGAGTCACTGATAATTTTGAGGAAGAACGCTCCTCAAGAGCTAAGGTCAACTGCAGTAGAGTGTGTGGGAGACAACCAAACAATTTTCTACCTACTCACAAAGCTGAGATCCACGGATATGGTTTTTAACCAATTACTGAAGATAGTTGTGGAAATCCTTCTAACAATGGATTGCCGGCTAAAACCAACCTGGATGCCTAGAGAATTCAATACCGAAGCAGACTTGCTCTCGAAAGAAGTTGATTTCTCTGACTGGGGACTGTCTGAAAAGCAAGAGCATGAGTTATTCAAAATCTTTGGGATACCCACAATCGATCCCTTCGCATAAGAAGGAATGCATGTATGCGACCAATTCGTAGCACAATTTTTCTTGCCTAATTGCTTTGCGGTCAACTCCTTATCCTTGGATTGGTCTAAGCTGCCTGCACTACCCTTCAAATGGGTTTTTCCACCTACTTGTCTAATCCAGCAAGCCTTAGCCAAGATCAAAGAGTTCGGGGGAGAGTACCTACTCATAACCCCTGTCTCTAAGAAAGCCAATTGGTTTTCAGCCCTGAAGAGGTTAAGACCCAGCAAGCAAATCTTCTTGACCAAGCACTTCTCAATCTGTGTAGCATCAAGCAGAGTCCCAGAAGAATCGGTGAACCCAGGCGAAGCAGGCCTAGTAGCAAGCATAATATCCAGGCGAATCTTCAATGACAACCATAACCATATCGCATGAAGGACGAGAAAGTCTTCCAAGTGCCCTGACCTAGCATTTTCTCTAAACTCCACCCCTTCTTAATTCCTTCTCGCACCCCGCCCGCCCCTGAAACTATGACTGCTTTCTCCTTCATATATCTGCAATTTCTGAAGGCAACTCTTTAACCGACGGTTGAAACCACTTAAGCTCAGCATCTCCTTCGTCTTTGTACTACGGAAGAGGGCCCCACCATCGCGAAGATCGATTGGAGGGACAAGATTACTATAAGCAATGCGCAACTTCTCCATAAGTTCCAAAAAAGAAGTACCTTCTCCAGTGCGCTCTCGGAGCGTAATCACCCCCTGCCGCCCTTTTCGGAGAGTCTTTGTATAAGCTGGTTGAACCAACCTTACCTCATCAACCTCACCTCCGCGAAGCCGCAATCCCTCACCTCCCCTCTGCCAGCTCTCCCAGAGATAACTCATAATACACAGATCACGCAATGTCTCTGTATAGCAGCATCCGCTTTGTGTCTTCATCCTCTCCCTCAACCCTCGGTAAATCAGAAACATCTTTGCTTTCTTCTGTCATAGGTGGAGCCTGAAACTCTATCACGCCATTTCTCAAAGCATAATTCTTGTAAGCACGCCGGTAGTCCTTCACCTTTGAGCTATTGCAAGGGTTTTCTTTTCCCTCTCGACCTAGAATCTAGAAGCAACGGCTAAGGCAACTGAAACCAGACTCAACTGTACTACAAGCAGAAAAGGGTTGACCAAATTTATCAAAAGTACGGCAACGGGTACTCAGCTCAGCCAACCACTGTCCTTGGAAGAAAGCTAATACATCTAAATCATTGCAATCCTCAATACTACGACCTATGTCGTTGCGAAGAAGCCATTCATTCAAGGAACGCAGCATCCGTCCTCTTTCTCGTTCGCCGTTCTTGGAAAGACCGTACTCAGCAATCAATTCTACGGAATCCTTCAAGCCTTGATCATACTTTCCCTCTACTTGACTTCTTGGTTGATGCTGAACTGCTTCCATACTACGATGAAAAAGTCTTTCCAACCACCATCTCCTGTACACAAATCATAACAATGGAATTTGGTAAATGAAGGTGGGGAAGTTGGGATAGTCAGGAAGTGCATTGGTGGATGGCCCCAGATTCCCACTTTTAAGGAAGATCTCAAACTGTTATCAGCAACTACTTATGACATGACATGCTTATAAATTGTGAACCCAATCTGTTTTATTTTGCTCCCCAATCTGAGTTCATATATCCCCTTGTGAAGTATGATGATCTGATGAACAGGTACCCCCTGCAGTTCTCTGCCCAGTGACCCCTCCTGACTAGAAGAAGCACCACGAAACCACAGAAATGGCATGGCTACGTTCGTGGGAGGCAGGGCCGTCCGAACCAAGGGTACAAGCTTATTGGTGGCCAGGGCCACGGCCGGCCCCACACTCGAGCCGCTGACGGTCTGTTGTGCTTTGAGAGCATGAACCTGGTCGTAAATTACATGGTCTGTTCTCTGGGCAGCTTAGCACACACATAGCGCAGGTGCGGACAGGTAGGGTAGCCCATTGATTGGGCGGGAGGTAGGTAGGCAGCTGCTTTGGCGGGAGCTACCGTTTTCCCCAAACCGCACAGAACATACGGTAATTTCCGCCGCACCTGGACTTCATATTGACCCAAATACGGCTACAATGGCAGTGCGCTATATTGAGGGGAGGTAGCCGGCTACTTGGGCGGGAACTTCGGCAAATTCCTTCCGCCCCCGGAAAATTCCTTCACCAAAATCCCTTTTGGAAAATACGTGATGATACTATTGCCGCCCCGTAGCGGCCTCCAGCTCAGCGCCACGAGGAGAGGGCCCAGGGCGATGTTCGTGGGAGAGGGTGACACGTGTTGGTGGCGGGCAAGAAGAAGCGCGCCGGAAGGAAGAAGGCGTCCTTGGCGTCCTTGGCGTCCTTGAAGAACGTGGTCGCGCTCTCCTCCCGCGCGGCTTGGGCTTCGGCTTGTCTCTTGCATTCACATTTCGCGGCAAGCCGGATTTTTTGCGGATCTCGCGTTGTTGTGGCGGGAAACTAATGTTGATGTCCTGGTCGACGCGACTGTTCTGCTTGCCGACGTGTTTTGGCGGGGAACAGTTCGATCGAATTGTTTTCCGAAACGGACGGCGGGAAAAGTAGAGCGAGGGCGACGGCGGGAAGTAGAGGGAGGAGGTGCTGAGCGATTGAGCGATTGACGCCGGCGGCTTTTCTTGTCGCCTGATTTTGGCGGGGAACGAGTCGACCAATTTGTTTTCCGAAAACGACGGCGGGGGGAAGGAGAGCGAGGAGGTGGTGAGCGATCGCCGCGTTTTGCCGAGAGATATATAAAGGGGGGGAGAGGTGGTGAGGGAGTCATCGGCTAGCTTTGCCAAGATAAGATCGACGAGGAGTAGGTCTCTAGGATCCCCTCGCCTTCCTCAAGACAGCTTGGACAGCTATGGCGGCTGGCAATGGTGGAAATGGTCCGGCTTCTGTTCCTCTGTCTCCGGGGAACTCGTCCTCTGGGCCAGCTGGGGGAAGGGGGAGTGAGTTGACGAGTGTGTCGCCAAGTGGCGGAAGCGCGGATGATGCGAGTGCGAGTCATTCCGCCCCCCTCTCCCCCTCTGCCTCTCCGCGGACTGCCTCCACTGCCGCAATGAGCCTTACAGAGAACCAGATCTGTTTGATCGGCAGTCTCCAAGCTGCAGTTAGTGGGACGGTGATGGGGTCCATCTTTGGATTCGGTGAGTGAAGTCGGAGAATACGAGTAAGTGAAACTGGAGTATCATGAATTTGTATTTCTTTGCCTTTCTCTTTACCAATATAGATATCTACTTATTCGTCTGAACTGTGCGCCCCCTCCTCTCCCCCTTTCCTGCCCCATTCCCCGCCCCCTTCCGCGATCTCTTTCCCCTTTCTGTCCTCTCACATGTATGTAGAGCCTGCGTTTATAGGGGGAGCTGACGAGTCTGTAACGAGTTATGGGAGTTGGAAAGAGTTTGGTGTTTCATCGTCTAACCTAATTTTGCCTTCATGTGAGAAAAAAAGAACGAAACCACCTGGCCTAGCTCAGTTGGTACGAAGGGGATCCTCACACTTGAGCATATTTGAGCGTATCGGACCTGATTTCAGACCCCTTCTCGCCCACTTCCCCGCCCCCTCCTCGTCCCCTTCCCCSCCCCCYCCCCGCCCCCTTCCCCACCTGGCCTAGCTCAGTTGGTACGAAGGGGATCCTCACACTTATTTGAGCGTATCGGACCTGATTTCAGACCCCTTCTCGCCCCCTTCCCCGCCCCCTCCTCGCCCCTTCCCCCTTCCCCCCCCCGGCCCCCTCTTCCGCTGAACTGTTGAAATACGGACCTGAGTTCGAACTCCACTGGGAAAAAAAAGAAAGTCTTGAAGTGATAATGACAACGCGTAGAGATGCAGATGAGGTGGTGGTGACAATCCAGCGGAACGGTCGGGACGAAGGGGATCCTCACACTTGAGCATTTTTGAGCGTATCAGACCTGATTTCAGACCAGATTCAGCGAAGAAAGTCCTCCTGTGAGTACGAGCTTAGCCGCCTTTTAGTTGGCGTACGGTAGCAACATCTGACCAGATTCTGTGTACAGCCAACATACGGACAAAGAAGCAGACAGCAGACATGACTTCAGCAATCCGTTGAAACCGACGGGCTTAGGGGTTACTGACACTTGTGACTTTTTTGTCTGTATGTGACGGCAAATACGGCCAGATCCCGTGAAGAAAGCCATAGTATAGTATTTGCTGTATGTCGCCAGTATATGACAATGGGCCTGCGCTCTACGACACAGCAACACGGTCGACATGTATCTTCTTGCACCCAATGCGTCCCGGCCGGAGTTCGATCTGTCAACCTGTTGAACCATCATCCACATTCTGTAGACGTTCAGTGGGTAGCGTTCATACCCGAGCCTGTAGACGACAGCTCTTCCTGGGATCATACCCCTTCTTTTTGCCCCGCGAGAACGCGAGAACGCCTTCTTTTTTGCCCCGCGAGAATGCGAGAACGCGTCCGAAGTGAGTGCTTGGACAACCCATCCGCATTCGTAGTGATGTTTTTGGCCGGCCCATCCACCCAATCCTCTCTTTTTTTGCTTCCGTACTTCCTAAGTACGGTCACATTTGTGAGGATACACAAACAGAGGTAGGGACAACATACCAGTAGTAGGGAGAATGAAACTGTCGAGAGGTTGACAGATCGACGACGGCCCACCCACCCAGTCCTCTCTCTGCTTCCTTTTAACCGGAGTACGGTTACGTTTGTGAGGATATACAAACAGAGGTAGGGGAAATAGAGGTAGGGGGAATAAGACAGTCTGGTGAAGTCTCTTTTTTCTTTTATTTCATCTGTTCCCCTTTGTCTTCCTGTGTGAATACAGAATGAACGGGGACGTAAATGGAAGGATGGGCCGGTGGATGAATGTGGACATTGATTCGTATAGAAAGGTAGAAACAGACGTCTCTTGCTCAAAGCTGCAGATGGGAAGGCACAAAGAGAGCGAGCGAGCGAGCGAGCGAGAGAGAGAGAGAGAGAGAGAGAGAGAGAGAGAGAGAGAGAGAGAGNAGAGAGAGAGAGAGAGAGAGAGAGAGAGAGAGAGAGAGAGAGAGAGAGAGAGAGAGAGAGAGAGAGAGAGAGAGGTGTTTGGAGCAAAGACGAGAAAGGGGGATGAGAAAGAATTTATCGGCATGGGCTTCGTGGAGGGAGAATTTTCCTTTTCGGGAGGGGATTGAAGAGTGAGCTTCCGAAACTGGAGTCTCCAGAGAGTCTTAGCCACGTGTTGGATTAAGTAGGAAAAAATAAAAATAAAAATAAAGTGATGGCACCAAATTATCAACCAGTCGAATGTATAGCGGGACTGGACCAGTGAGTCGGTGCATGCATGAGTTGCGCTGTTGCCTATGGTCGATCCGATCCACCGAATTAAGAAATCAATCAAATTGGTCAGAGTCCAGTAACAAAACAAAAAAAAAAACCCAATAAATAAAACTGTTCGATCAAAAGAATAAAAGATCAAATTAATAAAAGAGCTCAAATTAAGAAAAAAAAATCATATTAAGAAACAAAGATCAAATCATCAAAAAGATCCAATCAATTTTTAGAAGCAGCGAATATAAGATCGAGGCATGAGGAGTGAATCGAATTTGACAAGTGAATAAAACCGGTTTACATCGATGGGCGGCCAAATCGATTGCTGCACTGGTGAATGAAGGACTCTATTAATTAGCCGATTTGCTTTTTTTTTTTTTTTTTTTTATAATAAATAATAACAATACAAAACCTTCTGGTTCTGGCTCCTGTCATTCTGGGTAGCAACAGAGGTACTCACACACGCTCCTCCCCATCACGGTTGGGAAAGCGATTTGCTCAATACTTCGGACCTCGGCAGTGTTTTTTTACAAACGGAAAGAGTTATGGAAGTTGGGAACGGGGAAACTGATGCAATTGTACACAAGTGCAGGCGCTTTCGCGGAAAAAGGGAAGAGAAAGGTAATCAAGGAAGCGATTGGTAGGGTAGTAAGCAAGAAGGAGGGAGTGAATATCAGGCATAAAACAACGGTATCAGTAAGGTACGATAACGAGATAAGGAAAAGGGAGGTCAGGGTCGAACTTCAGAAGTGGATCGGGGAGGCAAGGGTGCATCCTGCTGTGAAAGGGTCGTTGGTAAGGCACTCGAGAGTAGTATGGAGCAAGAATAGAACGGTCGCAAGTATACTGTGCAACCACATGGCCGCGGCGAAAAGTGTGGAGGAGGGAGCATGTACGTGCGCAGCGGACAATTTGCAACGAAGAGAAGGGCACGTGGTCACTAGGATAGCGCAAGTACCAGGGATTAACGAGCTGATCTGCAACGGGAAGAACGTCGCAAGACCTACTCGAGGAACCAGGGAAAGCGAGCTGAAGGGCACGATTTTCACGGCGCTTAAAACTTCATTGGGAAACCACACGGAGGTCAGGGAACTGGACATACAGGTCGGGAACTGCTATTCGAGGCAAGGACAATGGAGCGCTGCCGTTACAGAAGAAGAGGTCACGGAAATCAGGAGGTACCAGCACCTAGTAATCGCTCCGGTGGACAGGAATGCAGGAGACATGGTTCTATTATGCCCGTTTTCATACCAGCATGCACTAAGGAAGATGTTCATCTTCAATGGTGCCTACGACCAGGACAACAGGAAGGAGGAAGAGATCATGGCGGAAGCGAGGAGTTACAAACGGGAGGGACTGGAGAAGATTGTAGCATGGAACCACGAAGGGAAGATAGGCTGCGCATACGTCATGCCCAAGCACAAGGATCTGGAGAAATGGCGGCCCATAGCGCCAGCAAACAGAGAACCAACCAAGACGGGCAGTAGGAGAGTGGCCAGAGTGCTTAATGTGTTACTGGCCAGACTCCCGAACGCAACCCATTTCAATATGGGAGTGACAACGCATCTGAAAGACAGACTCGCGAGGACAGAGAAGAAGTTCAACGGCAGGAAAGAGGGCACTATGACGTGGCTTCGGAGCTACGACATCAAGGAGATGTTCACATCATTGCCGCACAACGCAATCCTGGAGGCAGTGGACTGGTTACTGCAAGAGTGGGAGACGAGAGGAAGAACCAAGATCAGTGTAAGCAGGAGAGGAAAGGAGGTTGTGATGAATCGTAAGAGTTGCGGCAAAGGATACGCTCATAAGGCGGTACATAAAGTTCGAGCTGAACT
>BFEA01000215.1:302059-315939 GCA_003427395.1 Chara braunii
TACATAAAGTTCGAGCTGAACTACACGTACACGTCATGTAAGGGACTGATGCTCAGGCAAATCGTGGGGATACCGATGGGGAAGAACTCAAGCCCACCGCTGGCCTGCATTCTGTGTGCAAAGTATGAGACAGAGTTCATACGATCACTAGGGAAAGACAGGGCGCTGGTGGATGGCGTCAGATTCATGGACGACGTCGCTATGGCAGTATTAGTTGAAAGAAAGAGCGAGGAATCTTACCGTAAGGCTGAGAGGATACTGAAGGAGTTTGAAACGTGCTACGGAACCAGACTCACGCTGGTTAGGACCGACGAAGGAGGCAACTCGATTGATTTCATTGGTGCAAAGGTGACAGCGACCGGGCACCCGGTCAAATTCCTAATTGCACCGCCGTTGAAGAACCAAGAAGCGATCATCAAGGGAGATGCGCCATTCAGATGTTTCCAGGACTACGCTTCTTACTCAGATAAGAAGGCGAAGTACGGTGCAGTCATAAGCACTTTCCACCGGATACGACGCATGGCAAACGCCACCAGTACCGTCGTGTTACCGGCGCTAGTCGTTAAGCAGGAACTCAGACGCCGGGGCTACCCCCCGGCGTTCTTCGCAACCTCCCTGGGGAAATTTGCCCGGGGAACCATCGCGGACGAGGAGGCATGGAGATTGCTCCTCGACTGCACGATGGGGTGGAAAGGAGGGACGGCGGGCCTAGCTCGGGGAAATGGGGAGGGAAGGATAATCGAGGAGGAAAAGACGAGGAAGATCGGAGGAACCCGGTAGCATTTTTTGGGGGGGGGCATCCGTACCGGTCTGGAATTATTTATTGGACTTGTAGAAGTAAATTTGGAATTCGGACGCTCTTTGGGCATGCATCTGTCGGGAAAATAGGGAATCGGGAAATCGAAAAAATCGTCAAGTGTCGAAGTGTCAAAGTGTCAAGCCCAGTCTGTTAGGAATAGGATTTACGTGGCATTTTGGGAGCAACAGTAGCTTTCTGCGTCGATTTGAACGGGCCGCGATACTCTTTCAAATGGTCCGCGGAAGCAGTTTGGAAATACGAGCGGGAAAAGTGAGTAAGTAGAACCTGTTGTCTGGCCGCAAAAGGAAATTTTCAAATTTTCGAAATTTCGGAATAATTATAGCAATGACTCGGAACAAGTATAGCAATAGGATCTAGAATAATCCGCGAAGCGGTTGTAAGTACGGGGAGTAATCGGGTTAGACCCTGGGTTTCACGGGCAAAAATGCAATTTGCTCGATGGCTGGATGTACCCGCGGAGGCGGTTGTAAAATACGAACGGGGGAAGGGGAGCATGTGGACTTCGGTCCTAGCGAGGCACTAGCTTGGCACACACGCGCACGTAACCGCACGGGTAATTTATTGACACGTTGCAAAAGGGCGAGGCCCAAGCGGACGACGGGGGGAGAGGGAAATAGAGGGGAGCACACCGAGGAGCGTCCGTGAGTTAGGTACGTAATAACGGATATCTGCCGGGAAAAAGAGGACGATGTTTGAATTCAAACCTGTCCCGGGCACTACACGGGTCAGGGCACGCACGAAAGGATATGACCTGGGATAGGGAGCAGTCCAGCACGGCACGCAGCCCACACTGGAAGGATTGGACGGCTGCCTGGACTAGATGGATCCAGCGTAGGAAGGATGAGCCAATCAGGAGCTGGCAAATGATAAGGGTAGGACCGTGCAGGGGAAGGCTCGATCTGTAAGATGAGGGCAAGGCCGTATCGGCCCTCAGTAGCTCATGGGTGGTAGAGTGCGGTGGGCCGAAAGGCGAAGGGTATGTGGCAAGCCTCCTGATGAGACCGGAGCGCACCCGGTTGAAACATGTAGGGGAATGCGTGCGTGGTTTGAGCGGTGTACACGCTTGTATGAAAGATGTTATTCTATTGCGTGTGAAGAGCAATCTGGCCATTGCTTACTTTCTTCTTCTTTTGTCGTTTGTGTTTGATTTCTCTAGTTATTGCCTTGTCTTTCTTGCTTCTCGTGATTGGCTCACTGGCATGAGATCTTACATGGTTTCGTCTTTTTCGATTGTTTTTCTTTGTACCTTAATTGAATAATTATTTATCGTCTAGATTTGAATAATCAACGGATCGATGTGTATGGCGGGTGGTACCCAGCAGGCTTTGTGCGAGGAACTCATGTGTTGTTCTGCACTCGAGCGGCCGGAGGCTCTTATTCTCTTTTTTCCCCCCGGACAGAGGCCGACTTTTTCTTTTTCTTTTTTCTTTGTTCTGTTATTCCCTTCTTTTTTTGGAAAGGTGACGGCCTTGAGATATTATCATTGAGCTGATCAGCCCCAGTCAATTCAGAACTATTTTGGTTTTACTCATCAATCGAGTTCCGTTGTCATCTCGATTCGAACTCGGGTCTGTGTATTTCAACAGTTCATGGGTGTACCCACTGAGCTACGCTCTTGGTTAGGCTGGCATTCTCCGAATGGCGCAGCATTTTTCTGATTTGCTACTGGAAAAATTGGCTGGGAACATTGCATGTAGTTTGGTGGTTCGATTGATCAATTGATCGATTGATGGATGGAACGATCGATGGGATGGGGATTGGGCGATCAACTGGATTGATTAATGTGATTGAGTGGATGAATTTGATATCGAGTGAACGATCGGATTGAGTGATGATCAACGGTATGGGTTAATCGACTGGATTGATCGGTTAGTCGATCGGATTTATTGATAAACTGATTTGATTAATCGACTGTGTTGATTGATTAATTGATGGGGCTCATTGATTGAATGATTGACTGATTGGTTGGTTAGTGTGAACGTCCACGGATCGGTTGATGATGTGCGCTGATTGATTGGTTGATCGGTTGTTTTGTCGATGGATCGATTCAGCAAATGATTATACTGGTGGCACAAATGGCCTAGAATTGTCGATTGATTCATGTTAGGACCTGTTTTGTTAAAAAAAAAAAAAAAAAAAGATACTAGCGATCGACGCAGGTTGAGAATTCGAGTGCTGTCTAATTACAGATTGTCAGGTACATCCCCAATTACAGCAGGAGAAGGAAATAAAAAGAGCATGAGAGACAAAAATCCGATTAAGTTATAATTTACATTAAATTTTCATGATAATGACAGCCGCATCGGTTACTGCCGGCTTCCCAAGAAAGGGAAAAACGAAGACTTCGTCATGCGAGCAGTGAGGCCTTCTATCAGAGACCAGGGGCGAGGTCCTACTTGCACGGTTGCAAGGTCCCACTTGCACGGTTGCGCGCAGTTGCATGGTTCCACTTGCACGGTTGCACGCACTTGCACGGTTGTTCGCACTTGCACGGTTCCATTTGCACAGTTCCACTTGCACTGTTGCACGCACTTGCACGGTTCCACTTGCACGTTCCCTTTTCTTTTTGAACGGACAAGGAGATACTGACCGTAGACAACGAAGATCGACGGGCATTATGGCCCGCGCTACCTGGACAGCGGTATATATCCAGATAGATTCGGACGGTCCAACATGTCGAATGTACTGGGATCATTAACAGATCCAGATACATTCTAGAATGTTGTCTACTGGAGCGAGGCTCTATCTGTTGATCCGTGCTTGTGGGATCTCGCCGTAGAGAGCTGCTTGTTGAAAAGAGCGTGTCACGGATCGAGAATGTAAACTGGGAGCCTTCTTTTTTGGGCACCTCAGAAAGCCGACGCTGATCTGCCGAAGTGTTTTTTTTTTTTTTTTTTTTTTTTTTTTTTTTTTTTTTTTGCTAAGGAATT
Organism: Chara braunii; assembly: GCA_003427395.1. Taxonomy (NCBI): domain Eukaryota; kingdom Viridiplantae; phylum Streptophyta; class Charophyceae; order Charales; family Characeae; genus Chara; species Chara braunii. The sequence continues at coordinate 305,810 of BFEA01000215.1, forward strand.
CGGACGTAATGCTAGGGCAAATCTTGTTTAATTTATTTTTCTCCATATTATATCTTTGTTTCAGATTTTTTTTATGACTTTTGTTTTTTTTTTTTTTTTTTTTTTCTTTTTTTTTCTTTTATTGCTCAGGGGCCATGCTACGCTAGGGCGAAGGGGCTAACATACGGTTACCTCCCTCCACGTGGAGAGGTAACCTCCCTTCACCGAAGCGTGGTAGAAAGCGATGCTTGCAGGGGTCCCCTGTATAACCTTAGGAGTAGTGGTAGGTAGTGAAAGAAAAAAAGATATGTTCCATGACATTGCCGAAAGCCAATTAAAATATGTGAGGTGAGAGAAAAAAAAAATATAGGTGGGACGATGAGTCAGGTCATTTTCGTTGTGAATGAATTTTTGCGAGCATTGTCGAATCATACTTTATTCTGGATTATTGACCGACTCTCGTGTGACACCTGTCGGGACAGAGATGCGGTGCACCTTGGCTGTGGAATGCATCATCTATGCCATAGCCATTATCAATCTATTGCGGCTGCCGCCGTCTGTTCTGAAGGGTGTCCAACATTTCCTCATTGTATACATCCCTATCACCCAGATATACGTTGTCCCTTTTGTGCCCAAGGACGCTATCAGAACTGTATGATGCCGCACTGTGATGAACGTCCTGCTGTTTTTTTTTGACATGTGGACAACATGTCCTCTGTCAGGACTGTTTTGATGGGATGGTTCGTGCTAGCCGTCCTGCTGAATGCTGTGCTGGCGCAGCTCTCCTTGGGCATCCTTGTGAACATCCACATCGTCCTCACCGTAGCTGTCCTATCTGCCGAGGTGGGGACAGGTAAAGAAAGAAAGAAGAAAAGAAAAAGAGAAAAAAAGAAAAAAAGAGAAAATAAGAAAAAAAGAAAAAAAGAAAAAAGAAAAGATATGTTGATCTGTGGGATGTGTTATTTGCTTTGTGACAATTGGATTATCTTTCTTTCCCTGTCAGGTTTGGTTTCCTCCTCCTTTTCTTTACCTCTTTGCCTTTTGGCTGCGTGCAAGTGGGTCCTTGTGACACATGGGGATGGTGGCAGCCAGCGCTCAACCTGTCATCCACGTGGCTGGCCTTGTACGTAAGAGGTGATGAACAGATGGGGCTTTCCTTCCTTCTTTTCCTTTCCTTGTGTTGCTTTTTTCCGCCTTCGCGATCTGATTTACAGTGTGACAATATATATATAGCTGACGATATATATATATACCTCCTGATGAGTCGGTGAAACTCCGACGAAACAGTTTGTCACAGCCCCTCGTTTGTTGTCCTCTTCTCTCTCTCTGCCTACGGTTTACCGGGCAGTTCTGTTTGTGACGATATATATATATGATTCACAATGTGACAATATATATATTCCCTCCTGATGAGTCGGTGAAACTCCGACGAAACAGTTTGTCACAGCCCCTCGTTTGTTGTCCTCTCCTCTCTCTCTGCCTACGGTTTACCGGGCAGTTCTGTTTGTGACGATATGTATATAGCTGTCCCCGGATGAGAAGACCACGTGGGCCGCCTTGTACGCAAGAGGTTCCCAACAGGGGGAGTTGTAAGGAAGAAGATAAAAAGAACGAATTTATTTTTTCCTTGTTTTCTTTCTTTTTCTTTTTTTTCGCTTTTGCGCTCTGATATTCTTGTGACAATGTATATCCTCTTCTTGTGACAATGTACATCCTCTTCTCCCTCTCTGCCGGCGGTTTACCGGGCAGTTCTGTTTGATGATATATGCCTCTAGTGCCAGCGGCATGTCTGGAGTGTATTTTTTGGCTGTGACCCTTTCTCTGTTTCGTGGGTGTTTTGCTGGCTTGTGATGGGGTGTGAACCGACAGTCTATAGAGTTTTCCATCTGGTGTGGGTGAGTGATCATCTGCTTTGATGTCTGTCACAGATACCTTGAGGGCAGTTGCAATCAACTTTGGACTTGCTCACAACATGCACACTTGAGAACCGATGGCAAACCAAACTCTTCCAACTCAGAAACAACAATGAACTTGCTCTTAAACTCTGTTCAGAACAACTGTACAACTTGCGGCTATGGCCACCGAACACTGTCTCTATCACCAGCCTCACTCTCCCTCACTCTCCCTCACTCTCACGTGTATGCATGTACGAGGATCACCCTGAATGTCCCCACTCAGCACAGCCTCACACACTCTGTACACTTGTCTACACCAACAGCTGGGCGGCTATGGCCGCTGTCGTCTTCCTCCTCCNCCCTGAATGTCCCCACTCAGCACAGCCTCACACACTCTGTACACTTGTCTACACCAACAGCTGGGCGGCTATGGCCGCTGTCGTCTTCCTCCTCCTAGCTATGGCCGCCGGTGTCTCCCTCGCTGGTTCGCTATGGCCGCTGTCTTCTTCACAGCCCACTTCTTCTCCGGGCACCTGCAGACCTCCACGCACAAGATACCAAGGCAGCTCTTCCGCATGGCTCACAGGCGAATGAATGAATGGTTGGACGCTGCCTCTTTATTTATACCTCTTTGGAGGTACCCGGGCCTGCCTCAAAACGTGTGGGCGTGGACCAAAACGTGTGGCCCAGGGAAGTTTCCAGACATTTGGCCCGTGTGAAACCCACAGCGTGCTCCAGAACCTTCCCCACGTGCAGCCCTTACCCCTGGTACTTGCTGACTGGACTGGCCTACAGGGACCTACGACCTTCTACCTACAAACAGATTCCAGTCTTCAACAGACTTCGTAGAGACTTCTAGAACAAACTTCCTAAGCCTGTCGGTAACAGACCTAGCTGCAAATCTACAGACCTAGTCCAGTCCTCAACAGACTTCGTAGAGACTTCTAGAACAGACTTCCTAAGCCTCTCGGTAAGAGACCTAGCTGCTAATCTACAGACCTAGGGATCAAGTCCTACTGCCCAAACTACAGACTAATCTGGGATGTGAAATAGGTCTAGGCATCGAATCCTACTCAGCACACAGGGTCTATGTACAGGTATAGGATAGGTCTAGGGATCGAATCTCTGTGACTGCAATGTCAGGTCAACTGGGTGAAACTGTTTCACTCCCGCCGTCCTAAATTTGAGGTCCTCCGAGAACACCCAAACTTAAGGCAGGACCTTTGCCCTTTCTTTCCCTCTCATAGGCGTGTACTATGTCGGGAGCGGTTTTCAAAAGTTGTGTTCTTGTGAACCATCGGTCGTCCTCGGGTTCTTGGTATGCGAACCGAACTTTATACTGCTTCTGGGGACGACCCCCGACCTCCTGTCCTAAACACGTCCTCTTCCACTATGTGATCTATATCATATGCACCATCCATGTCTGGCGGAATCATCGATCTCCTAGAAGGGAATCTGTCAGATGTGGTGCAGGGTAACAACTTAGATGCATGGAAGACTGGGTACGTGTGGAGGTGTGCTGGAATCTCTATAGTATATGACGGGCTGTCCTCTCCTCCTTTGACTTCTAGGACAGGCCAGGGTCCTCTATACGCAGGTAAGAGCTTCTGCGAGATGTTTTCCTCAAGTGCGAACTCCTTTGACTTGACCCAGACTAGATCGCCTACCTGAAACTGTGAAGGTCGGTGATGCTTGTTAGCTTGCTCTATCATCCGATGCTGGGCCTTTCTCAGATTGTCTATGACCTTAGCGACTTCCTGCTCATGCTGTAACACAAACTCTCGTGGGCCGGGTGGTAGCCTGTGTATCTTGTCCCGGTTTAGTTGCTCAAACGGTCGCCTTGGTCTAAAGGAGTTATGTAGCTCGTTAGGAGTCCTGCAAGTAGCTAGATGAACACTGTTATTGTAGGCACTTTCTACTTTGGGAAGCATCTCATCCCAGTTTATCCGATCTGGTCTAATATACATTCTAAGTAGCTGTTGCAAGATCTTATTCATCTGCTCTGTCTGGCCATTAGTGTTTGGGTGTCGTTGTAACGACATCAACAACTTAGACCCATAGACTTTCATAAGATCCTGCCAATTTTGACTCGTAAACCGCGTGTCCCTATCACTGACTATGCACAACGGCATACCATGCTCGCTTACCCAGAAGCCGAAAAACTTACTAATGACTAAGTTTGTACGATCCTCTGAAGGCGCATCTTACTTAGTAGACGGTTGCCTCTTAAAGCATGTTCCTGTGCCATCATAGAAACATAATCTAATTGATCAAAATAAGGCAAAGCTTGTAGATAGGTTTTGAATTGCCCTCTTCTACTGGGCCTCATAAAGCATTGCGCAAAGTACGAAATTGGAAAAACACAAAATGGTTAGTGAAGGGCGAAGCTCAGTGTATAAGCGGCGCCTTGTTATCACGAATTCAAGATCAAAAGTTGAGTGAAGATAGGGAGACTTTACGTTCACCCAGAAGAGCCTGAGTCAATCAATTCAATATGTAAATAGCGGATATAGATTAAAGGTAAATTGTCTGCCTTCCAAGCAGGGGATATGGGTTCAATTCCCAAATATTGCATACTTGCTAAACCTATCTACTATGACCATGACTTGAGTCTTGCCGTGCCTACTCTTGACCCCAGTATCCATGAAGTCAATGGAAACTGAATCTCCAGGTCCTGACGGAATGGGCAAGGGTCTCAGAAGACCTAGTGGGGCTTTGGTTGTAGTTTTATTCTGTTGACATACCTTGCAGCTGCGCACATACTCTATGCAATCTGCTTTCATTCCTGGCCACGTATAGGACATTATCAGGTTAGCTAAAGTCTTCTGAGATCCGAAGTGTCCTTCCGTATTGTGGCATTCCCCTAAGATCAGACTGCGGATCTCTTCACTATTGGGGACACATAGTATGTCAGCGACATTAGTCTTCTCAAACAGTAGCCCGTTCGTGGTCCGGTAGTGTGGCTCACAATTTGGGGCTTCCCTTACTCTTTTCAGCAGCTCATTGTAGATCGGGTCCTGTGCATAGGCATCTCTTACTTTCTGCTGCAGATCAGCCCCTATGTCTAGGAGTGCACTATTGCGCCGAAGTAATCAGATCTTCTACTTAGCGCATCAACTACCACGTTATACTTGCCTCTGGCGCGTTTCAACTCATACTGGTCTATCTCAGCAGCCCATCTAGTAAACTTGGGTGTCATCTTGACCTGTGTCTTTAGCCATCTAGGAGTCTCGTGGTCTGAGTAAACCTTGAAGTGCCCCCCAAGCAGGTAATGTTTCCAGTGCTCTAGAGCCTGCCTGAGAGCGTAGAGTTCTTTTTCATATGTCGAATGTGCGACTTTCTCTGAGGGCAGCCTGACTGACATAAACTCTACGGGCCTATTATCGTTGCTGTCATCTTGCCGTAGAACGACACCTATGCCATACTGACTCGCGTCTGTAGTAACAACGAATGGTAATGATGGATCAGCAACTTTGAGGACAGGGTACTCTATCAAAGCCTTCTTCAGTTTCTTGAAGGCTGATTTACAATCCTGGTCCCACTTCCAAATAGTCTCTTTCTTCAGAAGTCTACGAAGGGGAGCAACGATCGTGGAGAAGTTCCTCACGAACTTCCTGTAGTAGTTAGCTAGTCCTAGGAATGAGCACAACTCTGTCAGCGTCTTAGGAGTTGGCCAATCTCTGATGGATGCAATCTTGCTTTCCTGAGGCCGAATGCCATTGCCATCTAGTACATGGCCTAGGTAATGGACCTGTGTTTTGGCCCATTCGCACTTGTTTGGGTTAATCTTAAAGTTAGACTCTCTCAACTTGCTTAGAATCTGCCGTAGATGGCCCTCATGTTCCTCGAGGGTTTTGCTGAACACTAGGATGTCGTCTAAGTAAACTACGACGAACCTGTCTAACCACGGTCTAAACAAGTCGTTCAGGTAGCGCTGTAATGTTGCCAGTGCGTTAGTAAGTCCAAATGGCATCACTATGAACTCGTAATGCCCATATCTCGTCCTGAACGCCGTCTTATACTGATCGTCAGGGTGCACAATTTCAGATCTATCTTTGAGAAGTACCTGCATCTCTGTAGTCGATCCAGCAAGTCATCTATACGCGGTAATGGCTCTGCATTCTTAATCGTGATGGCGTTCAGTCCCCTGTAGTCTATACACATGCGAAACTCTCCCTCCTTTGGGACAAATAGAATAGGTGCGCCAAACGGTGACGAACTAGGCCTGATCCATCCTTTTTCTAGGAGTTCATCTAACTGTCTGCGAAACTCTTCCAACTCCTTGGGAGACATCCTATAGACTGCCCCCTTAGGCGTTCTACTGCCAGGTTCTATCTTTATACGGTGCTGGATTGGTCTGGGCATTACTCCTGAAGGTGCTTCAGACAAGTCCGTATATTCTTCCAGCAAACTGGTGATAGAAGGATGAATCTTTTCCTCTTCCTTTGGCTGATCAGAAATCGACCTAACATAGGCTACAAACACCTGCTCTTCGAGTTGCTCCTTTCGCACAAGTCTGGCGAATGTAGGAGCGCTGAGGCAGCAATGGGCGAGGGGATTATCTACCCCGGACTCATGGAACAGGCGGACTTGCTTGACTTCGCCTGATGCGCTAGGGAGCTTACACTCGTGCTCTCGAAGGTGCAGTGTGGCTCCTGCTGCCTCTCCCCAATCCGTACCTAAAACAATGTCAAATGGGAGACTCTCTTCCACGAGGAGGGTCAAGGAGTGTAGTACCTTCTCTACCTTCCCATCTTTCTGTAGGCAAAAGTAGGCGTGGACCCCCTCAACATATTCTTCAACACGCATCCTGTTGTTGTCTGCAAGAATGCTGACTACAAGTTCCTCTAAGCGTTGGACTTTCAAATTAAGCTTCAACTTCTTCAGCGCTTGACGACTGATATAACTCCTAGTCGCCCCACTGTCTATCAAGGCACCTACTCTAGCTCTAAATATTTCTACGTCTGTGAGGATTAGCTGTCCTTTACTGTCCTTCTTCATCTTGGCCCAGGCTTGCCTCCTCTCTCTTAACTCCTCGACTAAGCCTGTGAGGGAAGCGTCTAGAGAGACCCTAACACAAGCAGTTTTTGGACAACTTACTAAGCGCTGGCTTGCAACCTCTGCCATGGAGATATGTGGAGTGGGAGACTCTACTTCGCGCGCACGCTCAAATCCACATACTCCTGGGGCAAGGGCAGTTGCGACCCCTACCGACGATTGTCTTTTGCTGCTCGAGACACAACATGGTCCCTATACTTGGGACAAAATTTGATAATGTGGCCTGGGTCCCCGCAGAATACGCACCGAGAACTGTTATACTCCTTGATCTATACCCAGATCTAGCCAGGGTCGGCCCTCGGGCTGGCCTGGGTGCCACCTTCCCTGTCTGGGGGGTGACCGACTAAAACGCAAACGGTTAGGCGGGGGCCCGCCCCTTCCTCCCTCTTGGCAGTTGCCGTTGCCGCCAACCCCCTGACCGCCCTGTCCTCGACCACCTGGGGCCCGACCATTCTGGCCGGACCCTTGTCCTCCTTGCGGCCTCCCTCCGACCGCAACAGCAGCGTAGGTTCTCCCCTGGCCTGCGCCGCTGTTCTCCTCCTCCAGCCCCCACTCGATGTCAGAGTAGGGAACCTCATCAGCACCACCTTCCTCCATTGTTAGAATTAAACTATCTTTGGCCTTGATTTGGCCCGAGATGGTGCGTCCCTTCCACTTTTTTCCCTTTGACAGATCTTTGTGCCAGAATGTGGTAACTGCCGACGCTTGGGCGGCAAATGCAACTGCCTCCCGACTAAGAGTGTCGTAAGTCATGCCCTGCTGGTTCTTCTTCTCGAAGAAATGTCCCTGAATGTTCTCAGGGAGGGCGCAATAGAAGAGGTTAAGAATCTGGGCATCAGTTACTCTATGCCCAAGGACCGCAATCAGCTCGTCCATGGCGGACTTGAGGGCGTGCACACTCTTCCACTGACGAGTGTGTATCATTTGGAGTTTGTCGGAGGCTTTGAGCTCTCGCGTCACATCTGAGAATCACTCCCTGAGCGATTTCAGGAACTCCGAGAGAGGTGTCAGTCTCGAATACGTCACCATATCGTTATCACAGTTCGCAGCGCGGGCTAGCGACCTAGCAAAGCTAGTTGCCTCGTCTCGAAGGGCCTGGAAGGCAACCAAAACATGGTCCTCAGGCGTGACTCCCTGTAAGTACAAGTAGGAGTGCAAGTTGGCCTCCTAGTTATCGAAATTCTCACCCTTCTTTCCACTGAAGTGTTCGAGAAAACGGACCTTGACTTTCTCACGGCGTGGTGGGGCTGGCTCCTCTTCCTTAGGAGTCGCTAACATGGTGCCTTCAATGGCGCTAGTACAGAACTCTCGGGTCTTACTCGTTGCATTGTGGACTTCGGCCAACAAGTATTTCATCATGTCACTCGCAAAATCTTTGAACCCGGCGCGCATTGCATCTACCTTTACTTCTAAACTGCGAATATACTGCGCTTGTTCGCGGTGTGCAATTAGTAAAGATTGTACGCTCCGAGTCAGGGTGTAGAGCTTAGTAGCTATCTCCGTGTATTCCCTGATTTTTCCAATCCTAGTCTCCGCCGCTTTCAGATCTTTCTCTGCCTTTTCGGCCGCTTCCAATCGTCTTACCCTCTCTTGGGACAGCCTGTATCTCCATGCCATTTGCTGTTCTTCCTCCTTTGCCTTTCTCCTCACCGGGTCCCTTTCTATCTCAATCTTCCTCCTTGCTGCTTCTCTCTCTTCCTGGGGGATGGCCATCTCGGACTCCATATCTTCCCCCAACTCCAAATGTGCGGCCCACTCTTCTGCAATCCTTGCAATCTCAATTTCTTTGCTTGTGCTCGCTTCCCCTCTCCTTCTCTCCAATGGCTCTTCTTCCTCTACTTCTTCCTCTTCTTCTCCTTTCTCCACCTCCTCTTGTATAGCCGCCATCTTCTCCTCCTGCTCCTTCTTCAGCTCCTCCTCCATCTGCCTCTTCTTTGCCTCTTGTTCCTCCAGCAGGGCCAGCATCCAGGCCTGCTTGATTAACTCCCTTTTCTCCATCTTTTCCTTCCTTTCACGCAGAAGGGCGGCATCTCTCTCTTCTTGCTCCTTGCTGTAGGGGGTGGTACTAAACCCAGTCCTGGTGGTCACCGTGGTGAAAGTGCACAATCAACAACAATTCCGCGTCTCAACACGTAGACCGAACAGGTTAACTTCTATCGAGAGGTTTTGACTCACTACTCGGGCTAGACTTACGGTTCTATGACCACATACACAGAATCCTACCGAACTGGACAGAAGTGACAAGGAGATAGGACTGACTAACTTCGACAGACTTAATGTCAGCAGGTACCAAGGTGAAGGTGCACATCCATGTGGTAAGCGGTAGGCCAGGACATGGAGAGATGGTACCGGTAATCTTCTCGCTCCAGCTGGGTCGACGCTCCGGTCAACGGTCTTGGTCAACTTGCCGGTCAGCGCTCCTGGTCAACGCCCTGATCAACTTCGGTCAATGCCCGGTGAACACCCTTGGTCAACTCTTGGTCAACACCCTTGGGCAACTCTTGGTCAACACCCGGTCAACGTTGGTCAACTCCTGGTCAACGTTGGTCAACTCCTGGTCAATGTTGGTCAACTTTTGGTCAATGTTGGTCAACTCCCTGGTCAACCTTCCAACCTTCCTGCTATGGTGGACCTTCTTCTTCGTCAAAACCTTCGTCTTTTCCACCTTGGCTATGACTGACTTCGTCTCCCTCTTGGTCACCTTCTTCTTCCTTTTCGCTGCGTCTCTCTTCTTCTCGCTGGTCGTCTCTTGCCCCGAGCTTGACAGCTATGGCTGCCGTCCCCCCTTCTCTCTCTTTCTCTCTGCCGAGCTTCAGCTATGGCGACCTCTACCTTCTTCTTCACTTGCTGCAGCTCTGCCGGCGTGGACAACGGGTACCAGCTCCGATACCAATGCAATCAGACTCAACTCTGGACTTGCTCACAACATGCACACTTGAGAACCGATGGCAAACGAAACTCTTCCAACTCAGAAACAACAATGAACTTGCTCTTAAACTCTGTTCAGAACAACTGTACAGCTTGCGGTTATGGCCGCCGAACACAGTCTCTACCACCAGCCTCACTCTCCCTCACTCTCACATGTATGCACGTACGAGGATCGCCCTGAATGTCCCCACTCAGCACAGCCTCACACACTCTGTACACTTGTCTACACCAACAGCTGGGCGGCTATGGCCGCTGTCGTCTTCCTCCTCC
>BFEA01000215.1:320299-327799 GCA_003427395.1 Chara braunii
GTTTGATGATATATGTAGGGTTCAGCCTCCTGACGAGTCAGTGAAACTCTGATGAAACAGTTTGTTACAGCCCCTCGTTTGTTGTCCTCTTCTCCCTCTCTGCCTACGGTTTACCGGGCAGCTCTGTTCGACTATATATATCGTCAAACATATGTGTGTGTGTGTGTGTGTGTGTGTGTGTGTGTGTGTGTGTGTGTGTGTATGTGTGTGTGTGTGTGTGTGTTGAATTTTCACCAAAACAGCCCCTATTCCACCCAGATGAGCAGATCCAAAATGAAAGCATATTAAATCCTACTACAAACAACGAAAGCCCTTGAGTTGAGACAATCCAACAATGAAACAGTTTCACCTCTATAGCAAGCAACTTGAACTTCAATAGAGGCATGTAAACCCATTTCTTAATTCTGTTCACGTTTGCTTTGTGTGTGTGTGTGTGTGTGTGTGTGTGTGTGTGTGTGTGTGTGTGTGTGTGTATTCTGGCTGTCTCAGGTTCTGGACTTTTCAAGAGGCAGGGGTTTAAGGGTGCATTGAAGGAGGCAGGATCTTCCGCAAAGGTATTTTCGCAGTGGATAGCCGTTCCTTTTTTTTTTTTTTTTTATTTTATTTGGAAGGGCGATGGCCTTGATATATATCACTTTTGAACTCACCGGCCCCCAGTAAATTCAAAGGTATTTTTACTCGTTTAATGGCATTGAAATTCAAATTCAGGTCTGCGTTTCAACAGTTGATAGGTGTACGGACAACTGGTCTAGACAGTCGGTTGGTGGATAGCAGTTCTGCTGATTGTTGTAACTGCGATGTTTTATTTACGCAATTTGCTGTCTATACTTCGGTTGGAGACAGACTTGAACTCAGGATCTTCCACAGACAAACACTCGGGTATACATACATCTCCAAGTCGACGCACAGAATCACAAGACACAGCAAAACATACTTAGACTCGGGAACGTGTCCTTCTCGACATCCATTAAAATTTGAACGATACATAGAAGATGATTAATTAGCATGGCCCCTGAGCTGGGGTGGAGCATTGAGAGGGTTCTTCTATGTATCTCTCCTCCCTGTTCATTGGTTTGAGTTCGAATCTCAGTGTGCATTGTCTCTTTCCATAGCATATGTATTGCTGGATCTGCACGTTTGATTGGGTCTTTCACAGTGCTCTTCCCTTGGGATTGACTTGGGATTGACTTGGCTTCCAGCACGTTTGACTTAGTGATCTTGCACATGCAACACTGGTGTCGAAGCAAGTCCTGGGAATGGACCACGAATGCGGCATGCAGATGGAGCGTCAGGCTTACTGAATGATTGACTGGTTGGTTGACTGATTGATCGATTGGTTGGTGATTGATTAGTCGATTGATTGTTTGATTGATTGGTTGATCATTTTGCAAGGAATGCGTGGAGATGAAACTCTCATGTACAATTGTTGGCTCAGCGCCTGAGCACACATGCACAAGATATCAACAATACTGAAGTCCCTTATTGAAGAAAGGCCCCATCTTGCCTCCAGTCAAACAGTACACCAACAATAATAGTAGCACTTTCGCAATGCAAGCGATCACTGGCTAATATGACCAACCCTACACGCTATTCTACTACTATAGCCTACTCTTTTTTTTTATTTTTATTGTTGAGTTACTACTATAGCTGCAAGGAAAATGAGCGATAGCGAACTTCAGAAAACAAACAGCATCATACACATGAGACCAGATAGTCGTGACCTCGAACCAATAGCAGAATTGCAGCACAAGTTCCACCAAATAAGAGCACAGCAAAAGCTCATAGTTGACAATGCTGGAATAGTCTCATTATCATCAACAAAGAGCCAATGTCGATAGCCTATCTAGCGCTTGGTGCCCGGACTACAAATGGCAGATCCTATCTAGCCTATCTACAATGCCGCTGATGACGTCAACAGCTCCCCGAGGTACGAGCAGATCTCAGCCAATGCCATACGCTTCAAGCACCAGGTATGTCTCTTGTATCACTCACAACCTCGTTCCCCAACTCACAGATGCCACGTGCACCCAAGGACCACCATGCGCCCCACGCAGCTTACAGCAACGCAGCTCGGCTATGGCTGCCTGCTCCTTCCAGCTCGCCCGTGAGCGCGTGAGCACTGGCCAGCGTCAGCGCAGCAGCGCTTGCGCAGCATGCAGCCAGTGCCCGAATGTGCAATGCGTGGGCAGGCCCTTCCCTATATCGAAGTGGCCTGCTGCATGCGTGCCGTAATGCGGTACTGGGCCCCGGCCCAGAAGCTTCCGGTAGGCCCCACAAGGCTGAGCCTCAGTCCAGAGGAAACAGGCCCAGGGCCTGTGGTGGTCACTGGCGCCCAACCGCCCTCAGCCTTTGTTCGGTCCATGTTGTGTATCCGGCCCAGGGCCTGCCTCAGTTACGTACGATGAAAGGCAGCCTGGGCCTGGGCGCTTCCAGCCAACTGGCGCTGCGCAACTGCCTGAATTTCCCCAGTTGCGTAACCCCAAAAATGGCCTGTAGGTCTTGGTCGAGCCTGCCTTCACTTAGGGTGGCCGGCTGTGCTGAAAATAGGGCTCAGTAGGGTGTATCGAGGCCTCATGCCTAGCATAGCCTACTCTTTTTATTTTTTTTTTAATTGTTGAGTTACTACTATAGCCTACTCTTTTTTTTTTTTTTAATTGTCGAGTTACTACTATCTACGTAGCACCGTGTTTGCGTTCGGAGGTGAACGCGAACATGTTCGCCCGAACGCGAACAAGCGCCCAAAACCCTCCGAACGCGAACATAAAAAATATTAAAAAAAAAAAAAGAAAAAGTTCTCAGAAAAATCTGAAAAAAATATATGTTATGTAAAATAACAAAACAAGCAACTTTTGCCTTGGAATCATGTTCAAATTCGTAACCAATCATGAGTTAAAAATCAAAAACCGAAAAAAACATCTTTTTTTTTTTTTTTTTTTTTTACGAAAAAGAAAAATGTTCGCCCGAACATGTTCGCGAGCTGTTCGCGCGAACAGGAAGGGGCGCGAACACGTTCGCCGTGCTACGCTACACTTCTTTTCTTTAATTGTTGAGCTACTACTATAGCCTACTCTTCTTTTTTTTAAATTGTTGAGGTACTACTATAGCCTACTCTTCTTTTTTTTAAATGTCGAGTTACTACTATAGCCTACCTTTTTTTCTTTAAAAAAAAAAGAAAGGTCGAACCATGGCCTACTCTTAATTGTTTACTTGCGGTGTCAAAGCAAGTACCCTGACAAGGGTAATTGCCGGGGGTTTCAAACGTCGGACGCTGTCCGATTTATTTTTGTTGAATTGAAGGACTTGATGAGACTGACGTTTGTCGAAATTCGTTCAGACTAACTTATGACCGAGAGACTGTAACTTCTTTGAACTTTAGCTCGGACGAGTGCGTCGCCCGGAAAGTAATGACGGTAGTCGGCAGTTTCTAGCAAGCCGCAGAAGAGCGCGGACATGGGAACGCTAGAGCTAGACCTATTCTACCTAAAATAATGCAGCAGCCGAGCGATTCAGAGCCTAAGTAGGCTAAACGGAGGGTCGTGCCGGATATGGGAGGTCGCTCAGGCTATCGATAGATAATCGGCCACGGAAAAGGGTGGCAACAGGCCGATGCCGAGGCCTACCCGGTTAGGTGACCAATCAAGCCGTGGTCACTCGGCTAACCGATGGGGCAGGGCCAGCAAGCGAGGCCTGTTAGGCCTCAAGCAGGTGAGGCCTGCAGGGCCACAGGCAGGCAGGGCTTGCAAGGCCACCGGCAGGGGGGATAGCAACTGGGCAAGCTCCTCTTGTAGAAGAGCTGCTCCTATCACTGTCGTGATAAGAGCTAGCCCAGTAGGATATCATGCCAGACTCTTACCCAGCGGGTACCGGGATCGAACCGACATGACACTACTTGGGCTAGCTCCTTTTGGAGCAGCCCGCCGTAGTGCGATCGGGTGCAACCGATTTTGGCCGCATGATCATGAAGATCATGTGGCGGAAATCCGCTGTGCAGAACAGCATGGCATCTGCGCAAGGATGACACACATGAATCAAAAAATGATCCCAGTTGGGATCGAACTTGGGCCTGTATCTCAGCAGTTCGTGGGACAAGACCGTTGGCTGAAGCCAACGGAAAAGAAAAAGGAAAAAACAACAACAACAACTTAAGATTGACTACAGCTGGAGCGCCAGCTGGCGCAATGAGAAGTGACTGGGGCGTTTTAAGCCCCAGTGCACTTGATAGTCGCCCGCGGAAACGGGCGACCGTTTTTCTGCAAAATTTAAGTTATTTCGTTTTTTGATTTTTTTCTTTTTGTTTTTTTTTAGATTTTCATTAGATTTCTTCTTTTAGATTCTTTTTAGATTTTCTTTAGTTACTGTTTAGATTCTTTATTTTTCCTTGATTTGTGAATTTAGTAAATTGCTTGACGAACGGGCTGCCACCTTGTAGGATGAGCAAGATCAAACGAATCTGCCGCAAAAGTGCGGCTATATTCGGGTGCAGGCCTTGGGGCCTTGTAGTTGAGTTACGAGGGACTCTCTGCACTCCTCCAGTTGCGAGGCACGGACGAATCGTTCTCTGGGGGCCGAACGAATGTTTTGTGGCGCCTCTCTCTCTCTGAGGGCTGTCCCGACAACTCGCTCAGAGCTGGCAGGTTTCACACACACACATACAGAGAGAGAGAGAGAGAGAGAGAGAGAGAGAGAGAGAGAGAGAGAGAGAGAGAGAGAGAGAGAGAGAGAGAGAGAGAGAGNGAGAGAGAGAGAGAGAGAGAGAGAGAGAGAGAGAGAGAGAGAGAGAGAGAGAGAGAGAGGGGCCAGCCAACAGGTAAGTGGCGCCTGTTCATTTTTTTAACGGGCAGCTTTCTTAAGCCGCGCATTTGAGCCAAATACAGGCGCGGGGCAGGGGGAAAACCTAGCTGAGCTTAACTCTAGTTCGACTCTGTTTTACATAACTGAGAGAAGGGGTGACCGTTCATTTTGAACGGCGAGTTGCCCCCTACACAAGAGAAACGAGGGGGCAGGAAAGGTGAAAAGGAAGAAGAAAAAGAGAAGGGAAAAAAAAAGTAACGGCCGCGAATATGGCCGTGGCCGTAGGACAAGTGCATCCTCAGAAGATTCCAGGGGGTGATGAGACTGCGCCTGTTCGTTTTTTGAACAGGCTGCAGTCTGGCTGGGTACAGCCATTTCCAGGAGTACCCAGCCTGAGGAAATGTCCATGTGCTTCAGGGAATGGATGACCTCGGTTTCCCTAGGGGAAAACCAAGGCACTGGAGCACGAACGAATTTTGCCTAGCTGTGGGCAAGACAACTGCCCACATGCCTTCGGCTGGCTATAAAAGCCAGCACTCCACCCAGCAGCCTCACACTTGTGGCAGTGCTGCTGGGGCATTCACTTGAGTGAATGCTGGTTGGCTGCTATTGTGGGGCGGTGCTGCGGGGGAGGAGGAGAGGAAGTGGGGCTGGTGAAGGAAGTGGAGGTCTGCAGGATGAGGGGAGACGATGCTGGAGGAGTGCGGCCAGGGCAGCCATACCCGAGGCTGGGAGCTCACTGCCCCATCTCTACATGGGTACCGCAGCCGGTGGGCTGCGTCAGGGCTGGACGGTGTAGTGAACGGTAAGGATTGTCAGGGGTTGTGCTGCCGAAATCTTGGCTCAGCGGCAGCCTTTCTTTTGAGGGGGAAGTGTTGCCATTATTTTGGCATGGCGGCAATAACACTGATAGAGGGGGAATGCTTCCGGAATTGCAGCGCGGCGATATCGAGGACTCCCTAAGGGAAGGTACTGCCCGTTTGGCAGGAGGACCACGACGATATTTTCTTGTGGGGTCATGCTGCAAAATTTTGGGCACGTCGACGAATTTTTTTTTTTTTTGAAGGCCATTGCTGTCAGATTACTATGGTGTAGTGGAGCCGTCATCTTGGTGTGTGGCCAAACGAGAGTGCTGCGAGGTAGTTGTGGTATCGATTTTTGACGGTGCGGCGAGCGGTAATCCCGCCTCTGTTTTTTTGTGGTGCGCAACGGTCTGGAAAATTTTGACATGGTGGAAAGGATGGACTGGCAGTGGTGCACGATTAGGAACGTGCGGCAATGATGCGTGAACCATCGGCATGAAGAGAGCGAGAAATGAGTGCTCGCGACAGTGGCTATTGGAGTTGCGACACTTGCGGTTTGCGTTGGAAGGACATCTTTATTTTTTTTTTATGCTCGCGACACATGTGGTTTTCAGCCAGGGCCACCTTTTTTTTTTCCTGTGGCGTGCAGTGCGAGTGGTTTTCAGTTCTGAACCATCTGGTATTGCAGGGATGGCGTGGGACTACATTGGGACCATCTGGGACTATTTTGGGACCAGGTGAGATTGATTTTGAGATCGGAACCGGCAAGTTGGTGTGACTATTGTGAGCTGACGTGGTGATTGGAGGCGGCGTGGATTTGCAAGTTGGTTTGGGATAGATCCTTGGAGGTCATGGTGGATTTGGGACAATCTCGGGAGATTGTGACGTAGTCAGGGACTATGTAGGGCACTGAGACCACGGGAGACTGATCCTTGAGAACACCCTCCTCGAGGGTTATCTCATAGAGTGTTTTCAGTGGACCTGAGCTTGCTCATTCGGGCATTTGAAGAGAGAGGCGGACCGTCGTTTAGTGGAACTGCCACGGGCACTGGGACCATGTGAGACTGATCCTTGAGAACACCCTCCTCGAGGGTTATCTCATAGAGTCTTTTCAATGGACCTGACCTTGCTCATTCGGGCATTTGAAGAGAGAGGCGGACCGTCGTTTAGTGGAACTGCCACGAGTTGTGGAGTTGTGGCCTCATAGTTTGAAGTTCAACGATGATTAACTTTTATTTGATTGAAATACTACTCGGCTTTCTTGAGTGAGCCGGATCAAACTTCACTCAAGGTTAGTCAGTTGATTGACTTAGAATTCCCTTCACACCTGTGTGAACCCATACTTTGCTTGACACTGTTCATTGAATGTTCGTTGAAAAGGTGAAGGGAAGTTGTGCGAGTCATGCATGTGAATGGAAAAGTCCGACTTGTGTATGGGGTTGCATTGGTTTCCTTTGAACTTGATTGTTTTGCTTTGAGTGCAAGTAGGTAAAAAGAGATGCTTAAAAGGGAGATCGATTTTGCCTATTGGAGAAAAGAAAAAGGATTGTCTTCTTTTACTTCTCACCTGTTTGCATGTCAAAAATGATTTGTTGTTTTTAAAATGATTAATTCATCGCGTGTCGTAAAATGAATGCGATTGAAAAAAAGCAGATAAGGTCAAAAGAACTTAGCCTTTTCCTAAGGTTTACCCGTTCTATCCCGAATCACCTTTACTACCTGTACCCGTCCAAATGATACTCATTTTGTATCTTCTCCTAACTCTTTTCGTCCAAGTTACCCTGAACTTGGAAGAAGCGAGAATAATTGAAAACTACTGGCAGTGGACACACATTCTTCCTCTCTAGGAAGCATCCGGGGCGGGGGTTCGTTGCTTCAGGAGCCGGCCCTGTTATCGACCCAGAGC
>BFEA01000215.1:419904-430715 GCA_003427395.1 Chara braunii
TCTCTCTCTCTCTCTCTCTCTCTCTCTCTCTCTCTCTCTCTCTCTCTCTCTCTCTCTGACCCTAACACGGGCCACGACAGGTGAGCACACCCAATCCACGAAGTTGATGTGCGCCGCTGCTGGAGATCGTAAACGAAATCCCCACGCAGCCCGGCTGTGCAGCGAACATGAGAAGTCCGACAATCTCCCGTAGCTCCTTCTTCGTCACCTTCGCAGGCCGACCTTGACAATAAAGTCAGGGGAGGAGACCCCCGCAAAAACCTCCATATCAAAGATCGAGGGGCAGAACCCCCAATCGGTCTCGTAAGGTAAGGTGCAGCGTCCGGATCCCACCCGCCGATGGCCCCCACACATCACGCTCTCCTTCCTCCACCGAACTAGGATTCCTGACAGAAGTCAAGTGAGACCAGCAACGACCAGGAGCATATCACTGCTCCCTCGGCATGCCCCCCTAACACCCTAGTGTTCTTCCCTGCGCCGCCATGGTCACTCCAGCTCCAAGTTTTGGCAATCGAAGCAGACAGATTTTATCGGCCCCATGAGCGATCCCCCAACGGCCGAACGCCGCCAATGGGGCGACGTGTTAGCGTGTGATGCCCAACCTCACGCCCAACGCGACTTCCTGTTTCGGAGTGTTAGTGGGCCTGGAAGTGCGAAAAGGGGTGTGCCAAGGATCTTAGGGAAGTGGGGACGGAGTTCCAGGTCAGAATTGGCATCATGATCTGCTGTGTCAAGATCAGGGGTAGAAGTGCAAGTGTCTCTTTTGGCTCAGAGTTGGGGCGGTGGTTGATCGCACGGCCTAAGTCGAAGTGGGGCACTACGGGTGTCGTTGTGGGAACGCTCGTACAGCTGCCGACCGTCACAAGCTTCGGAGTACGACGAAGATGAGCTGGGTGCTTGTCACTTGGTCCCCGGGTGGGTTCGTTGAGTGGCCCTCACCTGCCGATACTCGCCAGGCTGCCGACACTCCAAGCACGGCGGGCGGGGCCAGAACCGGGCTATGGAATCCCAGGGGATCACGAGTAGTCGGTGGTAAGGGAGGACGGTACAATAGGGAGGAAAGTTAGTGGTGATAGCAACGAAGCCTGGGGTTAGAAGGTATTGCTGGTTTCGGCTGTCGGGATAATCGGAAATTTGCAGGTCTCGGTTGATTGCCAACTGGAAATCACCCCGGCACAGTCGCTCGTTTTCAGCCTGGCAGGGGTACTCAAGATGCTCAGGGTTCCGTAAGTGATGATGTTGTCGGATCCGCTGCCGTCGGATTTGTTCCCTTTCCCAATACACTCGGTATTCTGGGTCGCTCACGCTCTCACGATCGGTGATCCAGAGTGGGGATTCTATCGCCATGTCTTGTTTAACGGAATCCATGCACACACATCTTTCTAGGGGCGAAGGGGGGGGGGGGGGGGTAAGGTCGCAACTGGTTTTTGCAGACGCGCGTGTAGATGGCAGGTTCGCGGACGGGCCGCTGCCTTACACGTGTATGCGCACGGGCCAGTTGGTCAGATCCTAAACTGTGCGAATGAGCGAGTGATCAGTCAACATATTGGATCAACCATGCAGCTGGTTCCCTCCGGCAATCAACCTCATTCCCATACCGTCATGCATCAAAGGAAAAGATTTTTGGACATTCACAAAGCATATACACCTGGCAATCGCCGTAATCATTCATAAGTCAGAACTAGGAGATCGGGCTAGCCGTGCGCAGTGGGTACGTCCGGCCAGGTCCGAGCGGGGCAAGATTCGTAGACAGATACACATGCGTCTAGAAAGCGATGAAATTTGGATTAAGCTAACACTACTGATTAAAGAGATAACTCGAAAGAAAGGGTGCAAGCTCATTCATCACCATTCATGCATACATACATACATATAGCAAAAGGTCCGAGACGATTCACCCAAGGAATTTCAAAAATGCCGCAACAAAATTTACCAACGTTGAAATTAAAATTTGTACAGACAGCATTGAGAATAGACACTGTTCCACCATATCCCCATCTCTCTCTCTCTCTCTCTCTCTCTCTCTCTCTCTCTCTCTCTCTCTCTCTCTCTCTCTCTCTCTCTCTCTCTCTCTCTCTCTCTCTCTCTCTCTCTCTCTCTCTCTCTCTCTCTCGATGCGGGCAGTCCATCGCCCTGCACCTCCGACATCAACCCGAGTCGTCACCCCGCTTGGCCTGAGTATGCAAGCCAAGTTCGCCCATGTGCCACAGTCTGTCGCGGCCCCGCGTCAACCCCGCGCACCCAGCGCCAGCTCGTCGGATCGCTCGACTCTCTACTCACCGTCTTTCTGCTCGTTAGCCGACCCTCTCGACCGCGCTAACTCCCAAGTAGGTTAGAGAGACAACTAATCGCGCTTGCGAAATTTATAATCATGCATGCTTGCACGAGGGATACGGGATTAACACCAAGTGATGAGAAAGAGGAAAGAGGGAGTGCCTACGTCTGCACGTCCAGGCCGCGGCGCGGGGGAGTAAGCCACTCTCCACGCATCGATCCGGGCATGCAACCGTGGGAACCACTCAGAACGGAGGGAGAGTGTGCATGCAAAGACGAGGCAGGAAAGAAGGGAATACGAAAGCCATCAAGAACAAGAAGATTACAGTTGCGATCACGCCTGCCAAAAACTACAATTACACACAGGATTAAGGCGCGAACGGATTCAGAGCCCAGACCCTGTCGGGTCACGGCATGTGCGAACAAAAAGTGTCATGCCGCCAAGTTGCAAGGTGCCTAAATTCCTAGTCATAATCCTAAATGCAAGAAAAAATTCTGAAAAGAAAAATTCCAAGAGCCCACGGGGGCTCGACATTAGTTCGAATTTCAAAAACAAAAATTCCCGTGCACTGATCGAGCCAAAAATCCTAGTGCGCATAGCAGAACAAGAAAGAAGCTATGGCAACCGTTATTTCTCATGCTCGCTAGGGCGCGCTCACTTAATCGTTGGCGCGGGACTTTCCCGGCACCGGCCGACAACTCCAACGAAAACGAAAAAGAAGCGAGGGCATCCAGGTAACTTGCCCCACCGATCCCGCTTGCGCCTCGCCACCCATCAAGGCCCTCCTGTTTCCCCACAGCAGCCCCGCACAGGAAGTCGCGCGATTACAGAAGATAGTACGTCACAAATGTGACGCCCAGGGGGTTCCAATCTTGTGCAAGCTCCCAATTGCACCCATATCCCTCCCAAGCGCGAAGAAAAGAAGAAGGAATAAGGAATTGCAACTCTCGCCAATATCACACGTGTCATTACCGCACGATAAGAGTGTGGAAGTCATCCTGTTGACACGTTACCAGATCCGCTCTCATTCTAATGACCGGTAGGAAGGGGGAAAGGGAGTCGGTACATGGGGGGGTGGCGTGGGGGAGGGTTACTCAGGAGTGGAGGTAAGAAACTCGCCATTCCCGCTACTGTCTTCGGAAGCTCTTGATACCTGATGGTGCGATGTATGCGGGGGAATCAATAACCACTATAGGGGAGAGAAGCGAGATAGTCGGGATAGAGGGTCGAGAAGGTGCGGAACAAGGCCGCGTGGAACTGATCATGATTCGCATAGGTGGGGACAGTTCCCGTGATCGTGCAATATACTTCGATCATGTTGTGCCCCCGCCATGCGGCACTGAAAAGAAGAACGTGGAGGGAGAAGGATGGGGAGGCACATTGGGAGGTAGAATGCAGATACACCGTGGCAACGAGGCGGGTGGCATAGAAGTGATGGACGGTGGAGGTCGGGAAGGGGTTGTGGGGGAAGGAGAGCGGGTTATCGATCTGTCGAGGCGTCAGGAAGTCAAGGGGACGGCGGGATAATGACCGGGGATGAAGCTTGATGCCGTGCATCAGGACGTTCTCGAACTGGGGGACGGGGGGAAGGGGAAGGGGAGGGGGAGCGGCTTCACCGCCTCTGCGCCGGCGTGCCCGATGCCTCTGCATGAGGGAGCTCAACTTCTTCCTTCGGCGACTCGAGATCTCTAGTCGGATGGTCCGGGATAGGCAGATCTACTTCGACCGACTGCTCTAAGGGCCGCTTTCCTTCCGCTATCTCCGCCCTCCATTGCTCAGCCGCAGGATCGTCCTCTTGTGTTTCCGCTTGGTCCGCCCCTTCTTCTGCACTCGCCCCGTCTTGTTCTTCTTCTTCGCCTTCTTCGCTCTCTTCGCTTTCTTCACTCACCGCCCCCGATTCGTGCTCGCTATACGCACTGTAGCTTTCCTCTTCTTCAAAGGTTTTCTCCTCCTCCTCTTCTTCCGCTTCTTCTTCTTCTTCTTCCGCTTCCTCTCCCGACTTCGTTTTGAGTTGGAAGAAGTGAACGTCAGTTATCCCCCTGGGATTTAGGTACTCTGCGCCTGACGGGGAGCTACCGTTCCCCCATTGATCCTCCTGACAAGCCGACCATTGCAGGTACGGCGTCAAACTCCGCGATAGAATGTGCGGCACCGGATTCTCGTCGCTGTGCGAGATGATGTCGATCGGCAGGTCGTCTAGCAGTTGCGTGAAGGGGATTAAAAGTTCCCCTACGATCGTCTGTCGATGCCCTGGTGCCATTGTTCCAAAGACGAATCCTCGCAGGTCTCCTTCCACTTCGGTCCTCCAAGCTTGGATAATAAGTAGCTCCACATCTTCATTCACGACGCGGTGCTCGCTGTCCCGGGTCCATGCCAGCTCAATCTGGACAAGGCACAGAGAAAGAGTCAAGTAGTGTTCATACCATATCTCCCAATGCGAAGGCTTGATGAGCGGGACTGCAAGTGGCCGTATGCGGAACGAGAGGCGGGGATGGAGCGCTGACTGCCAGCAGGTAGGGAAGACAGAGGGGAGGCTGAAGGTAGAGAATCGGGAGCGGTTCATTGAGGACGTGAGAAAGGGACGAGCGCAGGAAGAGAAACTGTCGGCTCGTGCCGGTGAGTGCGGATGCCGCTGACGTCAAAAATGTTAGTACTGACGACGTTCTCCCCTCGCCGCACAAGCGACTGACTCCAAGTTTCTGCCAATTCCTCGCCCCACTCTCTTAACGAGGTGAGGATGGTTGGATGCGCGCTCAGATCCACTGCACTAAGATCCCCAGTGAAGAAGACGATTGTCGCGACGTGACCGATTCCAGGCGCCGAAAACCGTCAATAGATCCTCGTACAAGGATATGGTGGAACCCGTGCCGAATATCAAACTTACTAAAATAGTTAGCACACCCAATTGTATCCAGCAAATCATCAATCCGAGGGAGGGGATATACATCCTTGATCGTGATATCATTCAATTTTCGATAATCGATGCATATACAAATCGATCCGTTCTTCTTTGGGACCAAAACTACCGGGAAAGACCAAGGACCCGTAGCGGGTTCTATCCAACCGTTAGCTTCGAACTCACGGATGCGCTCGAGTGCTGCCTTCTGTTCCTCCAGCGAGTACCGATAAGGCTTGCAGTGAATCGGCGGGTGGGTACCGGTCTGAATGTCATGCTGGATTATCAAAGATAATCCTATATCCGCATCATCAATACTGATACCACCCCGGTACTCACCTAGGATTTCTGCGATGAAACTATGGGTTCCGTCGGGAACGTATTCTGGCACGTGTAATTCGTAGGGTTGTCCGTGAATGACGACCATAACGTGTTTGGTACGTATTGCTTTTGAATCCCGGGGCGGTGGGGAAGAGATGAAAAAATTGTCCGACCGCCACGAGAACACGGTGGCCACCATCTGAGTTTCTTCTTCTTGGATGGCCACGTGTTCTTCGGGGGTTATCCCATCCACAATGTCCCGGGGGTCCACCGATTTCTCAACGATCTTTATTCCGACGTCAAACAGCGAGGCTTCGGGGCACCCAGGGGGTTACGGAGCCTGTATCTCCGCCCCTAGACGCAGCAACCATATCTCTTTTTCCATGGTGAGAAGCGATCGGGGAGGTGACTTTATAACGTCGCAGACGGACTGTTTGTCCATGTATCGGGGAAGTAATGGGGTAGTGCCCTCGTACAAGGTCCGAGGGGGTTCCGAAGAATCGGGCAGTCTTGATACTTGTACCAGGGGTTCTCCTATAAACAGAGTCCGGGCTCGTTGAGCATTCTCTTCGGTAAGTACGAATGTTTTTGCCGTTGTCTTGGATCACCGGGTCCGTTTCGTCTTCTCTTGCCGAATCTTCGGGAGGCGACGATGCTTGTTCTTCGCTAGTCGTCTCCGAATCGACCTCTTTTTTTGGCCATGTGATCGTTCGGATCGACCCGATCGCGCTTGGATGATCCTTATGCGTCATTCCTGTCGTCGTGTGGAGGGTGAGACGCATAGGAATGGTGTATGGGTTGCCACCGGTGTTCCTGAGAACCACTACCCATCGCTCGAAGTCCAGGTTAGCTTGAAGGGTGTTGAGATCGGGAAGTCTGAGAAGCACATCGTATGAGGTTACATTGAGCACCACTACATCTCCCAAGGCGTGGACTTTTCCTATCCGGAAAGCGACATTTGCCATTCTACCGACCACTCTGATCTTTTCCTCATCTGGGGAGATCAGACGGTCTCCCTCGTTGCGTGGAATTAATTTTGTTCTTCTTCCCGCCCGTTCGACTACTAGCAGGGATATGGCCAACACGGCTGCTCCGGAATCTAGTATTGCACTGTAGGGGACTCCCCAGATTTCCACGTCACATTCTGTGGATTTCCAAGGGATGGCTTTAATACGTAGGAAGTGATCGCATTTCTGGATGAGCCCCAGGCGTATGGGTTCCGAAGTTCTTGGTACGTCTGGTTTTGTCTCTTTTGCGGGAGACTTTCCTTTGGCCGCTGCCAGCTTGGTGAGTGTGAATCTTTTTCGATTGGCCTTGCAATGCTGGAGCATACGATCGTTGGCTTGTTCCGATATGGACAACAAGTGTCCAATCGGAAGCGGGATGCGGTGATCTAAGGCTCGGACGATGTCGAGCACAGCGATCTTTCTAGTGATGAACTCGGGGCCACCGGATTCCATCTCACCGGGGGATGGTCGCCATTCCGAGATTTGTCGTTCGTCATCCGCTGGCTACATCGCCCCTATCATACCCAGCCCCGAATATCCCAAGGAGAGGAACTGATCGAGCGGGATGAGCTCCGTGGCCTCGTCGGTAGCAACTGTTATCGGCCCTACTCCATCAATTTCCTCTACTACCGTCCCTACCCGTCAAGGTCCGTTAGCCAGGGGGGCTGCCGCTACTGGGGCTGCCCCTACTCGTATTTGTCGCTGGGGACAATCTCTTGCTATGTGGTCGGGTTGATGGCATGCGTAACACGTGTCAGTTCGCGGTGCTGTGTCCGCACCAGCCCTCGTGGCTGCGGTGGCAGGCGCTTCAGCAGGAAGGGGGGCGAGCAAATGTTAATGAGACGCATGGAGCGCATCAGCGATTCCATTCGGGCGTTATACTTGCGCTGCTCCTTCTTGCTTTCCTGCATAAGGTTGAGTAACGTACACATGAGGTCTAGTATCGCGTTCGATTCGTCCACCTTTCCCGTTGGGGCGGGTAGCTGTATCGGTGCCTTTGCCGCTAAGGGTCCCACTCCCTGATCAAGGGGGGGTCGTTGAGTTGCCACTTGTTCCAAATAGGTGACAAGTTCTGATACGAAGCCCATATTTTCAAATTTGTGCTGAAGTGCAGTTAATTTCATCTTTGCTCTAGTTAGTTCCGCGGGATCCCCTTCTTTAGCGTGGTCTTCTCCTTCAAGGAAATTGGCAGTGAATTTTCGCTCCATCTCCTCTGCTGCGTCTATGATCTGTGTCATGGTAAAGGTAATGGGGGAAAACTGTTTTCGCAGCTTGGCCCGTATTGCTTTGCTTCGAAGTCAGTCTATGAAGAAGTATCTCTCTACCTTTTCGTCTCTCTGGGATTTTACAAACAGTCGGTAAAATCGACTGCGATATTCCGCAATAGACTCGAGGGGCTTTTGCACTCTGTCTTCGATCATGAAGAACGCCTGCTCCGGGTGAATGTAGTCGAATCTATGAAGGAATCTTTCTCAAAGGTAGGGAGGTCAATACATACGTAGGTGCTGAACTAGTGGTGGGCATCACCCCCTAATCGGGCGGGGATATTAATTATCGCCTCGTCGTTATCGTACTGCTGTGCTCGGAGAGGGGCGAGCCACGCTCCTGCCAGATGGTGCGTTGGGTCGAACAAATACAAATCTGGCGAGGCTACCGGGGCGAGGACACTTGCAAGCTGAGGGGCGGGCTGGGGGGCGAGTACTGGGCCACCACCTGCTCCTCCCTGTGCCTGGTGAGCCTGCGCTTGATTAGCGTTGGCCTGATTAGCATTCATGTTATCAACTGATCTGCCTGCAGACCGACTTCTTGTCACTATAGGTTCGCGTGCCAACGCGTTCCCTGGCGCAGATCATCCCCTTTTTGGGGTCGCCAGGTCGGTTGAACTAAGAGAGCCGAGCCACTTATCAATTTCTGGTCTTGACACGTGTCGGCTCCGATACTAACCTCACGCCCAGCGCGACTTCTTGTTTCGGAGTGTTAGTGGGCCTGGAAGTGCGAAAAGGGGTGTGCCAAGGATTTTAGGGAAGTGGGGGCGGAGTTCCAGGATTTTAGGGAAGTGGGGGCGGAGTTCCAGGATTTTAGGGAAGTGGGGGCGCATCTTGTTGCGAGTAGGGAGCTGGAAATCTGTTTGCTACGATCATACAAGCAGGATCCCTTTTTCAGCCCAAAACCAATGTTTCAGTTGCCATGTTATCTCTCCACGCACAGTTGTCGTCATTCGGTTGCACTCCCCTATGACTACTCGAATCCCGCACTCCGCTACGTGTGATCGCAGTCCTTCCTCCGCGTTCTCCCCTATCGGTTTGACCGTTATTTGCAGCGCCGTGAAAAATTCATCCTCTGTCGGGTACAGAGTTGCGTCCTTTGCTGCTGAGAACGCAAAGGCTTTTGCGACCGACCGGAACAACTTGTCCTTCATTTCCTTCGAGAATACGCTGCTTTCTTGATTGTCTTGTTGCTGTCCTCCCCTGCTCGCGCACACTTTTCTTTGCGGGTTTGTGCCATCTGCTGGAAAACACACATTACAACGCACAGAATAATATTAAGAACTCAGCATTTCGCACCTGCGAAATTCGACAGCCCGTTTCAACTGTTCGTTCATCACAGCGACATCCTCGCATTAAGGAAATGCCATCACTTTGCGCCGTTACCACGTAATCGTTGTGCAAGGGGAGCAACTACAACAAATTTTGTTTACCTTTTTGAACTGTGTTGTCGTGCCTCACTACTTGTCTGTCGATCGGGGGCGCGTCGGATTCGCCCCCCTCGCCGCCACGTTCGGGTTCCCTCTCGTCTTCGTCTGCCCCATCACCGCCCTCGTCCTGCGCTGTGTCATCACTGCTCCCCCCGTCCTCGTCATCAGCCTCGTGAGTGTCGCGAGAATGTCCTTCAAGCAGTCTTCGAACATCTCTGTCTCATCTGCCCCCCTCCCGTCTTCATCTCCCTCTTCTTCATCCGCGTCTCGCTCTGTGTTGTCACTGCTCCGCTTTTCCTCTTCATCACCCTCGTCTGCATCCATAACAAAAAGGTTTAGATAACTAAGATATAATAGAAAATACAAGGGTGACCACGTTTGTGTGGTTCCACGCTAAGTACCCACACATTTGTCTATCGCCGAAGGGGCATACGTGCATATCTATGTACATGGATCTATTTATTTAGGCCACAAATAGGTGGAGGGCAATAAGCAACTTACCTAAAGTAGTGACTTCCTGCCTAAGGAATAATGTTGGCAGAGTTTACTTACCTTCTTTCGTTCAATTATTCTTTTGTATAAGTTGTCTATCATTTGAGGGTGTGTTACAAGCACCTCCCTTTCTGATGCGTTTCTTTTCACTTCTGTTGCTTGTTCTCTCAGGAAATTGTGACATCTCTGTCTCATCCACCCTAGGCTCCCGTCTCCATCTCTCTTTTTTTCATCCTCGTTTCGGTCTGTGTTGTCGCTGCTCTGCTCTTCATCGCCCTCGTCTGCATCCATAACAAAAAGGTTTAGATAGTCAACATATAATAGAAAATGCAAGGGTAACCACGTTTGTGTGGTTCAGCGCCAAATGCGCACACATCTGTCTGTCATCGAAGCGGCATACTTGCACATATATGTACATGCAATTATTTATTTAGGTCATAAAAGGGTGGACGGCAAGAAGCAACTGACCTAAAACCGAGGACTTCACTAGCAAGAAAGCCCCGACTCCATGCTCCAAAGATCTGAAAAGCCTAGAGAACGTGTGATGGGTGACACTTCTTTCCTCTTCGTTGGTCCTGCTCTGTTGCCATCTCAACTAACTTGTCTGGCCTCCATCCGTTGATGTTTTTTCTCGTTTATAGCCTTTTCGTCCAGCATACCTTGATATTTCTCAACCCAACGAGGCTTCGACAACCTATCAACGAGTCTCATGTCCTTAAGTTGGATCGTAACCCTCCTCGAATCGATGGCCACCTCGTTTGTGTTCTCAAAATTGGTGACCAGCTATGCTTCGGCAGCCTTCATCAAAGGACGTACAACAGTGATCTGAAACCGGACACCTTTCTCTGGAGCGATGTCTTTCTTCACAACCTCACGCATGAGCCGCATGAATGATCTGAAAGCCAAACAACGGTCAGTTGATTGTTGCAGCTTTCTAATTTCTGTCAAAGCTACGTTATTCTCTGCTGGAGGGAGAGAGTGGGAGAGATAAAGACAAAAAAAAGAAATAAGGTGGAGAGAAAGACAGAGCGCGCGCGCGCGAGAGAGAGAGAAAGAAAGAGAGAGAGAGAGAGAGAGAGAGAGAGAGAGAGAGAGAGAGAGAGAGAGAGAGAGAGAGAGAGAGAG
>BFEA01000215.1:431476-442426 GCA_003427395.1 Chara braunii
CACTCGCTCGTTTTGTCTCTCTCACAATCTGATCCGACAACGAAATGTGGATGTGTGCTATTTTAAAGGTTGTCAGAAAGAAGACAATGACAACGACGACGACGACGACGACGACGACGACGACGAAGAAGAAGAAGAAGAAGAAGAAGAAGAAGAAGAAGAAGAAGAAGAAGAAGAAGAACAAGAAGGGGAGTAAGGGACTACGAGAGGAAGGCGAGGAAAAAACGAGGTATACCGAACTTCCGAAATTAAGTAAAGACGATTCAAAGTCGGAGTGAGGGGGAGAGAGTGAGAATTTCCAACTCAAGTAAGGGAATAAGAGGAGATTTTCAAAGGATGGTGTAGGTTATATAGAAAAGCAGAATTCGTGGCGGTCACGAGTTCGGAATAAAATTCTGAAATTATTTGGTCCTAAATTCATAATTACTAAGGAAATTTAAACAAAAGTCACCGAATTTCAAAATATTAATAAGACTTTCGAAAAGTTCGAGGAGGTGATAGAATAGGTAGAGGTGAGTTGACAGAAATATTTTGAAGTAAAATGAAAAAATTCTTATCGTATTTTCGGAATTAGAATAATTTCATAGGTAATATGAAATAAGAATACTAAACTAATTCCTAAATTAAAAATTTACGATGAGATTTCATAAAAAATTAGTGATAGCCAAGTAAAGTAGGTTGGAAGAAATTCCAGAATATCTAGGTGAAATCAGGAAAATTTCTCAACGTGTTACAAGATTAAGATGAATTTGAAAGACATTTCTAAAGAATTTCAAAGGAATTTTAAAAGAATTGCAGAATTTCGTAATATTACGGGGGGGCAGACAATAGAAATGGATTCGACTTCAGATGAATAAAATTTAGTTAATTCCAAATTTTATTTCACGAATTTCTAAAATGGAATTGAATTTTGAAATTAAATAATGAAAGGAATCTGATAAAAAATAAAGAAATTCGCATAACTTTTGAATCAAAATGCCGGAATTAATCCCATTTGCGGTGTTGGTGGAGGAAAGGATGAAGATTAATCCTGGCGAATTCGTTCGAAATTCCGAATGGCAGAATGGGCGGCATTGTCAAACACGTGCAAGAAGGAAAGACGCACGCCACGGGTAGTAAAAATTTTAGATGATACGACCAATTACATGGGAGGGTGGAGAAGAGAAGGCGGGTTAAAGAGGAGATAAAAGAAAAGGAAAAAGATGAAATCTTTGAGAGAGATCGGCGAGAGGAAGGGAGAGGATTAGTAAGAGGGAAATAGATTGACAATATCGCGCTCCTAGTCAAGGAAGGTCTTCAATCAACCCCTAAAGGGTCTTCTTGATCGTTCCCCCGGTGGAATGACGACGTCGCCGGATTAAATGCGCAAACTGATGATGACGAGCCAATGCAATGATGACGTCCAATGCAATGATGACGTCCACAATGGCAGCAATGATGAGGATGATGATGATGTTGCTGGTGATGATGATGATGGCGGTCACGAACGGTAGCGGGCAGAAGGGGTGTGCGTTTTTTTTCAGAGGGAGACACATGGCAGCAGTGGTAACCGTCGAAATCTGACAGGTAAGTTTTCCTTTTTCACTTCATCTCTCTCTTCTCGTTACACTATCTCCTCTCCTTCTTGTTCACGGGGCCATCTCTCTGGTAGTAGTGTACCTTCCCGTGTTTGTAGTGGTAGGTTTGTTCGTTCTTGCTCACCCTATCGCTGAAAGTAGCCTCTCTCTATCTCTCTGCGTGCATGGCTGGAAAGCTCCCACTCTCTCACACACACGCACACATACAGACAAGAGTGCACACGCACGCAAACACACACACACTCACGTGCACAAATAAAATAGGGTGGCAATGTATATTCCCGATGTTCTACCGGTGGATTCATTCGATTCGCTCATCTTTGTCGACAGAAGCACTGCGAGAGAAGCCGCGAGGTTTTGGAGATTCACCTTCACAGCTTCGTATCCAAAACGCGACGCAGTACCAACACATGATCCGTTCCGATCTGCAACATACCGAGACCAGGACTTCGATAGATCGAGTAAACCATGGCCCAAACTCACTAAGCCAGCCGTCGAAACACCGAGTATCCAAGGTAGCACCATTTGCTTTAATAATAATAATAATAATAATAATAATAAATCAATAGATAAAAAATAAAAGCAAAAATGATCGTAAAACTCACCACCAACGATAATACTAGATATTAACCAGAAAAATTAACGTATATTACCGCTCTTTTCGGCTTGGTACAATCATGGTGAGGGTGCGTAGTGTCAGAGTAGCGATGGTTGCCCGATTTTCGCGCCGATCGGGTGAGTCTCCTTCTAGTTCCTCCCCCCCCTCTTTCTCCCTCTCTCTCTCACACACTCACACACACACACACACACACACACACACTCGTGTGTGTGGTAGTGTATATTTCCATGTAGTAGAAGTAGATGCACTCGATTTTGTTCATCGTATCGATGGAAGTACCATGAGGCTGCCTGCGACGTTGCAGATTGTGGTAGTGTATATTTCCATGTAGTAGAAGTAGATTCATTCGATTTTGCTCATCCTATCGATGAAAGTAGTCGGAGTTTTATCCACGGTGTTCACAAACACACACACACACACGCACACACATACGCACATACACACACACACCCACATTTGAGAGTGGTAGTGTATATTCCCCAGATATAGCGCTCGATTCATTCGATTTTGCTCAACCTCTCGATGGAAGTACGATGAGGTCACGGCACGACTTTGGAGACTTACATGCTCTGATCCTTGGCGTCGTCGTGGTCGTCGTCACCGTCATCGTCAACGTCGTGGTGTCGCAATGCGTACTCAACCCGTCGACATGATGGCCCTAACCTCCCGGCGGCATCATGGACTGCAAGGGAGGGCGCACCTACTGCCATGTAAGCTGCCTTCTTCCCTTACCTCCTCCTCCTCCTCCTCCTCCTCTTCTTCTTCTTCTTCTTCTTCTTCTTCTTCTTCTTCCTCTTCTTCCTCTTCTTCTTCTTCTTCTTCTTCTTCTTCTTCTTTTTCTTCTTCTTTTTCTTCTTCTTTCGCGCGCCTCCTTTTTCCCGCGCGCGCTACCTCGCTGCTTCCTCTGCGCTATTCGCGTCCTCCGCCCGCACGTCAAGCCGCTTTGCCGCTGGCACCCAAGGCGGTGCCGGGGACCTTACCCGATAATGAACCTGCCCGAAATTTGGGGCAGGCGCATAAAAAAAAAAGAGTTTACTAAACAAAACTATACACGTAAAAAAAAGAAAATGGAAGAAATAAAACTTAAAAAGAAATAAAAGGAAAAAAATTAGAAATTCATAAACAAAAAAAAAGAACAAAATCTAACGAAAATCTAACTGCTAACTCCCCTAACCTGCCAAGTGTCGGGTCCCCGTTTCAAACGGGTAGAGGCTCAACTAACCAACTAACCTCTACCTAATTCGAACCCCGAGGTCACGGGTTCAAGCCCCGCCAGTCCTCGTACCGGGTGAAAATGAGCGGCCCCGGTGCTGCTCCCTATCAAAAAGGAGCTAGCTCAGGGTTGGGCAGACTTGATCCTTGAATCTGTAGCGTCATAGTGTGAACCCGAACCTACTGAGCTAGATCCTGCTCTAGTTTAAAAAAAAACGCTCAGATACATATACAGTTTTCGGGCTCAGTCCAACTAGTGGCCCGAGCCTGTTTCTGAGTCTTTGTTTTGTGTGCACGCTTGCTGGTTTGCGCGTCTGTCTGAGTGCTTGTCGGCTTGAGTGTGTGGATGTCCCACATCGACACCCGTTTATTTTAGAGGCCCACATGGCCGATACTTACCTGTGCTCGTGACTTTCAGGGTTGCCGCGGAAAAACATTAAGTACCGGGGGTCGGCTTGCGACTCTCAGAGCCGCGGGGAAAAAACACTCAAGTAGCACGTCGGCTAGTACCACTTAAGCACCAGTAGATGCGCAGGGACCAGGCCGCCGAGCAGAAGAAAACAAAAGCTAGCTTTCCGAGTACTACTGCAGTCCCGTAGATTATACATTAATGATCGCCTCCGGCCGAGGCGTAAATTAATTTACCCTAACTAACGTACTGACGATTAGGTCTTAGCGTGTATCGTAGATCCATCCGACACAACACTAACCTAATCGACCCCTCGACCTCTGTGGTCGAAGGGTATTACTACCTATTTTGACCATCAGAGCGCGCGTCACAATAGCGCAATGCTAACAGGGGAAATTGAGCAGGTGACATACGAATAATCCGAGTGAGGGGACGCACTAGTAAAAACGTTCCTGCAATGACGGCGCTGAGAACAGATCCGCGCACAATGTAAATAACGCACGTTTAACCGCACTTCTGTGACGGTTTCGTATCCTGTGCATTTTTTATTGTTTTTTTTTTTTTCCTTTTCTCGAACACTTTCGTCTCCACCCTTCTTTTATTGCCGATTTGTTTTTTTTTGCCCAACCAACCCCCCCGTCTCATTACATAGCTCGCCCATCCATTGTGTCAACCGTGCGCCTCCGCGACCCGCGCAGCCACGAGAACATCACGGTTCACTACTGCGGGCTACACAAAGGTGAAATGAGGTCACTTGCGCCACCGTTTCCACGCAGTAGTGAACTGCATTGCTGGGAACTTAAGAGCACAAATTTTCGAACACACACTTGTTGGAAACGTGTTGGAAACATGTTGGACCAACGTTGAACGCATGTTGAAAACATGTTGGCCGCATGTTGGTAAACGGTTGGAAACATGGACCCGACCCTCCTAGATGGTTGGCCGCATCATTTCACGTACTTCCAATGCTGGTCCAGTGTTGTGCCCAAGTTGAAAACTTGATGAAAATTTCCCACAATTTTTCTGTTGTAAACTTCGATCACATTGTGATCCCGCCAGGCGGTGGTGAAAAGAAGGATGTGAAGGCAAAAGGAAGGAAAGACGCACTCAGTGGTGGGGTGCGGGTATATCGTGGCGGCGAGGCGGATGGCGTAGAATTGGTAGAAGCGGGAGGAGGGGAGAGGATTTTGGGGAAAGATGAGGGGGGTGTCTATCTGCCAGAATGTAAGGTAATCAAGGGGACGAGGGGATAATTACCAGGGACGTAGCCCGATGCCCCGCATCGGCACGTGCTCGAACTGAGGGACGGAGGGAGGGGGAGGGGGATTGGCTTCGTCGCCTCCGTGTCGGCGCGCTCGAAGCCTCTGCGGCGCAGCGCTCATCTTCCTCCGTTGGCGGCTCCGTATCTCTGGTCAGATCGTCCGGAATCGGCAAATAAGTCCCCACCGCCTGTTCCAACGTCCACTTTCCCTCCGCGATTTCTGCCCGGCGTCGCTCGGTCGCAGCAGGATCCTCTTCCTGTGTTCCCATCAGTCCTGCCTCCTCTTCCTCGCTTTCGTCCTCCTCCTCCACTTCACTTATTGCCCCCGACTCATGCTCACTGTGCTCGCTGTAATACTCGTCCTCTTCGGGGGTGTCCTCCGATTCGTCTCCCTCTTCCTCTTCTTCCTCTTCGCCTTCCTCCTCTTCCGACGTCTGCTCCACTCGATCCACGAATAGAAGGTCGACTATCTTCGCAGGGTTCAGGTAGTTACCGTGTGACGGGTAACTACAATTGTCCCAACCACCCTCCAAGCATGCCGACCAATGTAGATATGGCGTCAGAGTGCACGAGAGAATATGCGGCGCCGAGCTCTCATCGCAGTGCGAGACAATGTTGATCGACAAATTGTCCAGCAGCTGCGTCAAGAGGATCAAGAGTTCCCTGACGATCAGCTGTCGATGTACTGCTTCCACCGATCCGAAGACGAATCCCAATAAATCCCCTTCCACCGCCGTTCTCCACGCCTGAATGATGAGTAACTCCACGCCCTCGTTCGCGGCGGGGTGAATGTTGTCTCTGGTCCACTTCAGCCTAATCTCGATTAAGCACAGAGATAGCGCCTCATAAGTTTGCCACCACCCTTACCACTGTTCAAACTTGATAAGAGGGACCGCTAGTGGTTGTACTCGGAAAGAGAGACGAGGGAGAAGCGTTGACTGCCAAAAAACAGGGAAGGCAGAGGGGAGGCTGAAGGTGGAGAACATGTGATGGTTCATTGAGGACGAGAGAAGATGGTAAGTGGGGGGAGAGATATCGCGGGATTCTGTCGGAGAGTGCAGACGCCGTCCAGGTTAAAATTGTTAGTATTGACCACGTTATCCCCCCGCTGCGCAAGCAGCAGACTCCATGAACTTGCCAACTCTTCCCCCCAATCTCGCAGTGAGATGAGGATGCTAGGATGCGCTCGCGGATCCACCATGGTGATGTCTCCGCTGAAGGAGACAATCGTCGAAACGTGGCTGGTTCTTAGTGTCGAGAGCCGCAGAAAGGTCGAGGCTTCGGCCAACACCTTTGCCTTGCTGTTTGGTATCACGAATTGGAACTCTGTTGCCGCATGCACGCTGGCCGTGCTGAAAAACTAGGCAAAGCGGAGGACGTCCGGGCTGACACGCGGATGATGAACTTGCCTGATCGCCGAGATGTGTCCGCATGGTGCTAACATCCGCTCATTGAGTACCTGCTCCGTGGAAAAACTCATGGCGAAGAGGAGGGAGAAGATGGAGGGAGAGAAGAATAAGACTGGGGGGCATCGCTTTCCCACACGGATCCTGATTCCGAGGGCGACCCGGTTGGAGAAGGAGGGGAAGAAGCAGAGAGATGGAGGAGGTAGGACACGTGGCGAACTATGGGCCTAGCCGACCGACTGCCTGCCACTTCAGGAGCGAGGCGCACGGTGTTCACTCCGTTAGGTCCAATCTCGATCACTCGAAAGCACCCGAAGAATCGTGGCGCTAGTTTCCCTTGACGAGCACATTTCCTTACCTGCACCAAGTCCCCTAATTTATACTGGGGTCGGGGGCCCGCATTCCCATTCCGGGCCTCATAGCTTCGGACCTGTCGGCCATGGGCCATTTCTGTCATACGTTGTCTTTTCCAGGCTAACCGGGGGAGGGTCCTTTCCATCAAATCCAAATGACGTTGGGCCTTGTCTTTGACCGCCACTCTAGTGGCCCCTCGGGGAAGGGTCGTTTCATTATTTAGGCTCGATATCGAGACACAAGCTAGGTTGTTGGTCCGTAGTTGAAATGGCGAAAGTCTCGTTGATTCATGCGGGGTCCCTCGATGTATGGCCAGGATGTGGTCTACGATATCAGGCCACTGACGCGTGTCCTTGGCTGCAATATTCCGTCGGAGTGCTGTTTTGATTACTCGGTTGGCGTTTTCTACGAGGTCGTTCGATTGAGACATATGTGGAGCGGTATTACGAATAAACACCCCATGCACGACCAGGTTCCTCAGGACTTCGCCTCGGAACTCCGCTCCATTATCTGTAAGGATTTCCTCGGTATCATGGTGCATCCCGAGGAAACGGTTGACATATTGCGCTATTTCATCCGTCTGTCTCGTCCGACAGGGGTATGCCTCGATCCACTTTGAAAAGTGGTCAACGAATACCAAAAGAATCGAATACTCACAGCTATTTGGTCCAGGGGGCACGACGATATCCGTTGTATCCATGCTAACCCTCTGGAATGCTCGTTGGACTATAGTGGGCACTATCGACCTAGGCGGCTGAATTAGTTTTTTCGGCGGCGCATACGGGACAATTTTTAACTATAAATTTAACGTCGTTTCAGATATTGGACCAGTACAACTCATTTTTATCGATGGCTGCCTCGATAATTCTGACAGCGAAATGTGCGGCCGTCTCCTCATGCGCGGCCCGTACCCAGTCATACCTCATGAATGCGTGCGGTACCACCATCCACATTCCGCTTCCATCCGTTTTCTTTTTTTCTAACCGTCCTTCGTTCCATCTATAGTCTCGTGCCCACTCATTGGCCTGCCTCCGATCCTCCTTAGAGAATTCTCGAAGAGAATTCCCAAGAACTGTGGCTATTAGGACGACATTTGTCCATACCTCCGCCCGTCTAAACCATAGTGTCTTTTCTAGACCTTCCGATGTCACTTCCAAGAATCGAGCCTCCGTCGGAGTCTTATCGGTACAGCACAGATGCCAGAGCCACTGCTTCTGGGGATTCCTATACTGAACACATGACCCGTGGGCTCTTGCTACACACTTAGCACATTCTACCCATTCAACGTAACCCGCTTTGTGTCTTAACTGCAAACAGAATGGACCCTCAAGATGGACTCACAGAGAAAACAAAAGCGATCGGGTAGGGAAAACAGAAGAGGAGGAAGGAGAGAGAAGGCCCTCAGCATTTTCGTTCCTTTGGGCCGCCATGGGAACACGCGTCACTTCTTCGCCTATCGAGGGAGGACCCTCACCTGACCGTACCCGGGTCCCTTGGGCTGCTTTGATTCCTTCCACAGAGTGATCTCTTCGTTGCGTGGCACCTTGCCTGGTCTGTGTAGTCGTGTCAATCCGTCTGCGCTTCCGTGCCTCTCTGTCTTCCAAGAGACGATGTCGAAATCATTCTCCTGCAGCCTTACTGCCCATCGCCCAATCATTCCTGTGTAGTTTGTCAACTTCTTGAGTGCCAGCAAGGGCTCGTGGTCTGTTACGAGGAGGAACTTCTACCTGTAGAGATACTGGCGGAAGTGTTGGATTCCCCAGACCACAGCATAGCATTTCCCTTGAGGCACTGAGTCGTTCTTTCTCTCATCCGGCACCGCCCGCGAAGCATACTCAACCACGTGTTCCCGGGCGTCCTTCCGTTTTTGAGCCAAGATAGCGGAGATGGCCTCGGGCTGCCAGTCAGTAATGAGTAGGAACTGCCGCTCGGTGTCGGGCCGGATTAAAATAGGCGCGGAGGTCAGGGCCTCCTTCAGAGTGGAAAAGGCCCGTTCACACTCTGGGTCCCAATTCAGTGGCTAGTCCTTCCGTAGGAGGTTCGTTAGAGGCCGAGCGATTGCCGCAAATCTCGTGATAAACCGTCGGTAATACGAGGTCCGTCCCAGAAAGGCTCGGACTTGTGTCAATGACGAGGGCGTGGGTGCTTCCCAAACCGCCTCGACTTTCCTCGAATCCGGTCTCAAGCCTCCTCGAGTTACTACGTACCCTAGGAACGAGATCTCGGACAGGAAAAAATCGCTCTTCTCCAACGCAATCTTGAAACCCGCATCCCGCAGCGCGCCAAGTGTCCATTCAAATTGATTCAATATACTGCGCGTGTCCATGGAACGGCTTAGAATACACCAAAATGTCATCCATGTACACAATAACGCAAAAATTGATCATTCCCTGAGTTAACCGGCTCTTGTTCACGAAGTTCTGAAATGTGATATTCATTGTCCTTTGAAAGGTTGTAGGTGCATTGCATATCCCCATAGGACAACGGATCCATTGCCACGTGCCCTCAGATATTAAAAATGCCGACTTCAGTCGATCCTCCTCCCTTACGAGGATATGGTGGAACCCGTGCCGAATATCAAATTTACTAAAATAATTAGCACATCCAATCGCATCCAGCAAGTCGTCAATCCGAGGGAGGGGGTACACATCCTTGATCGTGATATCATTCAACTTCCGATAATCAATGCATATGCGAATCGACCCACTTTTCTTCGGGACCAAAACTACGGGGAACGGCCAAGAACCTGTAGCGGGCTCTATCCAACCGTTGGCCTCGAACTCACGGATGCATTCGAGTGTCGCTTTTCATTCCGCGAGTGACTAACGATAGGGTTTGCAATGGATCGGCGGGTGGTCACCGGTCTGGATCTCGTGTTGGATTATCAAAAATAATCCGATATCCACATCATCGATACTGATAGCGTCCCGGTACTCTGTTAGGATATCTGCAATCAGTTGCTGAGTTTCGTCAAACACGCATTCTGGTACATGTAATTCATAGGGTTGTCCGTGAATGAGGACTGTCACGTGCTTAGTGCGTATTGTTTTCGTGTCTCGGGGCGGTGGGGAAGAGATGAAAGAATTATCCGATCGCCAGGAGAACAAAGTGGCCACCATATGAGCTTCCCCTTCTCGAATGGCCACGCGTTCTTCGGGGGTTATCCCATTCGCAATGTCCCAAGGGTCTACTGATTTCTCGGCAACTGTTATTCCGATTTCGAATAGCGAGGCTTTGAGGTACCCAGGGGGTTTCGGAACCTGTGTTTCCACTCCCAGACGTAACAATCGTATCTCCTTTTCCACGGTAAGAAGCGATTTGGGAGGTAAGTCTGTGACCTCACAGAAGGATCATTTGTCCACATATCGTGGCAGCAGGGGGCTGGCGCTCTCGTATAGGGTCCGAGGGGGTTCCGAAGAACGGGCAGTCTCAACACCTATACTAACGGTTCCCCCATGATCAGGGCTCGAGTCCGTCGGGTTTTCTCCTCGGTAAGTACAAAAGTTTTCGTCGTTTTCTGCCGCATCGGGTAACTGGTTATTCTACCTTTTAATTCTTGGATCACCGTGTCGACTTCGTCGCCACTCTTTGAATCTTCGGGAAGCAACGACATTTGTTCCTCGCTGGATGTCTCTGAATCATCCGCCCCTCTTTCCCACGTGATCGTTCGGATTGGCCCGACTACCCCTAGCTGGATCTTTCGTGTCGAGTTAACCGTTGTGCGGAGGGTGAGACACATAGGAATGGTATATGGTTTGCCACCCGTGTTCTTGAGAACTACTACCGTTGCTCGAAATCCAGGCTGGCCTGGAGGGCGTTTAGAGCGGGTAGTCCAAGAGGACATCGTACGAGCTATGAATCACCCTTGGCGGCGGACAACCGGGGCCAAGTCCGCGGACGCGGACTAGGCTGCGAGTCCTCGGACACGCGGCTTTGAAGCCACGTGGTGGCCGCAGGGGAGCGACTTTCGAAATTCGGGAGATGTCACTTGGCGGCGCATCCCCGGCCCCACCCCCCCACACAAAAAAAAAAAACGAAAAAGATCAACTTTTGGTTGGGGGGTATGGGCGAAATCGAACGAAATTGGAAAAAACAAACGTTTTTTTTTTTTT
>BFEA01000215.1:443041-457503 GCA_003427395.1 Chara braunii
TCTCTCTCTCTCTCTCTCTCTCTCTCTCTCTCTCTCTCTCTCTCTCTCTCTCTCTCTCTCTCTCTCTCTCGCGCGCGCGCGCGCGCGCGCGCGCAGCTCCCCGCGCAGCAGCTCCCGCACGCTCCCTCGCAACTCCCCCCGCAGCAGCTCCCGCACGCTGCCGCACAGCTCCCCGGCCACACACACACACACACACA
Source organism: Chara braunii (assembly GCA_003427395.1). Taxonomy (NCBI): domain Eukaryota; kingdom Viridiplantae; phylum Streptophyta; class Charophyceae; order Charales; family Characeae; genus Chara; species Chara braunii. The sequence goes on from BFEA01000215.1 coordinate 443,239, forward strand.
CACACACACACACACACCTCTCTCTCTCTCACACACATACACACACACACACACACACACTCACAATCAATCAATCAATCAATCAATCAATCAATCAATCAATCCCTTTTTTTCAAGTTTTTTGTTTATTTATTTTCAAATTTTGCATCTTTGTTTTTCTAAAACACCTCATACCCCTGCAAAAAACAGAAATTCATTTCTAAAAAATACAGGTGAACTCAGGGACCATATATCTGATGATAAAAAATGACAAAAAAAAATTCCAGCTTTTCTTTATATATATATATATATTTTCAAAAAATCCTAAACATAGTCGGATTCCAAAAAAAAAAAAGGGGGGTTGTAGGGCTTAAGATTCCCTACAACCCCATATATTTTTTGTTTTTTTGGCCTATTATTTAATTAAGGAAAAATCTGGTAAAATCGGGTCCGCGGCGCGGACCCGGTAGGCCGCGGAGGCGGCCGTGAATACGTCCGCCCTCCGAGCTCGGCCCCGCGGACGCGTCCGCGGGTGTTTCATAGCGTACGAGGTTACATTGAGCACCACGACGTCTCCCAAGGCGTGGACTTTCCCTGGTCTAAAGACGACATTTGTCATTCTCCCGACCGATCGGATCTTTTCCTCGTCTTCCGAGATCAGGCAGAACCCGTCGGTGAGTGGGATCAGATCCTTCCTTCGTCCCGCCCTCTCTACTACTCTCAAGGATATGGCCAACACGGCTGCTCCGGAATCGATGATCGCGCTATACGACACTCCCCAGATTTCCTCATCACATTCCGCAGATTTCCACAGAATGGTTTTAATGCGTAGAAAGTGATCGCTTTTCTGTATGAGCCCAAGGCGCACGGGTTCCGAGGTTCCGGGTACGTTTGTTTTCGTTTCTTGAACAGGGAATTTCCCTTCAACTGTCGCCAGCTTGGCAAGTGCGAATCGTCTTCGGTTAGCCTTGCAATGCTGGAGCATACGATCGTTGGTTTGTTCCGATATGGACAACAAGTGATCTAAGGCTTGGACGATGGCGAGCACATTGATCTTTCCAGTGATGAACTCGGGGTCACCAGATTCCAAATCACCGGGGGATGGTCGCCATTCTGAGAAATGTCGTTCGTCATCCGCCGGCTGGATAACCCCCATCATACCCAGCCCCGGATATCCCAAGGAGAGGAACTCATCGAGCGGGATGAGCTCCGCGGCCTCGTCGGTAGCAACTGCTGTCGGCACTACTCCATCAATTTCCTCTACTACCGTCCCTGCCCGTCCAGGTCCGTTAGCCAGGGGGAGTGCCGCTACTGGGGCTGCCCCTACTCGTACTTGTCGCTGGGGACAATCTCTTGCCATGTGGCCGGATTGATGGCATGCGTAACACGTGTCAGTTCGGGGAGTCGTGCCCGCACCAGCCCCCGTTGCTGCTGTGGCAGGCGCTTTGGCAGGAAGGGGGCCGACGCGAACGTTAATGGGACGCATGGAGCGCATCATCGATTCCATTCGGGCGTTATACTCGCGCTGCTTCTTCTTGCTTTCCTACATAAGGCTGACTAACGTACGCGTGAGGTTCAGTATCGCTTTTGATTCGTCCGCCCTCCCCGTTGGGGCGGGTAGCTGTGCCGGTGCCCTTGCCACTAAGGGTCCCGCTCCCTGATCAAGGGGGGGTCACTGAGTTGCCACCTGTTCCAAATAGGTGACAGGTCCTCATACGAAGCCCATATTTTCAAATTTGTGCTGAAGTGCGGCTAATTCCATCTTTGCTTTGGTTAGTTCCGCGGGATCCCCTTCTTTAGCGTGATCTTCTCCTTCAAGGAAGCTGGCAGCGAATTTTCGCTCCATCTCCTCCGCTGCGTCCATGATTTGTCATGGTGAAGGTAATGGGGGAAAATTGTTTTCGCAGCTTGGCCCGTATTGCTCTGCTTCGGAGCCCGTCTATGAAGAAGTCTCTCCCTACCTTTTCGTCTCTCTGGGATCTTACAAACAGTCGGTAAAATCGATTGCGATATTCCGCAATAGACTCGAGGGGCTTCTGCACTTGGTCTTTGATCATGAAGAATGACTGCTCCGGGTGAATGTAGTCGAATCTATGGAGGAAATCTCTCTCAAAGGTAGGGAGGTCAATCCATACGTAGGTGTTGAACCAATGGTGGGCATCAGCCCCTAATCGGGCGGGGATATTAATTATCGCCCCGTCGTTATCGTACTACTATGCTCGGAGAGTGGCAAACCACGCTCCTGCCAGATGGTGCATTAGGTCGAACAAATACAGATCTGGCGGGGCTACCGGGGTGCGGACACGTGCAAACTGAGGGGCGGTTTGGGGGGCGAGTACGAGGCCATTACCTGCCCCTCCCTGTGCCTGGTGAGCCTGCGCTTGATTAGCGTTGGCCTGATTGCCATTCATGTTATCAGTTGATCTGCCTGCAGACCGGCTTATTGTCACTATATGTTCGCGTGCCGACGCGTTCCCTGGCGCAAACCGTCCCCTTTTTGGGGTCGCCAGCTCGGTCGAACTAAGAGAGTCGAGCCACTTGTCAATTCTTGGTCTTGACATGTGTCGGCTCCGATACCAACCTCACGCCCAGCGCGACTTCTTGTTTTCAGAGTGTTAATGGGCCTGGAAGTGCGGAAAGGGGTGTGCCAAGGATTTTAGGAAAGTGGGGGTGGAGTTTCAGGTCGGAACTGAAATCTCCTGTGTCAAGTTCCGAGGGTAGAATTGCAAGCGTCTCTTTCGGCTCTGAGTTGGGGTGATGGCCGACCTCGGGGCCTGATCCTCGTATCGTGTTAAAGTGGGGTGTCGCGGGTATCCCAGTGGGAATGCTCGTACCGCTGTTGGCCGACGCAAGCCTCGGAGGCGGGGAAGGATGAGTTGTGCTTCCGTTGTTACGTTTCAGGATGGGTTCGTCGAGTGATCCCCGCTGGACAGTATTCGTCGCGCGGTTGACACTCTGAGCACGGCGGTCGGGGCCAGAATTGGACTATGGACTCCCAGGGGACGACGAGTAGTTGGTGAAAGAGGGAGTGCCTACGTCTGCATGTCCAGGCCACGGCGCGGGGGACGAAGCCACTCTCCGCGCATCGATCCGGGCATGCAACCGTGGGAACCACTTAGAACAGAGGAAAAGTGTGCATGCGAAGACGAGGCGGGAAAGAAGGAAAAACTAAAGCCGTCAAGAATAAGAAGATTACAATTGCGATTGCACCCGCCAAAAACTACAGTTACACACAGGATTAAGGTGCGGACGGAATCGGAGCCCAGACCCTGTCGAGGCACAATACGTTGGGCGAGAAGCGTCGTGTCGCCAAACTGCAAGGTGCCTAAATTCCTAGTCTAAATCCTAAATGTAAGAGAAAATTCCGAAAAGAACAATTCCAAGAGCCCGCGGGGGCTTGACATTAGTTGGAATTTCAAAAATGAAAATTCATGCGCGCTGATCGCGCCAAAATTCCTAGTGCCCATAGCAGAACAAGAAAGAAGCTATGGCAACCATTATTTCTCGCGCTCGCTAGGGCGCGGTCACTTAATCGTCGGCGCGAGACTTTTCTGGCACCGGCCCGACAACTCCAATGAAAACGAAAAAGAAGCGAGGGCATCCAGGCAACATGCCCCACCGATACCGCTTGCACCCCGCCACCCATCAAGGCCCTCCAGTTTCCCCACACTATCTTCGCGTAGAAAATCGCGTTGTTGCAGAAGATAGTTTGTGACAGCGGGGTCTCTTTGGGAGCCGACACAGATGGGTGGAGTAGTTTAATACCCTGAATTGCGAGGACTTAGAGGAGGGTGCGTTTGAGGGATCTTTGACCTCTGCCGCGCGGGTGGTGGGGTATCACTGCTGGTTTATGAAGATAATGGGTTTGGTTACATGTTCGGGTTGAGCAATTGTGGCTTTGATTTCCTTCTTTTTGTGACAGGATTTGGTTTCGGTGGTTATCTGAGTTCTTTTTCGCCGTTTGGGTAACAGTTGTCGTAATTAGTTGCGACTCGTGTAGCGTTTTGCATGCGATGGAATGAAAGAGAGAGTGGCGCTCTGTAGAAACGCCATTATGGTGGGCAGTGGGGTTTCCTTGTGAGAAGGTGCAGATTAGTGGAAGTGGTTTTCCCTAAATCGCGAGGAGGCGGGTGGGTTTGTTGGGTCTCTGACCCCTGCCGCGCCGGAGGTAGGGTATTACCGCTGAGACGTTGAATTTGGGTCAGATATTCATTTCATCTTAATAGGTTGTTGTTAGCTGTCATCTGAATTCTTAAGGAGAAGTGGTAAGCATTGCTCCACAGGGGCTTCGTCATGGAGGGAGGCGAAGCATTCGTAGGGGTGTATGTAGATTGAGGGAGAGGCTTACCCTAAATCACGAGGAGGCGGGTGGGTTTTGCGGGGCTTTTTAGCCTCTGCCGTGCGGGAGGTAGGGTAATCCCCTGGTTAGTGAAAAGAGCATCATGGTGGGAGTTGGTGTTTTTGTAGAGAGGATTGTGGGGAGGTGCTGTCCGCTTTAAATCGCGAGGAGGTGGGTGAGTTTGCGGGGTCTCTGTGAGCAGTTTGGGGCCTGTGGGACAGACCCCTGCCACGCTGGTGGTAGGGCGGATTGGCAGGGGCTGGTAACAACTCCGGATGGATGGTGGACATGATCAAGCAACGCTGACCGCTCGTTTCTTTTTGTGGTTTTGATTCTTTTTTCTTCGGCAGTTCCTTTTGCACATGATTTCTTAATGGTCGGTGGAATTTAGGTCACTAAATTAGGGTTCACATGGAAATTACGGGTGCTTATTACTAGGATTTTTCACTAGGGGCTCTGGCCAAATTGGTCAGTTGATAAGTTTATAATTGTAGCCCAGTAATTGATCCGCAGCCAAATGGACTTCCGCAGCCAGACGGAATCGAACCAGTGACCTCGGCTGTAACAGCCAGATGCCTTTAGCACTGCAACGGTGAACCGGTGTTCAAAACTGAAGCCATACCGGTCATGACATTCAGCCCACCCCAGCACCGTTGCAGCAAGGACTTGCTCGTCAACATGTGACATCCATGAGATCCTCCGCAGGCAGCAGCATCCACGCAGAATCCAAGACCCTCCGCAGTTGCCGATCAACATCCCATACACCGAACTCCAGGTGAACATCCCCTGGCTGGTTAATGGGCTCGTACCTGTTGATAAGTTTATCATTGTAGCCCAGTAATCGATCCGCAGCCAAACGGACTTCCGCAGCCAGATCAGGGCTACGAAGGACGGGACAGTGGGTTTGCTGCTCGGAGGCTTCCGACCGTTCTTCGAACAAAACTGTCAAAATTTTCCGAATCTTCTAAGTTCTTACAGATCACACTGTGTGACGCTTCGAAGAGCGGCGAGCGGATATAACCCCGCGTCCTGTTATAGTATTATAGATTTAGGCAAAGGCATAGGAAGGCGCTTCTGGGAGAAAGATATATTGAGCAAGAGGCAAGGGCATCGGCCTCTTTCGACAACAGTGCCCGGTAGAGCACACCTTCTTGACGAGTCCGCACAGTGGGCGGACGAAACCGGTCGGAGGATCCGCTTTGTAGTTATCTGGGAGATCGATCTATGGTGGGTGAGGAGAAGAGACATGTGTGAAGTGGGAATTCGGGGTTTTTGAAGTCGAGCTCTATGAAACTGTTCTCGCAACATGCTTCAATGATGTTTCTATGAGTGTGTTCAAAGCTTCCAGTTATCTCTAAGCTTGCAATATTTTCTCCTGCACTACTGTTTGTCTCCCAAGAGGCTGTCGGCGCAGTCTGCCTTAGGGTTCACATGACCATTGTGATTAGATTTTTTAGTGATGAACTTTAGACTTTGATGATAAATTTCGTTGATTTTTCAGTGGTAGGGGCTGTGGATTTGGCTGTGGAGTTGTCTGCAGGGTGAAACCTAGTGGTACCCTCGATGTGCTTGGCCGGTGATGCTTTGCCCGCCGAGGGCCCCACCTAATTTTGTGAGGGACGCTGGGCCCGGTTCCCAGCTTTTATAGATGTTGTTCGTTTAAAAAAAAAAAAAAAAAAAAGAATTTTGTTTTATATTGCCCACATGAAAGGGAAGGAGAAAAAAAAAAAAAAAAAGATGCTTTCTCTACTGCAATGATCCCCCGAATACATTGTATGGTCATTATAGCTGTTTTTGAGGCATCTTTTAGTCTAGATACAGCTAGAATGGCGGTATGTTGTATTCGGTGGAAGAAGGCAAGGCCACGCTCACAGTAGTCCTCCACAGAATGAATCTTAGAGCTAAAATGGTCAGATTCTGAATGCTGTGTTCTTTTTCTTCTCTGCCAATGATGCAGGGCAGAATCTGTGATCTGCTCAAGCTGTGTTTCCTCAGAGGATTGTAACCCTGATCACACTGGCACTTACAGGAACGTTTACAGCCAATTTCACGGGCGAATCCCTGTTCCCTTTTTTTTCTTTCTTGCTGTCTTTCTGGATTCTGACAACCTGGCCACGGTGCTGAGACGCACTCAGAGCATATTCACACTGCAACTCCAAATCCGCAAAATATGCGGATTTGGGAAGGTAAGTATGTAGACACAGTGATGACAGCCATTACTGACATGCACCAGAGAACAATGAGCAAGCGCAATAGAACCGAAGGCATAATCGGGTTTCCGTTAGACGCCATCACGCAGTGTAAAACGAAGTCACACAACAGTAGTATAACCTCTACGTGACTGTGTCGGTTCCTCCGCGAAAAAAAAGTAAGTATGTAGACACAGTGATGACAACGATTACCGACGCCATCACGCAGTGTAAAACGAAGTCACACAACAGTAGTATAAACTCTACGTCGGTTTCTCCGCGAAAAAAGTATGTAGACACAGTGATGACAACGATTACCGACATGCACGACAGAACAATGAGCAAGCACAATCGAACCAAAGGCATGGTTCACGTCACACGGCTGTATCTTTTTCAAACGGGACAAGGTCGCGGCAGTCCGGAGAAATGAGATTTGGTACTTGGCTGGTCACACGACACCATCCACAACATGTGCAAGAACTCTTGTGAATGAATTTTTGCCAATTTTTGAAGGGCATTTGCGGTCACCTCCAGAGGCGACTGCAAAATCCCTTGCCCCGCGGCTTTTCCGGCCGCTGACAAATGGGCAAACCAATAGTACATTGGGCACTTAGGCAAATTTGTGTGATCGGCCCGCTACCCTCTGAAAAACCACCTGGCAGTCCAATAGTACCACCCCACCTAGAGGAACTACTATGGAAATCTACAAACTTAGTTCTCTCCGACTTAGAATCATCTACACTGGAGCAACCAATCACGATGACGGAACTCACAAGGGCTATCAACAGCATGTCAAAGGGCAAGTGCCCAGGACCAGATGGGCTACCGGTAGAATTCTACCTATGTGTTTGGCCATTGATCTCTCCTGACTTACTCCACTCGATCCTAGAGGATCAAGCCTTAGGCCCCCGCACAGCTGAAAGTATCATCGCTCTCCTCTTTAAGACGGGGGACAAATCTGATGTGAGGAATTACCGTCCTATCTCACTGTTAAATGTCCATGGGAAGATTCTGACCAAGACACTAGCCCTTCGATTAAAACCTCTCCTAAACAAATTAGTGCACCCCAACCAATGCGGTTTTATCCTGGGGAGGCAAGTCCTCGACAATGTCATGACCATCTCTCAATCAATTGACTGGATTAATTCCCACAAATTAAATAAAGTTATAATCCTTACAGACTTCCAAAAAGCATATGACCGGGTTAATTGGGATTTCGTCCAAGCCACCCTCGGAAGAGTTGGAGTGGGCCCCAATTACCGAAAATTAATCAGAGCTCTATATGGAGCCTCATCCGGTAGAGTACTAGTTAATGGTCACCCATCTTCAATATTCAAAGTCTCAAGCTCACTCCGCCAGGGCTTCCCCCTAGCCCCATCACTATTTGTAATCCAACTAGAACTCTTGCTTAATATGGTACGTAATCATCCTAACTACGAGGGCTTAATGATCTCCCCTACCTACTCCATAAAGGTATCTGCACTAGCGGATGATCTTTCCGCTATTACCGAAAACTCAGTCCAATCCCTATCTGCTCTAGAGGAATGTCTTTCAACTTACGAGGTGGCCTCTGAGATGAGAGTCAGCTGGCAAAAATCAGTTGCCCTCACCCCGGACGACCAACCCTTGGCTATAGATCTGAACGTACCGGTTAGAACAAGAGCGGAATCTGGCAAATGCAACTCAGAGCTAAAAGGCCCCTGTCTGAGTTCGCAGCCAGAGGCTGCGCTTACCTCGAGTGTTCTTTTGTCGTTTTGTGTAGTTGTTTTTTTGGAAAATGTCGTGGACGTCAAATCAGCTTTGGCGGGGTCTTTTCGGGGTTTAGGGAAAAGTGCAAAGGGTGCGGTCGTGGCTAGGAGACGGACCGGTAGTGTAAGTGGTTGTCTCAGGCTTTGGGCATGTACGTCTAGTTGGTCATTTCATTCGGTCGTTGGGCATTGTTGTTGTCGGCGACCGGGTTTCCTTGTTGGGTGCAGGGTTTATGCTTTCTTGGGCTGTTGTTGGGGGTTGTTCGGGGGGTTATCTTGTGAATGTCGATTGAGGTTTGGGGGGATGGAGGGGGGGGAATTCTAATAGGTTATTCTCCTGTATTTTGGTACCGTTAGATTCACAATACATCAACGGCAGAGCTCCGTCCCACCATGCCACACGTGATAGAAAGCTCAGCGTTGAGAAAACTCAACGCTGTAGGTGGGACCAGACCCCAGGCCCCTGTTAATGAAAGTGCAATTTCGGGAAAAAAAAAGAAAAAGAAGGAAAAAAAAAAAGAAAGATATGTTCCTTGTTATTGGTTACTGTGCTGATGGGCCCTTCTAATAAAAAGTGATATTTTTCGTTAAAAAAAACAGAAAAAAAAGAAAGAAAAGAAAAGAAAGATACTTTCCATGCATGACATGGCAGAATGCCAATCAAAAGATATGGGAGGTGAGAGAGAAAAAATATGGCTGTCCCCCGATGAGGAGAAGGCAGCTTTGAATTTTTTTATTATTATTTTTTTAAATGCATGTACGGTGTACAGGTAATGCTGCGTGTTCAGCATGTGCGCACGGAGATGCAGGTACGCGATCACGCGCGCCCGCGGAGGCATCATGGATGTGCAGATTCTACAAAACTCGCCCCAGGAGCGAGGTCCCACTAGCAAAGGAGATTGGATAGATATCCTGAATCTAGACGTGTTTTAAGCAGACATGCAGAAAAGCAGTTCAATCTCGACATTCTGCACCTTTCCACAAACAAGTCCAGATTCAGGTCTTCAATCCTTATCCTCTTTGCAAGTGGGACCTCGCCCTAGAGGACCGAGAAACCATGAAAGTCAATTTGCACCAAAAAAAAAGGGGCGGAAAAAAAAAAACGACGATTTGCATAATCAATGGCCTGATAAGCAGCCGCTTTAATCACATTAAATTTTGTAGAAATTATTATTACGGTCATCTGTGACTCATCTTTATATTTTTATTTTTATTTTATTTTGTTTCATTTCATCTTTGAGAAAACCACCATGCAGTCAGGGTTTTGCAGTTTTTTTCTAAAAAAAAATGCATTTCAAAACGCTGGAGTTCGAAATGCACTTGAGACTCGTGCTGCCCTTTTTTTTTTTTCTTCTTCTTTTCTTCCTTTTTTTTTTCGCCTTTTTTTCTTTTCTTTTCTTTTTCTTTCTTTTTTTTTTTCTCTTTTTTTTTCTTTTTTCTTCCCGCATTGCGTGGCAGGGGCCAAGTCCCACTAGCAGCGTTGAGCTTCCTCAACGCCTGAATCTGGACGTGTTCGTGGAGACGTGCAGTTCAGGAAACTCGACACCATTTCTCCACATCTCCGCAAAAGCGTCCAGATTCAGGCGTTGAGGTAGCTCAACGCTGCAAGTGGGAGTTGCCCCCAGGGCCACTCCCGATAATTGAAAATAATAATAATAATAATAATAAAAAATATCCGCAGCCGCCAAGTCTAGGCCATGCTAGAATAGGAAATAGTATACACTAGAACTTGCAGAGCCGAGGTCCCACTAGCAAAGAGGATAGGATCAAGCTCCTGAATCTAGAGGTGTTTATTGCAGAGGTGCAGAAAAGCAGTTCAATCTCCGATTTCCTGCACCTCTCCACAATTACGTCCAGATTCAGGCATTCCATCCCATCCTCTTTGCTAGTGGGACCACGCCCCAGGGGTTGTCAGCGTAAGACAGGAATTTCAAAGCCATGTATGATTTTGAGTACTGGATTGTTGAAGACGGTTCAGGTGCTGTAGACAAAAGTGTTAAGGAACAGTCCCGATTGGATTTCAAAGCTTGCAGCCCTGGGACGAGGTCCCACTTGCAAAAAGGATAGGTTCGAGCCCCTGAATCTGGATGTGTTTTAAGCAGAGATGCAGAAAAGCAGTTCCATCTCGATTTCATGCACGTCTCCATAAACTCGTTCAGATTCAGGCACTCCACCCGATCCTCTCTGCTAGTTGGACCACGCCCCTGATGGCTGAATGTAGGTACAGAAGGGAATTGAACAAGCGTAGGTTTAAGGCAGTCGTCGATTCTGCATAAGCTAAACTGGCTGATGATGCCAAGATAACTCCGGGTTGAATTGTGAGGATCCCCGGCCTCGATTGTTGAACTGAATCTTTTTTTTTTTTTTTTTAAGATAGGGCAGTCCTCGATTGTGAAGAAGCCAAGAGTTCGAAGGTAAAAAAAAAATAAAAATGTCTAAGAAACAACAACAAAAAAAAAAGGCAGCGACGTGCCTGACTATACTGGGAAAAAAAAAAAGGTCGGCCCGAGATTCAACTGCATTTTTGAAACTCGGGCCCTGCCTACCTTCTTCCCCGGAATACAACGTAGGGTGATTATAACCGTGTATCTATACTGAAACATCCTCAAATACAGCAATAATGACCGAACGTTGTATTCGGGGGAAGAAGGTAATCTGCTAAAAGCCTAAAGCGCAGTTTGAAATGCAATTAGAAACTGCTTTCGTGACCGGGCTGTAGTACTCGTCCTTTATTCTCTTCTTTTCTTTCATTTATTTTATTTTCTTTTAGTTCTTTTATTTATTTTCTTAATTTTCTACGCTAATTTATTATGGCTTCGAGTTTACTAATGAAAATAAGACAAATCGACCCAAATTTGTTTTTATTAATGAATGAAAATGAAAATAATGACGAGAAGTCTGGGCAAAAATTGACATCCAGATGCGCACTCCGTTCCCTGGTCGACACGCTGGCAAATTGTTTTTTTGCAGGGGAGGGGGGCGCCGGTGGCGCGAAGGGCAATTTCAGTAGAGTCACAAAAACGACTTGTAATTGCAGTATGGTGCGAGATACAGTTTGCAATTGCACGTCGGGAACCCCACCTGACCAGAAAACTGGGTTGTATACATTGCCCGAACTGCAATTGCAAACTGTATCTTGGCCCCATACTGCAATTATAAATCATGAGCAAGTTTCAAAATAGCGCGTCGCAGTTTGTTTCACAACAAAAATATCGGCGGGGCCCAAGTTTCGTTGCATGGAATCTGTGTTTCAAAAAAATAAAAAAATAAAAAGTTTCGTTGCAAAAATATATATCGATCGTTGCAGCTTTTTTTAAGTCTTCCCCCGGGGTCAAGTCCCACTAGCAGGGCTGGGAGTCCTCAACGCCTGAATCTGGAGATGCGCAGAACTCGCGTTCAGTTTCCTCAACCGCACTTCTCCAGAAACACGTCCAGATTCAGGCGTTGAGGACTCCCAACCCTGCTAGTGGGACTTGGCCCCCGGTAGTAGTAGTTCCACAGCCAAAAATATTTCCGGGCCAGGGTCCCACTTTCCTTTGCCAAAATAGATCTTTGGGAGTCATTAGGACCCCTACAACGGCATTTTTGTGACCCCCACATAGTTTTTTCCCCTTCTCTTTTTTTTTTTTTTGCATACAGCTTATGAACGGAATTGATCCTTCCTTTTTTTTTCTTTTTCTTTTCTTTTTTTTTTTTCTTTTTTTTTTTTCGAGATTGCACTTTTATTAACAGGGCCCAGGGGTCTGGTCCCACCTGTGTTGTTGAGAAAACTCAACGCGGAGTTTTCTACGACGAGCGACAACGTTCGACAGGATGTGGCCGTCGACAGGGCTACGATCCCACGATTGGAAGTATTTCGAAATGTTGATGTCCTACCGGGTGATTTGAATGAATTTTTTTTTGTTGTATAAGGACTTCGAATGGACTCCCGCAATGGAGGGAAGGCGGCATGGGCAAGCGCCACGGAGTTGAGAAAGCTACCCTCCACGGTCGAGGGTAGGTTTCTCAACATGGTCGATGAGAAATTTTGCCATTTTTGGGATTTTTAGTCGCCGTCTGCTGTTCCCCGTTTCTCGTATACTGTGTCAGGCACTTCGTCAGTCCAATGAAAGCCGTAACTGTCGTGCGTGGGCTCTATAAGGCCTCGCTCCGTTGCTCACCACATGCACAAACAAAAGAAAAAAGAAAGTCGATGTATGTTTCCGTGTTCTTGCCTATATTAATTGCTCTTTGGACCCACTTCGACGTCCTCGTGTTTCCACATCATGAGGCCTCGCTGCACTACTCTCGACATGCACAAAAGACAAAAATCATGGCAGTGCATCTTCCCATATTCTAGGGGAAGATTCACTCTCGTTTTGCACATTTCGAGAGCAGTGCAGCGAGGCCCATATGGTACTTCAAGATACGCAGAATCCTCGACAGAAACCACTATTTTCGCATCATTCTCTTAAAATGAGCAAAAACTGCTACGAATAAATCTGAAATGCATTTTTCGGATTTAAAAAATGCCGTAAATGGTGTCACACGTTGAGTTTCTCAACTCAACGGCCGTAGGTGGGACCAGACCCCAGTGCCCAAGGCAATTACATGATCAAGATATAACGGGGGCAAGGTACCACTTGCACGGATTAAGAGATGCTGGCCGTTGCTCTTTGCTATCTACGGTCGCTTAATAATTCGTGTAAGTGGGACCTAGCCCCGGAATTGATCCTTCCTTCCGTTTGAGACCATCTTTTTTCCTTCTTTTCTTTTCTTTTCTTTTCTTTTTATTTCTTTTTTTTGCCAAGTTTGATACCATCTTTGAGATTCCCTTTTTTTTTTTTTTTTCCTGACACAAAAACATTCCTATGTCGAGCCCAGTGCCTTGAGACCATCTTTTCTTAAAAAAAAAACCTAAACAAAGAACTGATCACCCATGCGAAGTTTTTTTGAGGTCTCTGCACCGCGTCCCCGACATGTTTTTCTGTTACATCAACGGAAATTTCAGGTCCGCACCGCATCCCCTAAATTTTTATGACGTCATCCAAAAACATCCGGTAAAATCGGAACGATACACAGAGAGAAGATTAACATGAAATTGGAACGATACACAAAGAGAAGATTAGCATGAACCCTGCGCAAGGATGCCACGCAGAAATCGAGAAATGATCTGGACCAAAAAAAAAAACTGACAACTGGGCCAAAACTGGCCCATCTTTTAGCTCTGTTATTTAAAAAAAAAAAAAAAAAAAACTGTTACATCAACGGAAATTTCGACCGAAAAATCTAAGTTCCCACCACCTCTGGACTGTGGTCTGGGAGTGGGAGTGGCTGAATTTCGGGCTCTTCGGCGGCTTCCGCCTTTATTAACAAACGCCTCGAACCCTCTGCTTCACTCATCAAAAAGTAGTCTTGTCGCATGCCTCTGCCTTGGGGTGTGCGAGTACCAAGTTTTTTTCTTTTTTTTTTCTTTTTTTTCGTGCGCCTTGGCTTGTTTTTTTTGTTTGGGTGGGGGGCGGGGGGGTCCGGCCTCTGCCTTAACCAACGCCTCTAAGTTCTTACCCTGTTTCATTCATCAGATAGAAACAAAGCCTTGTTGCTTGCCTCTGCCTTGATGCGAGCACCCAGTGAAACTTGCACCCCCGTCGAGCGGATGCCTTCCCTCTCTGTGAATGGATCGCAGAGGTGAAATCCGATCCTATGCATCACGCCAGTCACGGGCAGTAAGGTGAAGTTCCTCATGCCTTCGGTGGACACAGGGATTGCTATGAAGAACTTGGCAATGAGAGAATTGGGAGAGAGAGTTGGGCTGAGATTAGTATCCCCCCCAGGGCCCAGGCCTGTCATATGCTTCTGGAGAGAGTAGTAGTGCCGCGAGAGATTAGTTCATACCCTATCATTCATGGCAATTGTTTTGCTGAGAGGGTAAAGAGGCAGGAGTAAAAAAAAAAAAAAAAAAAAAAAGAAAGCACTGCCCACAATTTGGCAAAAAGCTCATCATCTCCCCCAGAGTCGGCCAATACTACTT
>BFEA01000215.1:539774-553268 GCA_003427395.1 Chara braunii
GAGGGGGAGGCTAACTGTGGCAATTTGGTAATTGGTATTTTTTCCACGATCGTCTCTTAGGTAAGTTGTGATATCTATCTCATATTTTTTCGCGTTTTTCTAACAGTAGTATTTAGGTATTCAGTTTTTTCATCAGGTCGTTTCTATCTTATACGAGTAATCATAATCTTGGCCAATATCATTTTTCTATCATCTTTAATTAATTTCTTGATTAATATCTGGACTTATTCCCGTCTATTCCTATGCTGGTATCTTATATTTCCTGTTTAATAAATCTGGAAGGTATTTTTTAATACCTAGATTTCTAGTCAATGTACGTTCCTGTATGGTATTCTTAATACCAAAATCCTATTTCATTATTTATTAATGAATTTTTCCCTCTTCACTTCCTCAAAAAACGTTACAGTGGGACTGGTTTTCTCTGTGGATTTTCTAAGGTTGGTTTTATTCATAGTTCTATTTTTATTGGGTATTCATGAAATGACTTGATATCAATATTCTACGTGCGCGTTTTTTTATGGGAATTGTTTTTCTTTCCCGGCTGGCCAATTAGTGTTCTGTCGAAATTGGTGGTATGGTATTATAGGAGTGGGGAGCAGTGCTCTGCAAGGGTGTCACATGGAGGGAGGTGACGCCCTGAAGAGGGTATGTGCAGATGTTGAGGGATGCTCTATTCTGGGGTTAGGGTAGATAGCCTCAACAGGGGCAAAATAGGGCAAGGGGTCTGCAGAGACATTCTTTTGGTGGGAACTGAATGGCTCTGGGAATATAGCGAGGAAGAGAGGGACTGTTCCAAGTTGGGGCCGAAAGGGAGGACCTATATTTTAGGACTGTTTTCGGCGGAGGCAATGAAGGGACAGGGGGGAAATGAGTAGGGGGGGGAAGGGAGGAGACTCTCAAAAGTTCGAATTACTAAGTCTTCAATCCACAATGTAGTGCTACGCACATCCTGGGAGACAGACGGTTGTCTTTAAAGATCCAGGATTAGCATAGTACTCTACTGATAAATCATCATCATCATCATCATCATTAGTATCATCTCTCTTCTGGTTTTTTGGATTCTGGTAATATTTAGTCTTCGTCCTTAGCTGGGGAATAGGTGCTCAGCGATGGTATAATCCGGACTAAGGTCAACAGAGTTGCTCTGTTCTGTGCCCCTGACTCGTCGATGCCAGAACGACGCTGGCCGGAGCTGGGGTGTCGCCCTGTAACCTGCAGATCGCAGGAGTGTGAGGCCTTGTAGAGAGATCTGGGTGTTGCCGAGGGAGGAAGGCAGTTCAGTGGTGAATCGAGGGGGGCTACTAGGCGGTGAGAAAAGTTCAGCAATGTGAGATGTTGGTTAGGATAGTATTGTTTCTAAGTATCTCTTGTCTGGTATAGGGAAGGAGAGGTGTTAATCTAGGTTTGGGGGGCCAAAAGATATGATATAGTTTAGTAATATCACAATCATCTATAGTGTCAGCATCTTATTTGCATCATTAGAATCATCAGGAAAAAAAAAGAAAAAAGAAAAAAAAAAGTCCACCTGATAAGTGAAGAAGCATACAAGACTGTAAAAAAATTGCGGCCAGATACCTGTGGAAACGACAGGCAGCGAAAGATCAGGGTTATATAGTGAAAGCGGCATGGGAAAGCATTGCCTGTGTAAGAGACAAAGGGGGACTGGGAATCTTGGACCCCCTCTTGGCTCTCCTGGGGAAATGGTATATACTGACTATGTTTGGACAAACTGAAAAATTTTGGGTTCTATTGGCTGAGTACATCCTAACGCAAGAATGAAACCTGAGGGAGGGGGCTCATGTATGGCTTTGTTTTATGATCAGGTCATACGGCCTCAGAAGACCGAAGTCCAAACTTTGGGGGAGCATCCTGCAGGCTTGGAATAAAATTAGACCTACCCAACTGGCTGAACCATCAACAAAAGGGGAAATACTAAACTAGATCCTGTGGGAAAGTGAACTTATAAAAGTGTCAGGGGCGGATCATCTTCTGGCGGATGGCAGCACAGGCTCCTTCGGAAGAACTGGATAGAGCATGGGATAGTGCAACTGAAAGATATATGGGATGCCCAGACCGAGGATTGGCTTCCTGTTTCAAGAATCAGAGCTGCATACAACACCAATCTTTTCCTTCTTTCGTACCTTCTGCTTTTACCACGCGATATTTGGGTACCTAGGAAGAAGAATCCGGAATCAATATGTGATATCTTAATTTCTTTGTTTAGCTAAGTTACCACAGGTTCATAAGGTGGAGCACAATTATCAAAGTTTGAAGGAGTCAGTACCGGGACAATGGGTAAGCTCGTAAAAGGGGACAGAGAAAGTAACCCACGTAAATGGTTGAAGGAATCGCCGCAGCAGGATCTGCTTTTGAAAGTTTTGGGCCCGGACTTAGCCTCAGGTATCAGGATTCAGAGATGGCGGAAAAAGAATGGGGTAAATTCGACAGGACTGTGGTTTCTGGATGAAGCAGTTATAGAAACTACCATTGCGTTGGAGGAGGCCAGAGTCTGGGAAATACAAGGCCCTAAGAGAACAGAGTGTTCTCTGCTCCTGCTCAAGACTGATCGACTCTCAGTGGAGCCCGTCTTGTATGGATGGAAAGGGACGGGTCTGTATAACAGGACAGTGCCTATCTATTCCTACAAAACAAGGGTGGGTGTTCTCCTTTAGCAGGAGAGAGTGGTAAAGAAATCAATAATGACAACGAGAAGAAGGTTGACAGGGATTCAAAATTCAACAGTTGATAACAAGGACCTTTTTAAACTCTAAAAGTCGCTGAAAAGGATCCCGTCACAGAAATAGGCGGCCCACCAATGGTTGCAATCGCTTCAGATCACAGCATCAGGCATGTGGCTAAACTCCAAAGATATGGACCTACCCTCTACCTGCACCCGATGTGATTGGGGCTGGGAAAATGCATCTATTTTATTGCCCCCTCTCGGATGAGATCTGGGAATGGTGGAAGGATAAGTGAAAGCCATTCTCTGCATCTTCTTTAGAATGGCGGGTGGATTTCATACTTCACGTGAAGGCCCCAGACGTAGCAATTTCTCAGCAGGAGAATGGTACGTTGCTCTGATATGCAGAGGAATCATTTTTGAAGCGATCTGGGCCACAAGAAATGCAAAGGTTTTCCGAAAGGAAGTAATCCCTGCTCAGCATACCTTTAATCAGATTAAGCAAGCTATTAGGGCCTGATCCCACCACTACACTACGACTGTAGTCGCGAAAAAACACTACAAAGATGCCTGCGGCCGTGGCGGGACGAAAAAGAAAAATTGGATCCCACCAGGACGACTTCTTCAGTGCTTTTCCTGGACCCACGACGGTTCTTTGTGGGCTGTTGCAGAGGGCGGACGTTTTCGCTAACCGAAATGCCACACAATAGTGTGGTCCACGGACATTCCTGATGCTGCACCGAACGGAAAAAAAAAATAAAAATAAAATGCTTTTTTTTTTTTCGTTGCAGAGATGCCCTCACAATCTACAAAAAAATTGTAGCAACTACGCTTGCACCTTTCGCGGACGTGCTGCCACGACACACCCAAACGAAAGTATGACAAAATATTTTGGCGGCCGCGACGAAGTCGGAAAGTGGTGGGATCCGAAAACTACACTGTAACTGGGCTGTAGTGTAGTGGTGGGATCAGACCCTTAGACTAGTAGTGTTGAACTTCGCTGATTGGAAATCCAAGGGCTCGCTTTGGGTGTCCAAGACATGGGCAAAAAAAGACTACTTTGCAGTTGTTTCAGAGGACGGCAAACTGAGGTATGCTCAATGGTTGTTGTAGGGTTAGGTGTAGTCAGCAGAATGGCCGCAATAGGCCCCATTGATAACGGTTGGTGATAGCTCTCGCTTGTGTTTTTAGACAACGTTTTTGTGTGACTGGGAGGAGTTGGGCTTGGCAAGCTGAAGTATTTTCAGTTTCAGAGAGCTGGTTGTTTTAGCAGGATCTTCAAGCCCTACTCTGAAACTGTCCAGTGCTCCCAAAAAGGGAACTGTTCCGGGTAATGCTAAATTGCTTGCTGAGGGAATAAAAAAAGAGTACCAAGCATGTAACGAATCCAAAGAATCAGAGGCAGCACCGATGGACATCGATCCTTTCAAGGTTGTGTTTGGCCCTGATCCAATGGAAATTGAGTCAATTGAATTTTTTGCTCTCCCCCCATCAGTTGAGGTCGCTGATATTTTTGAAAATGTTGATGTTTCTGTGACCACAAAATCGAAGACGATTGTACTTCAGATAGCAGATTGGCTGCTCTTCAATCTAAAGAATCAGCACCATATTATTGTTGAGTCTGCCTGACCACAGATCCTTCAGGATTTGGTCATATTGCTTGGTAGCAGCAAAAGCCTTGAAGTGTTTTTGTCGCAAGACTCTCCACAGAGAGTAACCTGGGAGGAGATTAGTGCTAAATTGTTGTTTATCGTTTCCACCAGGTTTAATCTTGCGCTTCAGAAGAATCTCAACCACCTGACTGACTTACATAATAGATATCAGCCTCCGCTACAGCAGGCCGACGATGGGGTGTAGGATAGTGGTCATCATCAGGGGGTCCGATCGGTTCTACCTGTTGGAAATGGTGAAAATATCATTGTCCCCTTCATCAAACGCAACATCAATACTGATGAGGAAATGAGAGACAAGGATGGAAAGCTACAGTCTACGGTTGGTGTGTCCAGTAAGGTCAATCCAGTTTCTCCCCAGGGGATGGAATTGGAGCAAGGGCAATCACAACTTGTTGTTGGTAGTGATAAAGAGTGTGATAAAAGGTTGGACCTGGATTTGGTCACAGAAAATTGTGAGGAAGGTAATGCATTCACGTTTGGACAACGAAGACATGTGGAACTCGTAGAAGAGATTCCAATTTGGACAAGGAACCCACTCGTCGGGTTGTAAAGGAGAAAAAAGGTGTTTTGGGATTTAAAATAATTATCTCGGATCTCACTGGGGAATTTTTTTTTTTACAGCTTCCCCAAAGATCGCAAGTCTCAACATCCTATAATCACAGTCAGAGCCTCATAGAGTGGGATTCAGAGTCATCGTCGCAAGGAACTCAAGAGTCTTAGGATTCTCTTAAGCCTCTTACTGAGTCTCATAACCTTCTTAGGTTAATAGATGGGTCATTCTCTGCAATTCAGAAGACCAATCAAGTAGTGGATCTCACTGAAGATTTGCCTCCTTCCCAAACACTTCCTTTATATATAGTCTCTGACCTCACAAGCAAGCGGCAAAGGCTAAAACACCGCCTTGCTAAGGGTCAGAGGGAGCTATCGCCCATGAAAATAGGAATAGCTATCCTGCCGGTACGTTTTCATGGGGGATCATGAGAGGTGGGTTTATCAGAACCCCCTGGGGAGGTCTATGGGGAAGTGACAGTCCTAGGTACCACGTCGCCCCTCCTCCCTCTTTCCTCCATATCTGATTGTTTGGCAGAGATTCCTCTCATCGGAAAGCAAGAGTTAATGAAATTTATCAAAACAAACTTCTCCCCTGGAGGACTGACTATCCTATCTGTAACTGAGGGGCCACATAGGCTAGCTGAATGTGATGTATACTTAAAATACGATGTCACTAAGAACACAAACCTCAAATGGTTCAATCAGGAATCCCTGAGTGAACTTCAACTTCTCAAGATTAAGGCAAACCAATTCTGGTCAGAGACAGATGTTGGTACTCTGTTGGTCAGACTGCTGGACCTGAAGATCCTAGTGCTGGGGGGGTTACTGGACTCAGGCCTGTGGCAAATTCTTTGACCTACTTTCCAAAACAATTACCTTGAATTGATAATTGATTGAGAATCTGTGAAATGGCGAATTTTCGGGTAATTGATGTTTTATACAACAAAGATAAAGCTTGAAAATCACTAAGAAGAAATGCTGATCTTGACCTCAGATCCTTGAATGTTAACGGTCTTGCTTCAGCTAAGTTTCAAAAGAAACAAGCTATTTACGATCAATTGAAAGGAGTTGGGGGAAAAGAATGACCGGATGTGATTTGTATACAAGAAACTCATCTGATGGACTCTGATCTACATAATCATTGCCACAAACAAATATGGCCTTACTCTGCATTGAGAGTTCATGCCCCTCGCCCAGGAAGCGTCGGTGTTGCTATCTGGATTCCCCCAGGATCTAAGATAGAACCTGTTTACTAGGAGATGGATAAGGTAGATGGTAGGTGGGTACTCATCTTGGCAATGTTGGATCTTGAGATAATAAGTATTCTTTGTGTATATGGACCTAATGATGTTGGTGAACGCCAACGTTTTTTCGAATCTCTCTCCCCCATTCTTCCTATTGGAATCCCGATGATTATAGCTGGGGATTTCAATGCGGCACCAGATAGGTACCTAGACCGTTGGAATATTCCTACTCCGTGTCCGGCTTATGTGGAATCTGACAAGATATTGATGAATAGTCTGTCCCAATATTTAAATCCTTTTGATTCCTTCAGAAAAATGAATCCCTCCCAGCGCAAGTATACATGCTTTAGGACAAATCAAGCAAGAATGGCTACCAAGTCCCGTATAAACCTGATCTTACTCTCTGAAGAATTAGAAGGAGCTCTGCAGGTACCTGAAATATTTCCCCGTAGCCCTCTCCTAGGTCTAGACCATGCGATGTGTGTGACGTTTTTGTCCTTTGGAAATAAGTCAGATCAAGGTAGAGGTTTCTATAAACTTAACACAACTCATCTTAAAATAGAGATATTCAGATCTTACGTCAAAGATGTGTGGTCCTTCTGGAGAGAACAAAAGGCCAAAATACAAGATGACATCAAGTGGTTCAACAACGGCCTAGTCTTTCTATGATGTAAATGCAATGAATAATCAAAATTATTAGCAGTTGAACGTCATTCTTCTGAAACAAGACTATATCAACGTATTCAAGAATTACAACTCTTAGAAGTTGATGACAGTGAGCTGGAAAAGAACGAAGCAACAACTTGTGAATTACAAGAATTATATTCTTAATTACTCTCCCGTATGGAATATCGATGACAAGGTATGAGGGTTCGAGGCAAAATTAGGACACATCAGACATAAGGATCTATGAATGCTAGATTCTTTGCTATGGCAAGAGCCCGTACCGGGAGGACAGTCATAGAGACACTGACTGATCCTCGTCATTTAGATGGTCCACTTGTTACTTCGACGGCTGAATGCACTAAAATTGCAAGAGATTTTTTTAAAGATCTTTTTCTATCTGAGATTGGTGATATCCCACTGAATCAACGAAGTGTGGAGATAGACGAATTCCTAACACCTTTGACCAGAACCCTATCCATGGATCAGAGGGATCAACTTGAGTTGCCTTCAACAAAAGAGGAAGTATGGACTGCGCTGATGCTCATGGAGGAGGAAAAAACTCCCGGCATTGATGGATTACCAAAGGAACTTTGGGAATCAATTTGGGACTTTATCTCCCAAGACCTCATGGACTTCTATCAAGCAGTATGGGAGTCAGGTGAGATGGGGAAGGTTGTGGGGCAAGGTGTCTTGACATTATTATATAAGAAAGAAGATAAATGTAATATTAGAAATTATCGCCCCATTACATTGCTAATAGTAGTGTATAAGCTTATCTCTAAGGTCCTTACTAATCGCCTGAATAAGTATATTGCAGATATCATTCATCCCTCCCAAATTGGGTTCATCCAAGGAAGGAATATTCAGGACAATATTCTGCTCATTAATGAACTTGTCAAGCTCTCTTGTCAGTCTAAGCATAACGCTGCGTTTATTTTCATTGATTTTTAGAAAGCCTATGATCATGTTGACTGTTTTTTTTTAGATAAATGTTTAGAAAAAATCAAGTTTAGGCCACACTTCAGAAGATGGATTAGAATTCTGCATAGAAACGCCACAACAAGGATTATGGTTAATGGCAATGTGGCACCTCCCATTGTACTTCAGAGATCAGTAAGACAGGGGGACCCAATTGCTCCCCTCGTCTTTGTGATCATTATGGAAGTTCTTGCAGCTAACTTAAGACATCTCAAAGACATAAGACGTATTCAGATCTCCTCTATCCCAGTCTGCTCTCTCTTTGCAGATGATCTCTCTCTGATGGTTGATGCATCACAAAAGAATTTGGATGCAATCAAGAGAATTATGAACATCGTTTGCAAACTTTCTGATATGAAAGTAAACTGGGGTAATAAAACATTGGGATGGTGGATTCATTACCAAGGAGGAAGACCCCCTGAACAACCTTGCATTAAATGGATAGAATCAGATATTCCCATTAGAATTCTGGGAGTTTCCCTATCAGCTACAGGTAAGCCAACAACCAACAATATTGACATTTTGCAACAAGCTCAGTCAAAACTAGGCTCGTGGAAAGATAAACATACATTCATATTTGGACAATCCCTGGTAATTAATAATGTGGTCTTAGCTTCCATTTGGTATAAATCGACGATATGGGCCTTAGATAAAGTCACCCTCAAGATATTTGAATGTCAACTAGCAGCTTTCTTGTGGCGCGGGAACCATGAGCGGGAAAATGTTATTAGCAGAGTCGCTTGGTTATCAATAATCCAACCTAAATGTAAGGGTGGCCTTGGGATCATTGACCCTCAAATCCAAGCTATAGCTCTGTCCTTACAATGGATTAAACGTCTCGTACTTAACCCCATCACTCCTTGGAATCTACTAGCCAGTGAGCAGATTAGGAGGTTAGCACCTCCTACACCAGATGTGATAGATCCACTTATGTGGATCGAGAATCGCTCTTGGTCTCTCCCAAGGGGGTCTCCAATGGATCTTCACCATGAGGATCTCTCAGATAGACAAGCAGCCAGGAGTGACATCTGCAGGGATCCCTTTTAGATCACATTGGTGAAAAAATGGAGGAAACTGCCCCTACCGGATGAAGTACCCCCAAAGAGATGGGAGGAGGTATGCTAACAACCCTTATTTAACAATATGTTTATCAGAGATTCTCATGGGTGTGTTCTTCACTGTATGGATGCCCCCGGGAAAGGATGGATCAAGAGAGGAATTATACGTACTAAGGACTTATGGAACCACGCAATTAAAGATTGGTTCTCAGCCTCTGATCTCCAAGATCGCCTGCGCTATTGTCATCATCAAAGTTCTGCTCTAGAGCAAATAATTGATATAATCCCCCTGGATTGGGTTAGGATTCTGAGAAAAGGGCCTAAGCTTCTCCTGGGGGACTGGGTGGCAATCCGTAATCATAAAGGGATCGTGGGGAATATAATTGAGACTCTTAATTCAGGGGATATCCTCATATCTAGCTCAGAAATACAAGAGGATGGATTTCTTAATTCCAAGGTACAAGATGAAACTAGGTGGTGTAAGGCTGACTAACTTTTCCGTATTAGAGTGTTAAAAGTTAATGAGAAATGACTTTCCTTCAAGCCAGACACACCAATCTCTCATCTTCCATTCCATCCGCAGAATTGGACCTGGTCATGCCCAGGTAATCAGGGGAGTTCACACTCTAGATCCTTACACACCCTATCTATTAAATCCACCTACAGAATGCTCCGCCCCAGGATTAAATTAAAAGACCGCATTGAAAATCGTTGGATGAAGAATCTTAACATAGGCAAAGATGAATTGAGAAGGATCCAATGGTTTCAAACTTGTAAATCTAAACCAACAAAGGTAGCCTCCTTACAATGACA
Organism: Chara braunii; assembly: GCA_003427395.1. Classification (NCBI taxonomy): domain Eukaryota; kingdom Viridiplantae; phylum Streptophyta; class Charophyceae; order Charales; family Characeae; genus Chara; species Chara braunii. Next base: position 549,439 of record BFEA01000215.1, read on the forward strand.
AATTGTTCACCGATGCCTTCCAACAAATGACTGGATCATTGACAGAACCTCATTAGAACAAAAAGGTATCGCTCAACCCTGGTGCAAGTTTTGTAGATCTGCATTCCCATCCAAGCTCATACCTGAGACAATTGAGCACATTTTTCTCCAATGCCCAGGGTCGGTCTGGCTTTGGCGGTGGTGGGATAGGATTTGGAACCAATTGGGCACCACACTCCCCTGGCCCTGGGGATGGAAAGCCCTTCTCCTGGAAGATTGGCACCCGGAGCAAGTCGATGAGTTCACAATTAATCTGTTCACAGTCGGTAGAAGAGCAATTACTTGGGCAATCTGGTTAAGAAGATGTACCTATGAAATGGAAGGCGCTCGCCTGGATGGCCCAGAATTCACGGAAAATATTAAACTACAAGTTCAAACAGATCTAACTATTAAATGGGAAAATGTAAAAGAAAAAATCCACTATCTATCATTACAAAATGAGATCTGGTATCATATTAAACAATTCAATAGAAGCTGGCTTGGGGGGGACCAGGGAGGGAGCTTGGGGCAGGTGGTGTGGGAAGGAGCACATGAGGATTCACAAGGGTGTTTCCAAGGGAATTACCGATTGGTCTTCAATGATTGGAGTGCTGTTGATTCTGCTATACCTTTAAGACCTTTATCTGATTTCCCTGATCCCTTTCCCCTACCAGGATCTTGTCTGGTTCCCTCTTCGTGGTACGGGTAAAGATAGAGAATGTCTCTCCTGTTTCAAAATGACATAATGGTATGATTCTGTGCTCGATTCTCAAGATTTTTATGGCGCCCTGGTTGGGTGAAGAGGCACATAGTTTCTATTCTCAATTCCTAAGGGACGCTGGGCCCGGTTCCCAGCATGTTTTCTCTGGTTACTCCGGGTAGACTGTGAGGACCCCGGCCTCAATTTTCTCAAATATTACAAAGTTTTGTCAAAAAAAAAAAAAMAAAAAAAAAAAAACTTGAAAAAACGTTGTTTTGTAGATCGAATCACAGACTACTATAGACTGAACGGTTCGTGACGTTGTGGACTACAGATCCAGCCACCCTTCATGATGCTTTTGGTCAATCTTGGGAAGTTTTACTTACATCACTGAGCGATAACCGTTAGGAAGGGATGCTGGACCCGTTTTCCAGCAGAGGATCGAAGTGATCTAAATAAGTCAAGAAGTTTTCGGTTCAGAGAGCTTCTCCTTTACCTGGTGCTTCAAAGTTTAAATTTTGGAAAGTGGTCCGTTTAAGATGGGATGCTGGACCCGGTTTGCAGCTTTTGAGTTTCTTTTTTACAAATTGAGTACTAGTTGGTATTACTGAGCTTGACTCTGAAGCTAAACTGGCTGAGGCTGCCAGGATAACTCCAGGTTGAATTGTTAGGTCCCCGGCCTCGTCCCATGTTTTTTGGCAATACATTTTCAAGCTTTCCAAAAAAAAAAAGAAAAGAAAAGAAAAGAAAGAAGACTGAGGGCAGTGAGGGCCTGGCTCCACTACTGTCCACTGTACGAAAATGGACAGTGGGACGTCGCTCCACTTACTGTCCATAATCGGCGTGCAAAATGGCTTGGACATTTGTCAGAAATACCGTGGAAATCGACTGTCCATTTTTGTACAGCTCCCAGCCTGTACAAGTAGTTTCGTGGACGGTCTTCCTCGTAGCAGCCCACGGAGTTACGGACCCTCCGCCTTTTCGGACAACGAGCCTGGAGTCTGGGCGTACAAAATGCTATTGAGGCTGTCTTGTAGTGCTGTGTCTTGTAGTGCTGCACCCGTGTCTCGTAGGGAACTCACGAATTCGGGTGTTGTATAGTGCACAGCAAGTGGAGCTATGCCGCGTTTCCACAATTTTTGTACGCTCCCATAGCTGTCCATGAACTGTCCAGAATTTTTGTGCAGTGGACAGTAGTGGAGGGAGACCCTTACTGGCAGTGGTGTTGAAGCCTGTGCATCTGGCACAGGAATAGAGCCAGATAACCAGATGCCAGCCGCCAGGTAAGGACGTCAAGGTTGCCAACCGGAGTTCATCCGATTGAATCTGGAGCCGAACCTTGGTTTATTTGCCTCGCTCCACTACTCTCGACATGCAGAAAAGACAACAATCATGCGGGTATATCTTTCCATGTTCTAGGGGAAGTTTGCACAAAAGACTAAAATCATGGCGGTGTATCTTTTTTTTCTTTCAAACTTTAAGCCCAGGTTGTTGTGGAGGTTGGATTCTAGACATATGACAGCCACCCTCAGCACTCCGCCATGTGACCATCAGATGCTATCATGGCGGTGTATCTTTCCGTGGAAGATTCAGTGACACTCTCCTTTTGCACATTTGCAGAGTAGTGGAGAGAGCCCCTATATTTCAACAGTTCATAGGTGTACCCACTGAGCTACCAGGCCTGTAGGCCCGACTTGACCATCATCGCAGGCATTACTGGGAAAAAGAAGGAAAAAGAAAATGGAAAAACTAATCAAGCGATGAAGTAGTACAGCATCACTGATGTTTACAATAAGCACAAGTGTTACAATGTGACTACTGAGAAAAAAAAAACCTCGCAAGTGCCTGGAGGGCGAAGCGCCAACCCCCGAAGCACCAGCACGAGGGCGAGGGAGTTCGCCCATGGCTGAGGCTGCCCTACCCGCCCTGTTCCTGGCAGCCCATGGGGAACGCGTTCATCCGAGTGTGGGAGTGATGTCTAGACAGTGTGGTGGTGGCGGTGAAGTGCTGTTTTGCTGCGCTGCGTGTGGTGCTGAGTCTCGAGGTGCAGAATGTTTTTTTTTGTGGTCCGCCCCAATCCAGGGGCTCGGCGCACATGCTGCGTGTAGTTCAGTTCTCTACGACAGTGTGAAGCGAGAAGGCGGGAAAACGTATGTCGAATCATCCTCGCATTTGGTTTCATTCATCTAGGCCCATCAGGATTTGAACTCAGGTCTGCCTTTCAAGAGTGCATGGTGTACCACGTCTTATTCCTCCAGCCTGAGGACCTATTGGACAAACCATATCCTTGGGGGCCCGGACATGTCTGCAGTTATTTTCTGACAAAGAAAACCTGGCCTTACCTTGTCCTGTGCATTCACTGAAGAAGAAAATCCCATTTAGTTTGCTACCCCCCCCAAAGAACTCGTAGAATACTACAATGCCCATGCCTCTCCCTCCCTTCCCAACATGACCCCAACATGATGCCCCAGCCAATCACAAAACCGTAGGCTGCTGGCTCCCCTTCCTAAAAGTTGGGATGTGTTATCACTGTAGTCCAACCGTCCGTTTGTGAGATGAACTATGGTTCGCACAGGTAGTAGTAGAAAAGTAAACTACACCGGTACATGTAGGCCAAGACCCCCAGTATACGATGCTATGCTAAGGGCGCTTTTAGTGCATCTGGTCTGAGATATGGAGTTCATATAGGGAGCAGGTTCATTTCGGCGCCACCTCTCCTTTTGTACGGATTTTCGCTCAGAGCAGGAGGCGCTTCAAGACCTGATGAGGCGGGTTGTAGCCGTCCGCGGTTTCAAATTGGTGTTGTACTCATCCTGTTGTGAGCACTTCTAGTCTTCCATCAAACTTTGCGGCGAGGAGACTGTCAGAACAGGAAGATTGTCAGAACAGGAGGTTCTTAAGACCCGCTGCTGGAGCTCAGCTCATATCTGCTGCCCAGGATTTGTCCTTTCAGTCGTCCTGTGGTGAGCGCCATTTTCCGTAGAGAGTTGTTTTATGTGAAAGACGAACGTGGAGTTTCTGTTTTGGATGTTTTTACGGGCCCACTTGTATTGTGTGTGTGTGTGTGTGTGTTTCAATTCCTCCTGAGCGGTAGGCACTGGAGGAGGTGATA
>BFEA01000215.1:574868-594023 GCA_003427395.1 Chara braunii
AGTGGGTTTTATGGCTCTGTCAGACTAGTTTCTCAGACTTACTGCCATTCTTGTCAGGGATTTGGATATTAGACAGTTGGACAGGATTCCAGGGTTGGTGTGTCACTGAGTAAAGTTGACCACTCTTCTCTCTCAGGGGTATCACTAACTCTGGGCGAGGTGGCGAGTCCTTTTCCATCAGCAACCTTGTTAGACTGCCGTGTTCGACCTCTGGACAAGTGCGCGAAAGTCCTACGAATCAGTCTGGCACAGTCATGCGATTCCTTTTCGTAAAAAAATAATGCTTTAAAAAGAGCATGGTTCATCAGATGAAATACACGCACAGAATAATTGGAGATACCACAAGCGAATACCATATAACCTAATTGGCTACAAGTAGAATAAGCAACAAACATGACAATACATAGACATATCGGTGAAACACACACTCACACTCACACACACATCTCAGTGCCACTGGATGTCTGACGAAACGCTCTGGCACAGTCAAACTTTTCTTTTTTGTGGAGTTGTGTATAGTGAACATGACAAGACACACACCAAATGAATGGTTCATATTAAATGGTTCATGTAGTCAATATCTAGCACTCAATAGAACCTCCCAGAAAAAAAGATAAAGAAAAAAAAAACCTCCCACTAATGTGGCCTCGCCTTCGCAGACCCCTTTTCTTACATCCCTGCTATCTCACCTTCTAAGTTCCAACCTAACCTCAGGCTGCTGAGAAGTCATGGACCCCACTTTCTTCTCTCCTGTAGGAGATTATGTAGGGAGTCAGATCGCCGCTCTCTGCTATTTGGCCCCACTACCCTCTCGCCGCATTCCTCCCTTATGCACCACTGTACACTCCCCACATTTCTGCCTCCGATTTCATGCCCGCATCGCTGCAGTCCCTCTTCTCAAGGAAGACCTGCACCCCTCTTCTGTCCGAGTGTGGCACTCTGTACTTTGTTTTCGATTTTTCGTATATGGGATGACTCAGAGTCGGCGTGTACACACACTAGGCCCTCAAAATCGCAGAAATGCAGAGTGAGCAGTGAGATCTTGACCTCCTAAAAGGGGCCCTCGATCTGGCCTGTGATTTTGCGTTTCTGTGGTTTTGCATGCCTAGTGTGAGTATACCCTCACACTCAGCCATCTGAAAAAGGTTTCTTTTTTTTTTTCTTTTTTCAAAAAAAGCTCCATCTATTGGTGGGGAGCATCACCTGCTGGAAACCGGGTCCAGCGTCCCTTGATTGTACAATTTGAGTACATTAAAGAATAAAAGAGAAAAAGGTCCCTTGAATTGAAAAAGACTGTCACTCACTACCTGGCAACAGAAATTGAACCAACATCACTACCTCTTCATCCATTCCAGGATTTCACATGAACGCTGTGTCATGCAGGGACTAGACGTCGTTTAGTGACACTTTTCAACGACAATGACCCCGTAACTTCGGGAGGAGTGCTTTTCTTTGCAATGACAAATTTAAAGTGGCACATAACAGGGGGTAGCAACTGTTTATTAAAAACACAGGACTCTGGCAAGTGGTAAAGTGATGTACACTGTCAGTGTCTTCTTTTCCTGTCAGTGCTGTCACAAAATTGTTTTTTGCATCTGGTCGATCAAGTTTCTTGCATCTGGTTGATCAATTTTGTCTAAGTTTCGAAGGATGAACATGTGCTTCGGCCCTCGGGTGTTGCTGTGAGGCAGATGGCGCGGTGCGGGTTATGCCTCATGAGTGGTTTTCAAACACTCCTGGACCAGTGACTCCACACAACCACCCACACACAGACACGTTGCCTGCGGCATCTGTGTACGCCATGTCATTTGGTGCAGAGTGCTACTGTCAGAATTGTATGCAGAGCTTCCACAGTTAACGCCTGAACGGGTCCTGTCCGCTCTGCGGTACTGGCCAGTGGGCACCACCATAGGCCTTGCCTCCTCCTCAGGTCATATTTCTCTGAGATCGACCCCTGACTGACCTCTCGTGCCAGTTTCTAGCCGTCTGCTCTGCTAGTGAGTGTTAAGGAGCCTGTGAGCAGTGTGAGGTTTCTCTTCCCCTGTTCCTCTCCTCCCACAACGCACTTCTCCCCACTCACCTCCCCCCCACCACCACCACACACACACTCTCCTGCTCTCTCCCCCCTTCCCTTCTTCCCTCCCCTCATCGAGAACTCCTAAATGCATAGGAAAGGACATACTCACCGTAATGTATCTGACCACACTAAATTTTATGGCCAGACCTGGATGCATCTGATTGCAATTACACCCAGAAATAAGCAAAAAAGTCCCAGAGTGAGTATGCCCTAAGTCTCAAAACTTCAAAAGAGAACATATCAAATACAAAAGGTACACATGTGCTGAAAAGCAAATGGGTGTGTTCGCATTCCATGCTGATGTACACCAACATGGTGGACCCCACACTCCCTTGAATATAACAATGACAGGGCCCATTGTGACGGTTCGTCGACACGTTACTATTCTCAAAACATTACAATCATTTAAGACTTTTTACAGTTTTACTTGATTTAATTGATAGAAGAGTGTACTGCAAGGAAAATAAGCAACAGCGAGATGACAATTCCAGATCACACCATCACATTGAAAGCCAGATAGTCACACCGTGTCCAGAGAGCAGCATTGCACCAATAATACACCAATGGAGGTTCATAGCACTGAAAACCAATGTTCATGGAGAGCATACTCTCTCCTCTCAACACAAGATTCCAGTTCCTTCACACTCTCACTTGGCGCTCAGCACCCAGCCTACTCCTACACAGCTACTACAGACTACGAAATGACAATGCAACTGTTGACATCAGCGGCAGCCCGAAGTACTTGAAGATGTCGCCCATGCAGAACATCGCCAATATAAGGTATGTGCCCTCACATCATCATCATCATCATCATCCTTCACCTATCCCCTGACTACACCCACGTCTGTCCTCTGTTTCACCTGAAGACCACCCCTGCGCCTCACTGTAGTCCAAGCCCACCAGCTATGGCGGCTGGGCTATGGCGCTGCCCTCAGCAGCGCCCTGCTTTTCTGCACGACCGCACGTGCTGCACTCCGCCTCTCAGCGGCAGCCAGCAGCCGCGAGCCTTTGCTGCCGCCAGCATGCGAGTGCCTGAATGAGCTGGCCTACTCGCGCAGCCTGGCTGCACTGGCCTGGGCCCAGAAGCTTCCGGAAGGCCCCAGGAGGCTGCCTGTGTACAGCAGCTACTGGGCTGCTGGGCCTCGTTCGGTTGGGAGCCCAACTGTCTCTGTATGAGGCTGCGAATCATGCCCAGGGCCTGCATTTCTTTGGAAAGGCCCGGAGGGCCGTGGAAATGTCTTTGTTGCTCGGCCTGTGTTTTTCTCAACCAACTGGCGTGTCGCAACTTCCTGGACCCCAAATATGAAATTGACAGTCGAGGGCCTCTTGCAAAAAGCCAGGCCCACCTTCACTTAGGGCGGGCACCTCCGCCTTCACTTAGGGCGGGTAATGCTGCAAACAGGGCCCCATAGGCCTGCCGAGGACCCAGATCCTCGCATTCCCTCCTCCTTTACTTCGTAGGTCCTCTGAGAAGTCTCTTATTCTGCAGGCATTTTTCCTTTGAGTGATCTTTCATAGCCTGCAATCACTTGAGGTGCTGTTCTCATGAGTTCTTCTCGTGTGAACCACCGGTCTTCTTTAGGATCCAGATGATGTCTGAAGCTCACACGATACTGCATTCTCGGCTTAGGAGGTCGCCCTCTACCTGATGGTCGAGGAACAGGCATCACTCGATGCTCGACGATCTGGTCAATGTCCACTTCGCCATTCATGGTTGGGGGCAGCATTGATCTTCTAGAAGGGAACTGCTCAGTAGCAGCAAAGGGTGCTAACTTAGAGGCATGGAACACAGGGTAGGTACGCAAGTGAGGTGGGATGTGAATTACATATGAAGGACCGTCTGGTTGATCTCCTACAATGTCTAAGATCTTCCAAGGCCCAAAGTACTGTGACATTAACTTGCGGGATATGCCTAACTCCTGACCAAGTTCAACAGACTTAATCCAAACTCTCTCGCCTACCTGAAAGTTAGAAGGTCGTCTATGTCTATTCTCAGATGCAATCATTGCTTCTTGAGACTTCCTAATACGTTCAACGGCCTGCTGCAGCATCTGTTCATACTTGACAGTAAACTCTATGCTTCTAGGTGCTGGAGTGGGTTCCCTTTCCGGTAGCAGGAAATCAAGAGCAGTCTGAGGCTTCCAACCAAGATGCAGTTGGTTGGAAGTCATGCCGGTAGTACTATGCACAACGTTATTGTACAGGCTGGCGACGAGAGGTAGTTTCTCGTCCCAGTCATTCTGACTTGGCTTGATATAATGCCTAATTAGGTGTTGTACTACTCGGTTCATTTGCTCGGCTTGACCATTTGACTCAAGATGATTTCCTGAAGTCATTTGGAGTTTTGTGCCTAGTTGCTCAGCAGTAGACTGTCACAGTTCGCTCGTGAATCTGACATCCCTGTCACTTACAATAGATGTAGGTAGACCGAAGTCTCTTACCCAGTTGTCCATGAAAAGTTTGATGACGAAGTCAGTTTTAGCAGTTTCAGGCATAGCAATCAGTCAGGCGTACTTGGTAAAACGGTCTACTATAACAAAGACATGTCTCTTTCCTGACTTGCTGGTCACAAGGGTATCCATGAAGTCCATGGACACACTCTGGCCTGGTCCTTCCGGGATCGGCAAGGGTTTGATCAACCCAAGCGGAGCCTGAGTCCTTGGTTTGTCCCTTTGACAAACCTGGCAGGTTTCAACATAACGTTTTGCATCTTCCAACATAGAAGGCCACCAAAATCTTTGCACTAAGTTCGCTGATGTCTTTCTATAGCCAAAATGACCAGTTGCATCATGACATTCTCCTAAAAATAAACTACGCAAAGACTCACTATTAGCTACACATAATCTTTTATTCCCTGCCTTCTCAAGGAACAGTAAGTCATCTACCATCGTAAATTCATCCAAAGTCTTTTTGTCCTTTGCTTGGAATCTACGGATGATTTCTGACATGACTGGGTCTCCCTAATTGACTTCCACCAGCGATCGAGTGAGTTCGTCAGATATGCCAAACTCAGTGACTAGCGCGCCCAGATAATCTGCCCTTCGTGATAGTGCATCAACCACTTTGTTATACGTACCCTTGATAGGATCAAGTTGATAGTCATACATGTTTATCACTTGAATCCATCTCTTGAGTGCGTCTGACAACACAGGCTGTGTCTTTATCCAGCACAAAGTCTCATGGTCAGACCTCACATAGAAGAATCTTCCTAGGAGGTAGTGTCTCCAATGGACTAGCGCTCTGCATAGTGCGTAGAGCTCTCTCTCATACGTGGACTTAGCTAACTTTTGAGATGGCATCTTCTTGCTCATATACTCGTTCGGTCTCAACTTGGGCCCTTCCTGTTGCGTAAGGACCGCGCCTATGCCATATTGGCTAGCGTCTGTGGTCACAATGAATGGCTTGTCAGGATCCGGAAGTTTGAGAACTTCGTAGTGTGCCAGAGCATACTTCAATTTCTTGAAGCTTGCTTCACACTCTTCAGTCCACTCCTAAGGGGTGTCAAGTCGAGTTAAATCTGTTAATGGGGAAACTCTAGTACTATGGTTCTTCACAAACGGACGATAATAGTCCGTCATCCCCAAAAACGATCTGACCTCAGTAACAGTCGGAGGTCTAGGCCAGTCACTTATGCTGGCCACCTTCGCATCTTCCGACCTCAATCCATCTGCTGAAATTTCATGACCCAAGTACAAGATCTTGGTGCGACCAAACTCGCATTTATCCAAGTTTACCTTGTACAGGTGCTGTCTTAGGAGACCGCACTGTTTTCAAGTGCTCAGCGTGCTCCTCTACAGTCCTACTAAAGATAAGAATATCATCGAGGTACATGACGATAAACTTGTCCAAGTACTCATGAAATATCCGGTTCATCGCGTGCTAAAATGTACCAGGCGCATTGCATAAGCCAAAAGGCATCACCACAAACTCGTACAGACCGTACCTGCTCTGCGGTTTTGTGCTGGTCCTCAGGTCTAACGGCAATTTGATGGTATCCAGACTTCAGATCTATCTTTGTGAAGTACCGGCATCCCTGCACCCTATCCAAGAGGTCGTCGATGCGGGGTAGGGGCTCCGCGTTCTTAACGGTGATAGCATTGAGGCCCCTATAGTTAATGCACATCCTTAATGTACCTCCCTTCTTTGGGACAAATAAGACTGGCGCACCGTAAGGGGAGGTACTAGGCCGTATCCATCCCTTCTCTGTGAGCTCCTTGAGTTGGCGGCGAAGCTCATCTAACTCTGCGGGAGACATCCTATAGATTCGTCCTTTAGGCACCTTGCTACCTGGGACAATCTCTATCGCATGTACAACCTCCTTTTCCACCACACCTGTGGGCTCCTAAAAAAGGTCTGAATATTGTGCGACGACTCTTTCTATCTTTGGGGGTGTTTTAACGGCCTCCCCTTTCTCAAGACAAAGACTAGATACATGCCTTTCTCTCGATTCTGCTTATAGTAGTTATAGAAGGATGAAGCGCACATACACGCGTAGTTTTCTATTAGACTGCTAGCTTTATACTTTTGTAACACCTTTCTATTCCAGTCAAACTAAGGTTGCGAGACTTCGAGGTAGTACATGCCTAGTAGCATATCGAATGGCAGTTCGTCGCTCACCAGGAAGGAGATCTTGTGGATCACTTCCCCTCCTTCATAGGAGAAGATGCAGGCTACGTCCTTGACATAGTCTTTGACAACCATTTGGTGCTTGTTGGCTAGTGTAGAAGCTACAGTTCTGCTAAGCCGCTGCACTTGGTCCCCTAAGCGCAGTCTATCCACACAAGCACGAATGATGAAATTTTGTGTAGAGCCTATGTCTGCGAAGGCACCAACCTTGCGGCCACCTACATCTACTTCTACCACGAAATATTCACCCTTTGGACCTCTACTGATCATCGCCCAGGAGTCCCTAGGGTCCTTCCCTGACCACTCAGTCTCTAACTCTTCTAGGGCCTCAGACACATCTCTCGAACAGAGCGTCGATGGGTCTGAATGTGTCTGCGGGGCGATGTGTGGGTCTCTAGCCTTGGCCAACGCCTGAAGTGGGGAAGGCAACGTTACCACTTCAGCACGAGTAAGAGCGGCTAACACTCCTACTGGCCCGAGGTGTTTCCCTGTGAGCTGCTCGCAGAAGCACTCCTAGGATTTGAAGATAAGCCCACCACTGTTGGTGAGGCTACCTTCGTTGTGACCTTTTTGTCGCGGCAAGTCCTGGATGTGTGGCCATAGTTGCCACAGCTCATGCATGTGCCCCTGGCAACTCGGTCCGTCCACACCTCGTAATCTAAACCAATCTTCACCCATGCGGGTGTCCCTTGGTCACCCTGACCCGTGGACCGTACTACCTTCTTCTTCCCGGTCCCCCTAGCCTTTTCCTTGATAGGTGCCACGACTCCCCCATCCGCTTTGTCACCTCCCCAAGGTCTGGGAAATCGTCAATCTCCGTCGTTTGACCATCATGGTCAACGAACATTAACTGACCCTTCTTCTTCCAGTCCTGGGGAGTCTCTTCCTACCATCATGAGATACCTTATGCGCAGATCCCAGCTTTGCCTCTATGTCCAGAGCTTTCTTACTAAAAGTAGCGAAGCTGTGCCGTTCGACATAGGCCTCATCAACCAGCTTGGTCCTTACCTCTACAGGTAGGCACCTTAGGTAATCTGTCAGGAGAACCTGCTGAGCCCCTTGCGGGTCATGCCACCTGTTATACACGGATCGTGCGAACTGTTCCAATGTCTGGGTCTGTACCCAGGCATCGAAGTTTTGACCGTAGCCCTGCTGCTGCACTAAGCCATTCAACCAGCGGGCTGCTGATCCCTCTTAAAAGGAGGCAGCCACTACAACTTCTTGCTCTGACCTTGTGAGCTTGTGCCTCACATAAGTAGGCACAGTCCTCACCCAGGTGTCCAAGTCCTCTGCCTTCTTCCTGGAGCGGCTGCATAGCCACTGAAACAGGCTGATGCACACTAACATGGGCCTGGCTTGACAGTGGGACTGTAGTGACCACTGTTGTAGATGGTACGATTGAGACTCTATGAACCGGACCACTAGTTGCTGCTAAACCACCTGGAGGGGGCATGCCAAACATAGGAGGGAAAGTTGACCCTGTGTGTTGCGGCATCGATGAAGGACCCGCACCCGCAGGGGGAACTACAGCAAACTGCGGCTGCCTCACTACTAAGCGAGGAGCCCGAAGTTCAGCCAGGATTTGCTTTTGGCCTGCCACCAATTCGGCCAGCAATTCCTGTTGGACGTTCTGCGCTTCAGCCACCGAAAGTAAGGCACTACGCAGTATACGACCAGCAGGATCTAGTGCCACCTCATCTAGTCCTTCCAGCCTGCCTAGCTCCTGCATTCTACTCCCTACTCTAGCCTTCCTAAGTATGGCTTTTCTTGTCCTCTCTGTTGCTTCGTCCAGCTGCCGCTGTAGCTCATCCTGAAGTTCTTCTGCTTGACGGATTTCCAAATCCTCCGCCGTGAGTTGAGTCTGCTGGCTGACTCACAAGCCAGCAATCTGAATAGTGGACCCCTGAGTACCACTCTGGCTGACTCCTGACGAAGTGGACTGTGAAGAGGTTTGGGACATAGATGAAGTAGCCATGGCTGCACCGGTGCTAGCTGAAACTCTAGCCCTAGCAATCCTCAGTTGCCCTCACTCTTCTTGCCGCTGCTCTCTCTCTAGCCTCTCTTCGCAATCTTCTCTCGTCTCCTGGACCTAACTCCAAGAATGTCAAGGGTCGACTACGAGCAGTCCCACGAGTAGTCCTACGGTCGTCCACTAACAACTCCTCCTCACTAGTGCTTGCATCACTCATGAGCTACAGTGTGTGTGATCTAAACTAGAATCCACACTGAATCCTACCTTAGCCTGACACACAACCGATTATGATTCACAACTAATTTCGGTCGGCTGGAACAGAAACAGTTAGGTGATATAGTGACAACTAATGTCAAGTCCTACGGGATATATTAAATATATTTTTAGATTACCCTAGAATAGATTGCAATACAGCAAAGATCTAGTCTGTTTGTAGCTTTCTGTCAGTTGTTAGTCAAGTCTGTAACAACTAGATAATCAAAAATAAAAATAACATCTCTTGTTGGAGATGTATGCTTGATGGAAGATTGTCTGTTGATTGCCACTGCGAACAGTTACCGGAATCCCCCCTCCCCCTGTATCCTCCCTTCTTGAGTAGTCACTTTGTGTCGACGCCCTGAGCATCTGGTTGAGCAGCGTGTCTGAAGGTGTGCAATCCGGCCCACCCCTGTGCCCCAAGTCAACGCCGAACCTGCCAGCCCCTGCACTTTATTTACCCTCGCATGCAACGAGCCTTACACCTGGTTGATCTGGCTGATCAGGAAGGATTTAAGGAGAGCCCCCATCTCCTCAGGAATTATTTAACGTCGCAGACAGGACGACGATCACAGCCAGATTCAAATCCGAGTCCCCAGCCAGAAATGATTAAAGACGGTCTGGAAAGCGTCTGTCCAAAAGGGATGGCATGCCCTGCATGACCTCTATTGCGCAAGCAGCAGAACCAAGGACTTGCGGCAAAGCATGCGTGTACTAGTCCCAGCGGGTTGGCATGGTGACCGTGACCCGAGTGCTTCGTCCAGGGCCCTTCAGAGGCTTCGCCCGTCTCCCACCAGCTTGCTGCCCAGGAAGAATGTCGACTCTCAAGGTTGAGCGCTCGCGACACCTCACATCGAGAGGACTCTCAAGACAGAACTCACTTCCTCACGGTAAGAAGAGATGAAGAGGGTAAATAAGGAAGAGAGCAACGTGCCTTATAAATGCTGCCCCCAACCACAGATTTCTCATCGGCAACCTGATGTGCAATTATGATGACTGGTCTTTGCCTCGGCACAACCAACAGCAGAATGCGGTTCCACCTTAGCTTAATATGCCACATCAGCGAGCTCTCATCATCCAGCATACACCCCGTATGTCACCGCATAGCTCTCTCTCGCGCCCACTCTACCCTGGGCCGCCCAATGTTCAACGCCAATGCCTTATCACTGCCCCACACCTCATGCGAAGCACCAATAGCTATTGCGAAGAACCAATGAAGCGCAATATGAACCAGCTCCGATACCAAATTGCAAGGAAAATAAGCAACAGTGAGATGACAATTCCAGATCACACCATCACATTGAAAGCCAGATAGTCACACCGTGTCCAAAGAGCAGCATTGCACCAATAATACACCAATGGAGGTTCGTAGCACTGAAAACCAATGTTCATGGAGAGCATACTTTCTCCTCTCAACACAAGATTCCAGTTCCTTCACACTCTCACTTGGCGCTCAGCGCCCAACCTACTCCTACACAGCTACTACAGACTATGAAATGGCAATGCAACTGTTGACATCAGCGGCAGCCCGAAGTACTTGAAGATGTCGCCCATGCAGAACATCGCCAATACAAGGTATGTGCCCTCACATCATCATCATCATCATCCTTCACCTATTCCCTGACTACACCCACGTTTGTCCTCTGTTTCACCCGAAAACCACCCCTGTGCCTCACTGTAGTCCAAGCCCACCAGCTATGGTGGCTGGGCTATGGCGCTGCCCTCAGCAGCGCCCTGCTTTCCTGCACGACCGCACGTGCTGCACTTCGCCTCTCAGCGCCAGCCAGCAGCCGCGAGCCTTTGCTGCCGCCAGCATGCGAGTGCCTGAATGAGTTGCCTGGAGTGAGCTCTTTCCTTTATGGAAAGAGCTGGCCTACTCGCGCAGCCTGGCTGCACTGGCCTGGGCCCAAAAGCTTCCGGAAGGCCCCAGGAGGTTGCCTGTGTACAGTAGCTACTGGGCTGCTGGGCCTCGCTCGGTTGGGCGCCCAACTGTCTCTGTATGAGGCTGCGAATCACGCCCAGGGCCTGCATTTCTTTGGAAAGGCCCGGAGGGCCGTGGAAATGTCTTTGTTGCTCGGCCTGTGTTTTTCTCAACCAACTGGCGCGTCGCAACTGCCTGGACCCCAAATATGAAATTGACAGTCGAGGGCCTCTTGCAAAAAGCCAGGCCCACCTTCACTTAGGGCGGGTAATGCTGCAAACAGGGCCCCATAGGCCTGCCGAGGACCCAGATCCTCGCAGTACGGTGGGTTTGTTTCAACTTTGGATCTATTCACCTGGGTGAAAAAACGGTTGTTCTAGTGACTGTCTGTAAAACACACACACACACACACACACACACACACGGAGTCCGTGAAAGTCCAACAAACAGTTACTAACTTACTAGGCACATTCGTGCTTTTTTTTGTGGAGTTTTTTTTTTTTTTTTTTAATGGGAACAAAGCTCCAACCTATTCGTGGGGAGCAGCACGTGCTGGGAACCGGGCCCAGCGTCCCATATGGAAATTTACATAGAATTTTGAAAGAATTTTGAATGCTTGAGGTACCGAGGCCACTACCGGGCTTTCGTTAAGAAACAAATAGAGCTAGATTAGGACATACCAACAAGCCACTGGAAATAGGCAAAAAAATCAGGAAAAGACTCAGGAACCCCCATCCATCCTCTTTACCTCACTCCGGCAAGTCGTACTGCAGCAGAGTCACCATCTCTGCTGCTGCTGTACCCTATTACCATCCTACCAGCTGACCCCCTCACTACTAGGACGCTTGATATCCAACCATCTTCTCCCACTCATCTAGGCAAAATTTCAGAAAACGTCTCAGAAACCCCCATCCATCCTCTTTACCTCGCTCCGGCAAAACTTACTGCAGCAGAGCCACCATCTCTGCAGCTGCTATACCCTATTTCCATCCTACCAGGCCCGAAGGCCCCAGAATCCTAGAGCGATTCTCAAGACCACCAGAAGCAACTGAATATAATTTTGAAGGTTTGAGATACCGGGGCCATTTCCCGGCTTTGGCTAAGAAAAATTGAAGCCAGTTGAGAAACTACCATGACAAACTTCAGAAAATTTAAAGCAAGAATTCAGGAAACGCCTCAGAAAACCTCGTTCATCCTCTTTACCTCACTCTGGCAAGACTTACTGCAGCAGAGCCACCATCTCCACTGCTGCTATACCCTATTTCCATCCTACCAGCTAGCCCCCTCAGTAGTAGGATGCTTGATATCCTACCATCTACTTCTCCCACTCAGGTAAGCAAAAGTTTTAGAGAACGTCTCAGAACCCCCATCCATCCTCTTTACCTCACTCCGGCAAGACTTACTGCAGCAGAGCCACCATCTCTGCTACTGTTGTACCCTATCTCCATCCTACCAGCTAGCCCCCTCACTAGTAGGACGCTTGATATCCCACCATCTACTTCCAGCACCAGCCAGCGACGTTCCGGCATCAAACCACCGCAGATCTATGAATATAACTGCATAGCCTACAATGAGTGGCAAGAAGCCCCCAAAACCCTAAAGCGTTCTCAAGACCACCAAATCAAACTTACTCATGAAAAATGAGAATCAATTGAGGTTATCTGGAAGCCGATATAAACAAAACCATGTTGCCCCAATGCTATTAACTGACTATTCAACGGCTGCCTCAACCCATCCTAGATACCAGGCTCTTCCAAGCCTCACACCCCAACCGCTAGGTTACAGGGCGGCGCGACCCACCCCAGCTCCAACCCGCGTCGTCCTAATACCAGCTCGCGGTTAGCCACTGGACTGCCTTCCACCCTCGGCAGTTCCCCAGATCTCTCTACCAGGCCTCTAACCCCCACACACTCAGGTTACAGGGCAGCGCGACCAAACCCCAACTCCGGCCAGCGTCGTTCTGGCATCGGCCAACCCTAACCTTATAGACATGATCATGGCGATAACCCACCGTTAGATAATCTGCTGGACACACTGCGGCAAACAAGGTTTCGGACTGCTCGGCTTCCTCCATGCACCGGTCGTGCTCAACACCCCCAGACCACCTGAACACTCCCCCTGAACCCCCTCCGGCAAGACTTATCACAGTGAAGCCACCATCTTCGTTGTTGTTATGCCCTATTCCAGTCCTACCAACGAGCCCCCTCGCCAGCAGGACGCGTCACCTCCTTCCCACTACTAACCCCACTTTAGCCAAAAGGCACTCCAGGCAGGAGTATATCCCAACGACCAGTGCAACAACAAGATACTAGAATACCACTCCCAGGCAGACTTAATCATCGAGTCGAACCATCAAGAAAAAACCAAAAAACTCTAATATACGAAAACCAACTTGAATCATTCTTCATGAGACCATTGAGACTCTAGAAAGCTAGAAATCATTATTTGAGATCAGAGACGAAACTCTGACTTACGATCATCAATATGAAAAGATCAAATCGAGAATTATTCGGAAAATTTTGAAATCATTCATGAGCCCACTGTCTTGAATCAAATTTGTGGATTATTTTTCACGAGACCATTGAGAATCTAAAAAGTTAGAAGACATTATTCGATATCAGAGGCGAAGCTCTGATTTACGATTATCAACATGGAAAGGTCAAATCGAGAATTGTTCGAAAAGTTTTGAAATCATTCATGAGCCCTCTATCTTGAATCAAATTCGAATTGAAAACCTAAGCTACCTATCATGAGAAATCCAAAATATAAAAATTCAAACGATTCAAAAAATTAGATTCGAAAAACAGAAATTTGAGTAAAAACTCTGATTTACAATCATCAAATTGAACAAGAATTAGATCGTAAGGAAACGGAAATCACTCAATCCTCCAGCCACGAAGAGCAACTGCCATTCCTCAAAACTATAGTCTAAGATCGAAGCATACAAACCGACCTCTCATCATGTTATGTTTGTCTCCCCCCAAACCTTCACCCCCTCCCTTATCGGCCCGAAGGCAACTCAACCATCACATGGCTGCTCTCTCGGCCATCGAAACATAAGGTTGAACAATAAGGACTAATGGACCATGGCTTCACTTTATCCCTCACTTTCCACGTAGCAAGACAAAACCACCGAACCTACCGGTGACCCCTCACTGGTAGTCCGGGGGGAAAAAGACCTACCATGCCCTTCATTGCCCTTAATCACCTGATTCACTTGTTGGACACGGGACACCCCGCGATTCGTAGCTCAGATGATGATGTTGGAAGACCATACCCGTCGCAACTGTTCACAAGCAGCCTCTTCGTAGCAACCTCATCCTCTACGCATGATGCACCACCCTCGTCACCATCCTCTATTCACCCAAAGCCTCTCAACCGTCACCACACACCACCCCGAATCCACTCCCCCAACATCGCCCCGCTCCGCCGCTTGATGTCGTTCGGCGCCGCTCGGTCCGACTTCGCGTCGTTTCGCCACTTGTCACCGCTCGGTGCCGCTCAGCCTGACTGCGCGGGCGGGCCGCAGTGCTCCCGATCGCGCTGCGCCCCCCGGTCCTATTCCTACTTGCCCATCTAATATCCCCTCTATTTTTTTTTTTTTTGAGTTGTGTATAGCGAACATGGCAATAGACACACGGTGGCATTCGATGCAACAATTGCAATTGTGAGATCCAGAACTGGATGTGGTGCTTCGATAGTCCACAGACTTCACACGTGAACCGGTCCTGTCAAGTCTGTAGGGGTGGCTCACCATAGGCAACGACAGCTCCGCAGCTCAAAATCCCTTGCAACCCAAACACAACTGGCTTTTTGTGCCATTTTAGAGTAGTCTACTCCAGCGCCGAGTACCGGAACCCTGTAAAGCTTGCCTTTCCCCTGTTTTGTACTTCACCCTTCCACTTCCCTCATCTACTCCAGCTCCCCCAACCCGCCCCTCGCTTCCTACAGAACTTCGTGCCCTACCCCTTTCCTTCGTTCTCATATGTATAACTAGTAAATGCACGTGAATGAGCAGACAAAATGTAAGCTGAAAAATAAGCAGGACAATACCTCCCCCTTTACTTTGGCTGCTTTCGTCGAATATGTAGCTGTGCATTCATTGAACGCACGACCAATGCCCAAGTTGAGCAATTTGAGACCCCTGCGGCAAACAAAAGATGCCCTGCTGGGGGGGTGCTGAGTACTGTTTGAGGGTGGCGAGGAGTGAGGGGTGTGTCAAAAACCCCCCACCCCTTTTCCCACACTCTCCACCCGCAACAAGAAAAGAAAAAAGAAGGTTGAGAAAACTACGGCACAGTCAGGGTTTGAGTTTGAAAATGCATCTGAGGCAAAAAAAATGATAATGGTGAATGTATAT
This sequence comes from Chara braunii, assembly GCA_003427395.1. Lineage (NCBI taxonomy): Eukaryota > Viridiplantae > Streptophyta > Charophyceae > Charales > Characeae > Chara > Chara braunii. Next base: position 590,080 of record BFEA01000215.1, read on the forward strand.
AACCTAGGTTTCGGGTCCGGTTGGGTCACGTGGGGGTGTGTTGTGTTCGTGGGATTGCCTGACGTGCATTCTCAAAATGTTTTCGTGACTTCGCCGAAGTTACCCCAAAAAGGTTTGACAGACAGGCGCCAGACGTCGGCAACCGACGAGGCAGCCTGGCTTCGGCCACTAGGTCTGCATAAATGGAACCAGGCGGCTATGCTGCTGATTTGAGCACTGAGAGAGAGAGAGAGAGAGAGAGAGAGAGAGAGAGAGAGAGAGAGAGAGAGAGAGAGAGAGAGAGANAGAGAGAGAGAGAGAGAGAGAGAGAGAGAGAGAGAGAGAGAGAGAGAGAGAGAGAGAGAGAGAGAAAGAGAGAGACAGACAGAGAGAGAGAGAGAGAGACAGAGAGAGAGAGAGAGAAAGAGAGAGAGAGAGAGCCACGTGGTAGCAAGACAATGTATACAAGCTACTTTTCCGGTCAGGTAGGGTTAAGTGGGGGGGTGTTATGAAGTGTAATTTCAAACTGTTGTTTCGATCATGAAATCAATCACGGCCGCAATTCGACGTATTTTCTATTTTTCTCACTCTAGCGGTTCCCCTCGAATTTCCAACTTTTGAGTGGAGGGGCGGCCTAAGCTCACAAGCAGACCCTGCTCTCATATACATGACACCCATGCCAAACACCACCCTTTTAGACCTTCGCTCAAGTATCAACAGCCTATCACCTCACACTCGACTATCAACCTAATGATTGTCACTTAGATTATCCGGCCACTGCACTAATCCAACCATGTCTTGCATTCTATCACAACTACGTTTAAGTTGTCGAGTGCATCAGTCCCACAAGGGGACCCTCCTAGCCATGTCACACAGAATTTTAGCACTCAGGACGCAAAGCGTTTTAGGAGTGTCGCTCCGTCCGAGTGCGCCAGGTATACGTCTCAGGAGTTTATACGACAGAAGAGGACCTCGCCAGGTACAACTTGCCTCCACCCGCGGGAGCTGTCACCATCCGTGGGTGGACATATCCCCACCATGCTACTAGTCTACATGTGACAGTTTTTAGTGCGGTCGCAGCGGTGGATCACCCAAGGGTTTTTCTCTTTCACCGTAGCATAAGGGGTACGAGCGGTCACACTCGAATCGAATCCACACACAAACTGACACTAGAGGCGTTGATCCCCCTAGCACGGATCATCGCTGGTCGACTAGGACACTTGGTTAACCACGCAACTCACTTCCGAAGTAAGCGAAGATTGATCCAGTCCTTAAACAACCTTGTGCAGTGTCATCAACTTTCGCGACCACGCAAAAAAAATAGGTGAATCATTAAGTATGATTAAGATAGAAAAAAATTGTGTTACTATTACATTGGTGTGGTTTGCCCAACAGCATTCCAAGAAGCATAAACAGACATCAACCCAAACCTAGTACTTTCATGCTAACATATATCCTCATAATTCCAACAATCACATACCACGCATCGACGTGGTCAACTTAACCGTTCCTCATACCTTACACCCCGCCTCACATCACTCAAACCTCGGTTACTACTTCCCACCTCTTGCACGGGAACATTCAGACCTTTAGGTTGATCATGAACCAAAGTAGGGTAAAACCTCAACGGTAACACATCAATCCCTCGAGGTTGGAGGCTTCAAGTTGGGGTACAGAAGTAGGCAAAGTTGTGCCGCAAAAGGACCTGTTATCAAAAGATAACAGATGATGATTACCCTTGAACTAAGATCAAGCCAGGGGCTAGTCGACGCCTTTCAGTCAACCAATGACCTGGATTACAATACAGGCCAAAAAAGTGGTCGTTGTTATCAATGCGGTCGGAGAACACACTCTGTATCACATATTAATCCTTCTCTAGCTCTTTTCCTATCTTTCTCTGATCGGCGTCAGGGATTGATTAAAATTTTGATAGCACTTCCCCTAAGAATCAATCGTCTGAGTACTGATTCGTTAGCAGCATATTTTACGATTCACACCTTTTGCCTCATAGGTGCGTGAGCGCTTATAGAAAAACTGGCTCATAACGGTGGAACCGTTAGTTCTTATTTATACAAACAAAGAACCTTGGCAATACCGTGGGAAGTCGGTGGATTGTATGTAGAAAAGAAAGCAATTCAATGAACGTGAGCGCCTTCATAGACTCCCTAACGACTGACTCGAAATAGGAGAGCATGATTGATTTCATGCTAGTACGGCAGTAGTCACCCAATTTAATTTCAATTGAGGATCTACTTAGTTCCTAAGGCGAGCGGCTCGACTGACTCCTAGTCGTATTGGATCTAGCAGATGAAGATGGAAAGCGTAGATGTATGAAATTGTCAAAGTTTTTTCACCTCAGTTTTTTATAAACTCCCTAAATTTCCAAAACAGTTAATCTTGCAAAAGGTAAAATTTGACTAAAATTTTGAATTAATAAAATTTTTGGCATTCCCAAAATTTTTACTAAGTCGAATCTGAAAGACCCTGCTTCGGGACACTCTCTCCTCACTGCCTTAAACATGTTTAATAGCCACCCTCTGATTGCCCCGAGTCTTGGATTGTTCCTCTTTTGAGAATGTAGAGTGCGCTGCTATTCCATTAGGAATCAAGTCAGCTGAAGTGAGAATCAAAGGTTTAGCAGACCAACCTACTGATTCTCTTCCGGTTATGTTGTTACGGGGATATGGCTGAACCACTCTGCTTAGGGACACTATTCAGCCTGTTAGGGTTACGTTGAGTATTATATACTCAAACTTTACTTTCCTGCCTAGGCTACCAGAGTGGCCGGGGACCACAAGCCCGGACTGGCAAAGAGACAATAAACATTAATATATATATGTGACGATATATATATATATTTATATATATATTAACTTTATTTTTCAATTATTTTTCGGTAGAAAATTGCAATGTGGCCTTGAGGCAAAAGTTGTTCATTTTTGGTGTTAACGGTGAGATGGTGTGACGCCCAAGCCTCACGCCCGACGCGACTTCCTGATCGAAGTGGGATGGGGGCATGGAAGTGCGAAGAGGGGTGTGCCTAGGATTTTTGGGAAAGTGGGGGTTGAAGTCCCAGGTCAGAACTGGGATCTTCTGTGGCCGAGTTCAAGGGTCGTGGGTGCAATACTGCCGAAGGGCAAGGCAAGCGCGCAATTACCGCGTATCTCACCGTTTCGGGTTTGATGGGGATCACCGTGGTGCGGGGGACGGCCGCGCGTCCTGCCTGGGGACTCAAAAACGGGTCGATCGTTGCGCACGCCACGGGTTATGGGCGCGCTGGTCAAACCGAAGAGCACGCGGGTGGCGCCTAAGTTAACACTCTCTGCACGGTTCAGGCCAATACGCGGCTATGACCCGCCATGGCACCACTGTGAGCTGGTGATATGGGAGGAGAACACGGAAGGGAGGGTAATTAGTGGCGACAACCACGAATCCGGGAGAGGTGTAATATTGTGTGTAATTCGGTTCGGGATAGTCTGCTCCGCGCGGATCATTGGTTATCGCACGATGAAATTCCCGCTCGCACTCTTGGTTTCTCGTATAATTCGGGAATTCCGGATACGCTCCTCGYGTGCGATAGTACTCTCGGCGGGATTCCTGGATCCAGGGCTCAAAGTATTCCCTGTCCCAAGATGAGCTAGAGCCTGAGGACCGTGTYATCGTTGCGTGTGGTTCTCAGACATGGGTTCTCAGATATGCTCGACGTAATTTTTGGGTCGGGATGATGACGTCAATTATAAACTCAAACAGACAATCTGCACATACATCCAGCATAATGATAGCGGCCAACTAATCACGATGCAATCAAAACTTCACGAGGTTGTGAGCAACTAATCCCATACATWRGTGAGGAGCAAGAGAAAACGATGCGCATTCCATCAATTCATCCACGTCGACAAAAGGCAATCAAAAGAGAAGGAAATGCAGGATGCGCCAATTCAGGCGAAAACCAAAACAGAGATATC
>BFEA01000215.1:594298-604811 GCA_003427395.1 Chara braunii
TCTCTCTCTCTCTCTCTCTCTCTCTCTCTCTCTCTCTCTCTCTCTCTCTCTCTCTCTCCGATGCGGACAGTCCGTCGTCACGCACCAACCCGCGAAGTTGTTACCCCGCTTAACCCTCCTGCACCCGTCAGGTTCGCCCGTGCCCACAGTTCGTCGTGGCCCACGTCAACCCCGCGCATTCGGCGTCAGCTCGTCGGATCGCCCAACTCCGCCTCTGCTCACCTCTTACTTCGCTCGTGTTCCGATCTCACATCGCGCAACCCCGAGCTTCCAGTTTGCTAAGAGAGAAGATTAATCGCGCAATCGGAATTTATAGCGTGCATGCGTGCGCGAGGAACACTGAATTACAAGGACTTAGTTAGATGAAGGGAAGGGAGTGCCTACGTTTGCAAGGTCAGGCCGCAGCGTGGGGGACGTACCCAACTCCACGCATCGATCCGGTCATGCAAACGCGGCTACCCAGATAGGGAGGGAAGAGAGAAAGAAACGAGGCGGGAAGAACAAGGAGCAAGAAACAGAAAGATACAGTTGCAGAGGCGTGCGCCCAAAATTACAGTTGCAAAAAGGATTAAGGCGCCAGTTAATCAAGGTCCCGGCGCATCAGCAAGAAAAAGCGCGCAAACATGCAAAACAGCGCTCCAGGAAAAAAACAGAAATTCCAGAATTCCTAAATTCCTAGCTATCCTGCCGATATTACGAAAAGGTCCAAAAAGAAAATTAAAATCCCGAAGGCCGTATGGCTCCGACCAAGCTTCGAAAAGAAAATTCAAAAAGACGCTGAAATTTCCGTGCGATGTCTGCGCGCCCAAAAGTCTGACAAAACAAAAATCAAAAGAAAGAAAAGAAGCGACGTCAATGTTTATTAATCGCGCACTTGGCGAGCACTCCGCATCCATCCGACCAAGTTTCAGTTCTTTTTCCCCATGCATTCCCGAATTCCCGAACCGTCATCAGGAACTCGTGCGAGGACAAAGAAACGACGAAGAAAACAAGGACACACAGTCAATTTTCCATCGACCCCTCCAATCGTCGTGGGACCCCACTGGGTGCTTCGCGCAGAAAGTCGCGCACTACAGAAAGTAGTTCGTCACATATGTGACGCCCAGTGGGTTCCTGAAATAAGCAAGCTCCTGCTTGCTGGCTGACGTGTCGATCACCTTTGGTTGATTGGTCGTGGGCGGTGCATCTTCTTCTCTGCCGCATACTGTGTTACCGAATGTGGAAGTCATGCCGCGCGGCGGTCGTTTCCCTGTTGTCCTCACTCGTGGGGAAGAGGAAAAGGAAGACGGTAGGCAGGCGGAGGTGTTGATGGGGGATGAGTCGGGATAGGAGGGAAGAAGCGTTCCAGTTCATCGTCCGTCTCCGGAATGCTCCRATGATGGACGATTYTATGGAAGCGGGGGAATCGATTGCCAGTAGTGGGGAGAGAAGCGAGGTAGTCGGGATAGAGAGTGGTGAAGGTTCTAAGAAGCGCCGCGCGAAAGCGATCGCTGTCGGCGCATGCAGGGATTAACCCTGTGATGAGGCAATAAACTTCTACGGCGTTGATGCGACGCCATCCTACGCTGAAAAGAAGTACATGGAGAGGGAACTCAAGGGAAGCACACCGGGCGGATGGGTGGGGATGGACGGTGAATGAGAGACGGATGGAGAAGTAATGACGGAAAGTGTCGCGGGGGATTGGGTTGTGGGGGAAGACGGCGGAATGGGCGAGCTGGCATAGGGTGAGGAAGTCAAGGGGGCGGAGAGAGAGAGCCCGAGGACGAAGATGGATCGGCCTCATCTCGACGTGCGCGAAGTGCGGGACGGGCCGCGAGGGAGGAGGAGGCGGAGGGGGAGCGGCTTCGTCGGCGGCGTCGCTGTGGGGAAGGAGGCCGGCTAGCAGACGGCCCAGCCATCTGGGCCACATCGCCGTCGTCTGGCTGAGGTGGCTCGGGGTCGAGCGTTGAATCGTCGCTGATCAGAAGATCAGCGACCGGCGCAATCTCCAGTTGGGGCTCTCCGGCGGCTTGCTCCTCCAATTGCCGGTTCGGAATGGCCATGGCAACTGCCCGTCGAACTTCTGGGGCTAGCTCCCGCTCCTCGTCGCTGTCTTCGTCGCTCCCTTGCTCGTTGTCTTCTTCTTCTTCGTTCTCACCCTGCTCTGCTGGCTCCCCTTCGTCTTCGTTCGGGTCCTCTTCCTCCTCCACCGAACTTTCCTCCGCGAGCTCCTCACGGATTATCTCCTCCAATTCGTCTTCGTTCGGCGGTTTGTAGAAAGCGGGATCCCAGATGTCGCGTGGATCTAAATAGTCCAACCGCGAAGGCGGAATTCTCGATGGGAAGCCCTCCACGCAAGCTGACCACTGAATATACGGCAACAACGTGTGCGAGGTGACGTGAGGCACCAAGCGCGGGTCGTCCTGGAAGACGATGCTGACGTCGAGATCGTCTGTCAGCTGCGCAATCGGGACCATAAGCTCCTTGGTGAGAAGCCTGCGACAGCCTGGACGTACTGACCCGAATAGGAAACCGAGAAGGTCACCCTCCACTTCCGTCCGCCACGCCTGAATCAAGAGGAGCTCCAGTCGCTCAGACCGCGGATAATTTCTCTCATCCCTCATCCACGTCACCTGTACTTCCGCCAAACACATTGAAAGCTCGACGAAGTCTCTGCGCCACGCGTCCCACTGAGGTGGATCGAGGAGGGGGACAGCCAGAGGATTTATGCAGAAGGAGAGGCGGGGATGAAGATCAGACTGCCAAAAGGTGGGGAAAGAAGAAGGAAACTCGAAAGTAGAGATCGGGAAGGAGCTCATCGAAGATGGAAGGGGATGAGGGTGGGTAATCGCGTCGGCGGGTCACGCCGATCCAGCCAAAGGTCGTCGTATCCGATCGCTCGGATTGGTGTGATCAGGTCTCCTTCGTGCACCGGGAGCAGGGTCCACTCGTTCTGAAGATTCTGCACCCACAGAAGCAACGCCACCTCGATGCTCGCGTGTCGGTGGAGAGGGATTGCCGTGAGATCCCCACTGAAATTGACCACCACCGTTATCTGGCCGACGCCCGCAGATGCCCGTTGTTGCAGCCCGACAGCTTCGGCCAATATGATCGCGTCAGCCCTCCCATCGACGTGGATCTCTGCTGTCGCGTAGACACCCCTTGAGCAGAAGAATTGCGCGAGCCGTTGAAGATAGGGACTAAGACGGGGATGATGCACTTGTCGTAATGTCAAACTCCCACGTGCTACTAGCGCTCCTTCACTGAGAGCTCTCTCTTCCATAAAGCTCATGGCGATGGCGATGGTGACGGCGTAACCGACGGTGATTGAGAAGAGGAGGGAGATGTAGGGGAGATAGAGTCGTTGTCAGGAGAGGTCGATGGGGAAGGAGACGGAACAGAGGGCAAAAGACGGAGATAGGACATGTGGCGTGTGATCGGGCGAGCCGATCAACTGCCGGAAACCTCGGGAGCGAGGCGCACGGTGTCAACGTCGTTAGGTCCGAGCTCAATCACTCGATACTGCCGAAGAATCGTGGCGCTAGTTTACCCTGACGCGCACATTTCCTTACCTGCACGATGTCCCCTAACTTATACTGGGTCCTGGGACCCGCATTCCCGTTCCGGGCCTCGTAACTTCGGATTTGTCGGCCATGGGCCAATTCGGTGAACCATTGTCGCTTCCGGGCCAGCCTAGGTAGGGTCCGCTCCATGAGTTCCAGGTGCCGCTTGGCTTTGTCCCGAGTGGTGGCCCGTGTGGGGCGTCGGTTGAGTCCTGACTCGTCTGGGAGGCTCGGGATCGAAACACACGCGACGCTATTGGTCCCCAATTGAAAGGGGCTTAGGCCCGTCGACTCGTGGGGCGTTCCGCGATGGACCGCCAAGATGTGGTCGACAATATCAGTCCAGGGTCGGGCGTCATGTGCCGCAATATTCCGTCTCAATGCCGTTTTTATCACCCTATTTGCATTTTCTACTAATCCGTTGGACTGGGACATATATGGGGCTGTGTGTCGTATGGAGACGCCGTGTACGACCAGGTTCTTCTAGACTTCCCCCCTAAATTCGACCCCATTGTTGGTCAGGATTTCTTCGGTGTCCTGGTGCATGCCCAGAAATCGGTTGACGTACCGCGCGATTTCCGCGGCTTGTCGTGTTTTGCAGGGGAAGGCCTCGATCCACTTAGAAAAGTGGTCGACGAAAACCAACAAAATTGGATACTCGTAGCTATTCGGGCCAGGGGGCACCACTATATCGGTAGTATCCATGCTAACCCTCTGAAACGGTCTTTCAACCATGGTTGGGACTATCAACCTAGGCGGTTGGGTTGGGGCCTTGTCAGCAGCGCAGACCTGGCAGTGTTGGACGATGAATTTAACGTCGTCCCGGATGTTGGACCAGTACCATTGATTTCTGTCGATTGCAGCTTCAGTAATACGCACGGCAAAATGTGTCGCCGTTTCCTCGTGGGCTGTCCGTACCCAGTCGTACCTCATGAACGGGTGTGGAACCACTAACCATGCCCCGCTGCCGTCTGCTTTACGCTTTTCTAACCATCCATCCACCCATCGGTAATCCCGTGCTCTTTCATTGGCCGTCCTCCGATCTTCCTTGGAGAAGGTTTCGAGGGAGTTCCCTACTATACTGGCTATTAAGGCGACATCTGTCCAGACTTTCGCTCTTCTCAACTTCTGGATTTTGTCAGGGCCCTCCGACGTGGCCTCGAGGAATCGGGCTTCCGTCAGAATCTTGTCAGTGCGGCATAGGGGACAGGACCAGGGTCTATCACTACTCCGATACTGTATGCACGCACCATGAGCACGTGCGACACATTTCCGAAAGTCTACCCATTCGGCATATCCAATCCCCTTAGGATGCATGTGGACGGAATAGACACGAGAGATTGACTCACAGAAACAGCAAAATTTGTCAGGAAGGGAGGCGAAAGAAGAGGATGGGGAAGAGAGAGAGGAAATCGGAACATTACCTCCGTCACCCACTGTCCTTCACCGACCCCTTGCCACGTGGAATAACTGCGACTTCTCCGTACTTTGGACCGTTATTGATGTCCGGGTCCTTCCACGGTGTGATCTCTTCCGCCTTTGGTACTTTACCGGGTCGATGCAAACGTGTCAGTCCGTCGGCGTTGCCGTGTCTCTCCGTCTTTCGATGAACAATGTCAAAATCATACTCTTGCAAACGCACCGCCCATCGTCCAATCATGCCCGTGTAATTAGTTAGCTTTTTCAGAGCCAACAGAGGTTCATGGTCGGTGACGAGCAAAAACTTATGACCGTACAAATACGGATGGAAGTGCTGGATACCCCAAACTACCGCATARCACTCTCCTTGTGGCGCGRAATCGTTTYGTCGCTCGTCTGGCACCGTCCGGGACGCGTACTCAATGACATGCTCCTTCCCATCGTTTCCCTTCTGTGCCAGAATTGCCRAAATAGCCTCCGGCTGCCAGTCGGTGATGAGAATAAACTGTCGAGAGGGCTCCGRCCGAATCRGAATCGGGGCCGTAACGAGAGCGTCCTTCAGGGCCCCGAAGGCCCGGTCGCAATCGTCGTCCCAATGCAGGGGCTGTTCTTTTCGCAGCAGGTTTGTCAGAGGCCTTGCTATCGCCGCGAACCCTTTGATAAMCCGCCGGTAATACGAGGCCAGGCCCAAGAAGGCTCGAACCTGCGTCAGTGAGGTYGGAACCGKGGCCTCCTTCACYGYCGCGACTTTCCGAGAGTCYGGCCGCAGACCTCCACGTGTCACAACATACCCCAAGAACGAGATTTCCGGAAGGAAAAACTCGCTCTTTTCCAGCGCGATCTTGAAACCTGCGTCTCTCAGCGCGCCTAGCGTCCATTCGATGTGCTGCGCGTGTCTGTGAAACGTGTCCGAGTACACCAGAATGTCATCCATATATACAATGACGCAAAAGTTAATCATCCCCTGAGTCAGCCGTGTCTTATTGACGAAATTCTGAAAAGTCACGTTCATCGCTCGCTGAAACGTGGCAGGCGCATTACAGATTCTCATCGGGCACCGAACCCACTGCCACGTGCCCTCAAACAAAACGAAGGCGGTCTTTGGGCAATCTTCTTCCTTTACCAAGATATGATGAAACCCATGCCGAATGTCGAACTTGTTGAAATAGTTAGCACACCCAATTGCATTAAGCAGATCATCAATCCGGGGAAGGGGATACACATCCTTAATCGTGATATCATTCAGTTTTTGATAATCGATGCATATGCGGACTGACCCGTTCTTTTTAGGAACCAATACAACTGGGAACGACCAGGGACCGGTGGCAGGCTCAATCCACCCGTTCGCCTCAAATTCCCTGATTCGCTGCAAGGCCGTCTTGCGCTCTGTTAACGAGTATCGATACGGCTTGCAGTGGATCGGGGAATGATTCCCGGTCTGAATCTCATGTTGAACGACCACAGACAATCCAATATCGGCATCGGACACGCTAATCGCCCCTTGGTATTCCATTAAAATATCAGCGATCAACCGATGGATCTCATCAGGTACATACTGGGGCACATGCAACTCGTACATTTGACCCAAAATCCGAACATTTACCTGCTTCGTGTGTATGCGCCGAGTGGTGTCGGGCGGTGCGGATATAAAAGAATGATCCGATTTCCAAGAAAACACAGTGACCACCATCTGTGCTTCCTCTTCCCTGATCGCCGTATGACCTTCGGGAGTTATTCCGTCGCAGATGTCTTGCCAGGGCACGCTTCTGGGCGAAATTTTGATCCCAAGCTCATCGGATCTTGCCTCGATGCGCTGAGGGGGTTCCAAAGAACCTGCTTCGGCTCCCAACCGCAATAACTGTATTTATTTTGCGGGCTGAAGCAGGGATCGAGGTAAGCCAGTGAAATCACAGAAGGAACGCTTGTCACTATACCGAAGGAGAAGAGGGGATACGCCTTCGTACAGGGTTCGAGGGGGTTCCAAGGAATCAACCAGCCTCGAAATCTGTACGAGGGGTTCTCCCATGATCATCATATGAGCATTTTGTGCGGTTAGATGCATGGTACGTGCGATATTGCGGGGCGGCGGGTAGTGAATCCGCTGCCGCACTAGCCGTGTTACAACTGGGTCATCATCGTCGTCGCTCCCCGTGTCATTCGACGATTGGCCTTCGTCCACAGATGCGTTCCAGGAGATCATGCGGAGCGCCCCCCCCATTGCTTCCGGAGAAATTCGGGGTACTACCTTAACCGATGTTCAGAGAGTTAGTCTCATCGGTATTACATACGGCTTTCCCCCGGTATTCCGGAGAATGACTGATCGGCGTTCGAAGTCCAAATTAGCACGCAGCGCAACCAATGCAGGAAGTCCGAAAAGAACGTCATACGTATTCACATCCAACACCACAACGTCTCCTAACACATGCACTTTTCCCAACCGGAACGCGACATTTGTCATCCGTCCTATTGTCTTGATCTTTTCCTCGTCAGCCGATACGAGCTGGTCTTTCTCAATTAGCATGATCAAATCACTCTTCCTACCCGCTCTTTCAACTACTCGGAGTGATATTGCTAAAACAGCCGTTCCCGAATCTATGATCGCACTGTACGGCACTCCCCAGACTTCGATATCACATTCGGCTGACTTCCACGGAATCGGCTGATCCGGAGAAAGTGGTTGTCTTTCTGTATCAATCCGACTCGAATGGGGTCAGAGGCGGCGACCGCCTTTTCTTCCGGAGTCGGCGCCTTCGCCTTCTGATCTTTTGCGCGTGCAAGGACGAATCGCTTCCGATTTGCTTTGCAGTGCAAGGACGAATCGCTTCCGGTTTGCTTTGCAGTATTGCATCATTCGTTCATTCGCCTGTTCTGAAATGGAGAGTAGGTGGCCGATTGGGAGAGGGATTCGATGATCCAGTGCTCGGGTAACATCAAGGACATCGATCTCTCCTGTAACAAAGGTAGGACCCCCCGTCTCCATTTCGCTCGACGAAGGCCGCCATTCAGTGACATCTCTGGACTCGAGTTCTGGTCGGATCGTTTCAATCATTCCCAGCCCCGGATATCCTAGTGATACGTACTGCTCCAGCGGGATAAGCTCGGCTGCTTCCTCACTGGAAATCATCATTCCATTACTTCCTCCCTGATCATCCATCACGGCTCCTACACGTCCTGGGCCGTTAGCTATGGGGGCTGCAGCTGCAGGCGCGGCCCCGCCTCGAGGCTGCATGGCACGATGGGGGCAATCTCGGGCCAAGTGACCTGGTTGATGACATGTAAAACAGACATTCGCCGCTGTCCCGGCAGGCCCCACTGCAGCCTGTGCAGCAGCCATGCCTCCCTGCATCGGTGCTCGCACCGCAATGGGCTGCACGTTCCGCATCATAGCTTCTAATCGGGCGTTGTGCTCCCGCTGTTCTTTCTTGCTTTCTTGGATTAGACTGACCAATGTTTTAGTTAGCTCCAAGATAGCAGTAGATTCACTCGCTCGTGTAGGGGGTTCGATGGGGGAGGGTGGTGGACGTGGCGGGGTTACGGCTGGGGTTGCCATCACTGGGATCTGCCTGTTTACAATCACTCCAGGGGGTGCGGTCCTCGATGATACCTGTTCTACATACGTAACGGGTCCGGCTACGAATCCCATGTTTTCGAATTTGTTTTGCAGCGCGGCCAGTTCTGCCCTTGCTTTCACAAGCTCGGACGAATCTCCTTCTCTACCATAATCCTCATTTTCTAGAAAGCTAGCTGCAAATTTCCGCTCCATTTCTTCGGCAGCCGCCATAATTTGTTGCAGCGTGTGGTTAATAGGAGAGAAGTTTTTACGTAGTTTTCCCCGAATCATTCTGTTACGTAGTCCGTCGATGAACAAGTCTCGGCCTACCTGCTCACTCCGCTCAGTCTTCACAAACATTCGGTGAAACCTGTTCTGATAATCAGTAATGGATTCGAGTGGTTTCTGGACTCGATCCTTGATCATATAGAGTGTTTGTTCGGGATGAACATACTCGAAGTGGTTCATGAAATCCCGCTCAAATGTGGGAAGATCCACCCATACATAAGTGCTATACCAATGATGGGCATCTCCCCCCATCCGCGCGGGGATGTTGATCTGCGCTTCATCATTCGTATACCGCTGAGCTCGGAGCGTGGCTAACCATGCTCCAGCGAGATGGTGGGCTGGGTCAAATAAATAAAGATCTGGTGGAGCCGCAGGGGCTCGTGCAGGCGGCAAAGGCGGGTTAGGCTGTTGATTGGGGTTGACCACCGCAGCGGCTGCTGCAGCAGCGGCCGCAGCCATGGTGCCTGCTCGTCTTGCGGCGGACGTTCGGCTTCGTGTAGCTACAGGACTACGTCGGCGTGTATCCCCAGCTGAAGGGCGCCTACGTGGAGCCAGATCGCCTCGCCTTAGCCAATATTGAGTCTACAGACCCTATCGCTTAGCCACGTGTCGGGCTCCGATATCAACCTCACGCCCGGCGCGACTTCCTGATCGGAGTGGAATGGGGGCCTGGAAGTGCGAAGAGGGGTGTGCCAAGGATTTTTGGGAAAGTGGGGGTTGAAGTCCCAGGTCGAAACTGGGATTTTCTGTGGCCGAGTTCAAGGGTCGTGGGCGCAATACTGTCGAAGGGCAGGGCAAGCGCGCAATTACCGCCTATCTCACAGTTTCGGGTTTGATGGGGATCACCGTGGTGCGGGGGACGGCCGCGCGTCCCGCTTGGGGACTCGAAAAGGGGTCCATCGTTGCACACGCCGCGGGTTATGGGCGAGCTGGTCAAACCGAGGAGCACGCGGGTGGCGCCTAAGTAAACACTCTCTGCACGGTTCAGGCCAATACGCGGCTATGACCCGCCATGGCACCACTGTGAGCTGGTGATATGGGAGGAGAACACGGAAGGGAGGGTAATTAGTGGCGACAACCACGAATCCGGGAGAGGTGTAATATTGTGTGTAATTCGGTTCGGGATAGTCTGCTCCGCGCGGATCATTGGTTATCGCACGATGAAATTCCCGCTCGCACTCTTGGTTTCTCGTATAATTCGGGAATTCCGGATACGCTCCTCGYGTGCGATAGTACTCTCGGCGGGATTCCTGGATCCAGGGCTCAAAGTATTCCCTGTCCCAAGATGAGCTAGAGCCTGAGGACCGTGTYATCGTTGCGTGTGGTTCTCAGACATGGGTTCTCAGATATGCTCGACGTAATTTTTGGGTCGGGATGATGACGTCAATTATAAACTCAAACAGACAATCTGCACATACATCCAGCATAATGATAGCGGCCAACTAATCACGATGCAATCAAAACTTCACGAGGTTGTGAGCAACTAATCCCATACATWRGTGAGGAGCAAGAGAAAACGATGCGCATTCCATCAATTCATCCACGTCGACAAAAGGCAATCAAAAGAGAAGGAAATGCAGGATGCGCCAATTCAGGCGAAAACCAAAACAGAGATATCAAACCGAAGGATAGGGGGCAATCGCCCAATCAAAATTTATGTACACAGAAGAGAGGGGAAGAGACAAGAAACTGCAAACCCATGTCCACACAACTC
>BFEA01000215.1:615238-629380 GCA_003427395.1 Chara braunii
CACCAGGCATTGGATTTGTTGTTAAGTTTCCAAAAAGAAAAAGGTGTTCTGTAAAAAAAAAAGAAATCCCAGCTGTTGAAAGGTCGTCTGTCTCGTTCCGATTTAAACGGATGTCCCGAAGGGCGTTCCTTGGCCTTTCTTTTTTTTTTTCTTTTTTTTTCTTGAAAAAGGTCTAGAGTGTATATCGGCCTCATGTTTTGAACTTCAAGCGCCATCATGAATCCCTATGTACGAAACAAAAAAAGCGCCATAAAAAAAAGAAAAAAGAAAAAAGAACGCCATCTCTGCTGACTAGGCAGCGTCTGCGTCACTTACGCACCGAAAAAGTACACACAAGATCTCTAGACGTTTCTCGATCCGAGCTAATCGTGCCGCCGGAAAAAAAAAAAAAAAAACAAACAAACAAACAAACAAACAAACAAACAAACAAACAAACAGAAGATCGCCTGTCAGGATCTCTCCGCCAAGGGTGTCCCTCGGCCCCCTCGGGCCCCCTTTTTTTTTTTTTTTTTTTTTTTTTTTTTTTTTTTGAGACTGTTTTTTCCGCGTCGAGGTTAAAAGATTTATTAATATAAAACCTTAGGTCATGACTTTTTTTTTTTTTTTTTTTTTTTTTTTTTTTTTTAATAATTTGGACCATTTCTCGATTTATACGTGTCCTCCTTGCGCAGGGGCCATGCTAATCTTCGCTGCATCGTTCCAATTTTAACGGATGTCCCAAAGGACCCCTCGGCCCCCCTGCTATACCTGTTTTTTTTTTTCCTTTTTTGTCTTTTTGGCGCCCACAGGACCAACCCCTTCCTACCTCAACGTGGCACTTGTGGCCCTACCTCGGATTTAGCTGACAGCAGCTCCAGGCAGCAGCGCTACCTTCTTCCCCCGAATACAACGTACGGTCATTATAACTGTATTTAGAAGAAAGATGGTCCAATACAGCTATAATGACCGTACGCTTTATAAGGGGGAAGTGGGTGGGGCAGGACAACCCCTCCTGCCCTAGTTGAAGCACTATCGAACGTCCTACTGTGTGTGATCAGATCATCTAAGGACAGACAAGATCTCTAGACGTTTCGCAGAAAAACAGAAGATGGCCTCTCTTTTTTTTTTTTTTAACAGTGTGTGGAATGGCAAAAATTTTTGACAGGTGTCAGAAAAATTTTGACAGGTGTCAGAAAATTTTTGACAGTGGGGCTGTCGACAATTCCCCCCCCCCTTCGCCACACAGGCTGTCGAGGGGCAAGGTTTTTGGTCATGGCCAGGCGGACGGGTTTCACGGAAGTTGACGGAACAGTCCCTGACAATGCAAATTTGAAAGCAATTTTCGAAAGGTCGGCGGGCCACTGTCGAATTTCGGTCACCTGCTCACGGAAGTTGACGGAACAGTCNGTCCCTGACAATGCAAATTTGAAAGCAATTTTCGAAAGGTCGGCGGGCCACTGTCGAATTTCGGTCACCTGCTCACGGAAGTTGACGGAACAGTCCCTGACAATGCAAATTCGAAAGCAATTTTCGAAAGGTCGGCGGGCCACTGTCAAATTTCGGTCACCTGCAGGCTGGTGGAAACGATTGCTGGAGGGCGGCTGTAGAAAGGACCATTCTGACACCTGTAGAAAGTTTTTTGATCCGCAATTCTTCGAAAGTCTGTGTGGCGATGCAAAATTGTAGAAAACCTGGGTTTCGACAGCCTGTGTGGCGAGCCTCGTACTCACGAGACTCCCATCCTACCACTCCTCTCGATATATCTCCTGGCGCACCCCCACTCCATTTCTATCTTACCTCATGCGGGGAACATCACTCTCTACCGGAGCAACCTGACCAGACAGCGAACGCGGGCACTGACGCTGAATGAGCTCCCCCATTCTGCCCAGTTCAGGCACTAGCGTACAAGCCTCGTTATACGGGAACCTCAGGAGCTAGGCACATAGTTGTCAACTAGTCCCGTGAGCAGTGAGGGCACTCATAGGCAGTGTCTAATGGTCGGCTAACCAAGGTCTAACCCATGAGCCCCCTACCTCTAAGTACCAACCCAGCACGGCGCGGTTCATATATGGCTACTGTTGGTTGTTGAATATGCTGGTGCTGGTTGTTATGTGAGCTAGTGTGATATCATAGTCTGTATGGATGTATGTGGTTGCTTTCTGCTACTAGTGAGCCTTGCTTATGTCTGTTCGGTAGGGAGAATCAACTTAGTGGTAATGGTGGAGACCTCGACCCTCATCAACTACCCCCGACCACCTCTGATAGCCCACCTTCCCAGAATGGGTCTATTGACATCAAGAGTAGGACACACCTCTTAATTTGACATTGGTTTCCCTACAAGGCACCCCTGCCCACCAAAGGACTGCCAGGGTATCACCATGCACCCAAACAACCCCTTACCACTCTTCGACCCGAGAGAGTAGCATCCATCCCTCGTCAACTCTCCCGTACGAAAGACACACGTTCCAACCCCAATCCGTCCAGAAGATCATCCCTAGCTGACATGACGAACAGTATATATAGACATGATGAATGAGCATGGTATGGAGTTGAACTCGTGACCTCCAAGTTATAATATCAGAGCTCTACCCACTTAGCTATTGAGGTTGTGACGAACCAATTTCTCTTCCGCGCGATTTTCTGCGCGATGACAATGAGGGGTTCTGAGATGGGAAGGTTGGGCCAATTACAGGAGATCGGGATCAAAGGGAAATTGCATCGGTGTCCTCGCTTCTTCGTCTTTTCTTTTTCATCGCTTCTTTTCGAATGGCTGGGTTCACGGCCGGGCAAGTCCCGAGATGGCCGATTGAGTGGTTGTCGCGCCGACAAAGGCGCGAATAATAATGTTTGACGTCGCTTCTTTCTTGTTCTGTTGTCGGGTTTTAGGCGCGGAGGGCGCGCGGGAATTTTGCTTCGTTCTTTTTGAATTTTCTTTTTGAATCTTGTCGAGCCTTGATGGCTCTTGGAACTTCGGACTTTCTTTCCGGAATTTGTGCTTTTGCATTAGACAGGAATTTTGGAATTTTGGAATTTAGGATTTCCTTTTGCCGCGCGACGCCTTCTGCTTGCGCGCTTCTTTTTGCGGCTGCAACGGAACTCTGATGAGTCGGCGTCCTTAATCTTGCAAGTAACTGTAATTTTGGGCGGGCGATATTGTAACTGTATCTTTCTTCTTGAGCTTCGTCTTTCCCACTCTCTCTTTCCCTTTTGCTGTGCCTAGTTAGCCCGCGGCCTGCATGCTCGGATCGATGCGTGGAGAGTGGCTACGTCCCCCACGCCGCGGTTTGGCCATGCAGAACGTAGGCGCTCCCTTTCCTAATCTCCTTTCTAAGTCCTTGCAATTCTGTGTTCTTCGTGCAAGCATGCACGCTATAAATTCTGGTTGCGCGATTAGATAGCTCTCTTAACCAGTTGTTGGAAGCTCGGGGTAGCGCGATCAGTGAGGGTTGACTCACGAGCGAAGTAAGAGGTGAGTTGAAGTGGGAGTCGGGCGACCCGACGAGCTGGTGCCGATTGCGTGGGGTTGACGCGTGGGGATACGACGGACTGTAGCGCGCGGACGAACCTAACGGGTGCAGAAGGACTAAGCAGGGTGACGACTTCGTGGGTTGGTGCGTGACGACGGACTGTCCGCATCAAAGAGAGAGAGAAAGGAAGAGAGAGCTGAGGTTGATGGACGTGGAATTGCAACTTTCTTTGTCTTGTCTCCCTCTTTACTTTTGTATATAAATTTTGATCTCGGCTCAGGGCGACTCGCCCGTTTTCTTTTGTTTTCGGAATCCTTGTCTCGGTTTCAGCCCACACTTGTTTTGCGATTGATCTTGATCTCAGTTATTGTGTGTTTTGTCGAATGAATGGATCAATGAATGATATAATTGTTGTTTTTCCTTACTAGTTATCGTCTTTGCTTGCCATTTTTGATATGCCATTAAGCATAGTAGAAATTCTGGCGTCCGATGTATAATGACACCTTGCATGCTCGAGAATGATTGCTTGCGGATCACTGAGTGATTAGATGATTGGGTAAATATCCATGGCACTTGGTGATTTTGCATGAGGAATTAGACTCTCATTTTTCCAGAAACAAGCGAATAACTCGCGGGGCTACGTGTAATCGTGATCTGAGCTGCGCAGCCTACACATATCCACGTGCGTCGATTCGCGACCATTGACGAATCTGACACCTTTAGTATCAGATAGGCGGGAATTTTCGATATCGCATCGAGAAATCCCCTTGCCAATTAGATGCGTGCGAAAGGCTTCCACTACACCGCAATGACAAGATGTCGGACTCATGGGACTCAGAGTACTTCGAACCTTGGGTAAGAGAGGAACTTAGGCAGAGACGACCAGAATTCTCCTGCCTAACCGAGAACCGATTGTGTCCCAGGGAGTTTCGTTGTGCCGTAACCAGCGATCCTAGGTGCCCCGATTACCCAACTACGTATAACACACAATCATATCCGTCGGCTTTGTCGTTATCACTACCAACTTCCCTCCCTTCAGTCTTCTCCTCCCGTATCACCAGCTCACTGTGGTACCGTGGAATTCCATCGCCCCGTATTGGCTCCGCACGCCGTGCAGAAACTGCAGACGACGCAACCACCACCGAACCCTAGGGACTACGGAGCGTAACTATAACACGCGGCGACAGATGCCACGTGTCTTCCCCCGAAGATCCGATTTCTAGGAACCGCATCCCTCACGAGACTCTTCCGAACCGCCGTCACCAAAACAGACAGATCAGACGGTCTCTGATGCACCGCGCATGCCATCTTCCTTAAGATGCAGGACAACGACCTCCATCAGACCGAAAGTAACCCGTCCCTTAGTCCTATTGCATCTATGCCCCTGAGTCCTTGCCACAGGAGATCTCAGTTCCGCCCTGAGACTCCACCCCCACTTTCCCAAAAATCCTTGGCACACCCCTTTTCGCACTTCCAGGCCTACATCCCACTCCGATTTGGAAGTCGCGCCGGGCGTGATGTTGGTATCAGAGCCCGACACGTGGCAGGGTTCTAGGACTCATAGCTGGGCGATCTGGCTAACAAGGGACGACCTCGACCCCGGAACGCGCATCGACGCGATCCCGTCATCACCAAAAGTCGGTCTACGGCCCGACGAGCGGTCAACATGAATGCTAATCAGCAGAACCCCCAACAGAATCCGAATCCCCAGCAGAATCCTAATCAACCCGTACCACGAGCACGGGCACCCATGACGCCACCCGATCTCTATCTGTTCGATCCCGCTCATCACCTTACTGGAGCATGGCTGGCCACGCTCCGAGCTCGGCAGTATGATGACAATGAGGCGCAGGTAAATATCCCCGCACGCTTGGGAGGAGACACCCATCACTGGTTTAGCACCTATGTATGGGTCGATCTCTTGACATTCAAGTGAGATTTCTTGAATCGATTCGATTACATCCACCTCGAACAGGCTCTTTTTATGATTAAAGATCGAGTTCAAAACCCCCTCGAATCTGTCACCGAGTACCGAAATCGATTCTATACGATGTTTGTGAAAACGGAACGAGGCGAACGGGTAGGCAAAGACTTGTTCATCGACAGACTTTGCAGCTGAACGATGAGGGCGAAACTGCGAAAACTGTTCTCCCCCATCAACCACACGCTGCAACAGATCATGGCAGCCGCAGAGGAAATGAAACGAAAGTTCGCTGCGAGTTTCCTAGAAGGGAAAGACTATCCTAGGGAAGGAGACTCGTCCGAACTAGCGAGAGCTAAAGCTGAGTTGGCTGCACTACAGAACAAATTTGAAAACATGTGGTTTGTGTCTGGCCCTGTTACCTATCTGGAACAGATTAGTCCCAAACGACCGGTCCCGAGTGTGATTACGAGCATGCCCGTGCCCGCAATGACAGCACCCCCACCTCCGATCGAAACCCCCGCACGACCGAATGAGTCTTCTACCCTATTGGAACTAACCAAAACACTGGTCAATCTGATTCAGGAAAGCAAAAAGGAACATCGGGAGCACAACGCTCGAATAGAGGCAATGATGAGGTAGATGCGACCAATAGCAGTGCGTGCCGCCCTGATTCAACACGGATTGGCTCCGGCACCCCCTCCCGCAGGGCTCCCTGGTAATCTGAATGTTTGTTACACATGTCATCAGCCAGGGCACATAGCCCGAGATTGCCCCCATCGACCCCCGCAGCAACGAGTCGGAGCCGCACCGGTAGCAGCGGCCCTGATCGCCAACGGACCTGGACGAGTAGGGGCATTGATGGAAGAAATGGAGGGAGGCGGTGTCGGCGCGAATACCCTGACAAGGGTATCCGCCCTGGTTTTTGCAAGTAAGAGAAAATAGGTTTGATTTAAAATCTAAGTATGCCGCTTGAGGCACAGCTGAGTCTGTGGCTTACATTGACAGGATGATTGACCAGAGTAGAGGGTGAGTGGGCGCGCAGTTTTGAGGCGCGCGGGTGACGCAGGCATAGACATCCGGTTTGATTTTGATTACTGACTGGTTTAAAGAGTAAGGGGGGTTGGCCTTCGCTCACCGCGCTTGGCTGACAGTAGGTTTGGCTGTGGCCACGACGTAGTGGGGGCTAGCCGGCAGGGATGCCCAGTGGTGGTGCGTTGGTTGCAGATGGGAATATGGCCCAAGGCGTTTTGAGCACCGACGTGGCACCAATTCATATGGGATCCCGCGCGTGCTGGTACCAGGCTTCGGCTTAGCCCTATAGGTTACGACACTGGGCTATCACGGCGGAGGTACGGGGTTTGAGGCCAGCGGGCGGCAGCATGGGAGCAATGGAGCATTAGAGGAGATGAAGGGTTGAGGGGACTATCCCCTTTTGTTTTGTTGGGGAAGTCCGACCACGGGCCCGCATGGCAGGTCCAGGGAGGTGCTGATGGGTCCCGCCCCCTCGTTTCAGTCTAATTCTTTTTTCTTATTTTTCTCTTTTTCCCATCCCATTCGGATCCGAGCCAGGTGCCAGTCGGTAGCATCAGGGCCAGGCTCCTCCGATGGGCCAGTTATGGGGCCTCTCCTCAGGTCCCCTCCTCCTATGAGCCCTGAAGCGGCTCCTGCTCAAATGTCACTTGGGGAGGACCAATGGCACGTCTCTGGGAAACAAGCGTGGGTCCGGCGAGGCATCAGTGGGCAGAGCAGATAGCGCAACAGGCAGCGGGCGCTGGTGGGACTGATGGGTTGCTGTGAAGGCAAGGCGAGACAGCCTAGCTATGGACTTGGACGGGAAAGCGGTAAAGGGGAGTCAGAATGATAGCAGGCACAGTAAGGACGGAAGGCTAATCAAGCCACTGGGGTGTAGGCCGCTCGACGGTATATGGTCTGGGACAACCTGCCCAAGCCGGCGTCGGCTCTCCTCGAACTCACCATCATAACAGCGGGCGAGGCTACTGCGCTGGCAGGCATCGGGCGATGAGATGGTGAAGAGAGACAGTAGGCCACTCGACACCACGACGACACAGAGCGGAGGAGACAGGCAGCCGGAGGAAAGGGAAGGGCAAGTGAACCTGGCGCAATTCTGCGTGAGGGTGCATTCGAGGAAAAGAAAGGCGGAGAGGGAAGGTGTCGGGCGACAGTAAAAGTGCAATAATCTGCTCGATTCTCAACGAATCGAGCGGAGTAGAAGGCGACCCCGGGGTTATGAAGGATGGTGATGCCGATCTCGAAGTTGGTTCGAGTAGGGGGTTAGTAGATATGGAGTTAGGGGGAGGACAGTGTGCGGGAAGATGATGGAAGGAGTGGATATGGCAAGTCAGAAATTCTCCTAGTTCGCTCGATCTTTGATGAAATCGAGCGAGCCAGGATCTATTCTGAGGGATTTCGGCCATTGCGATTTCAATGGTATGTTTAGTTTTGAGAGAAGTGGAGTAGGATTAGAGTTAGTAGGAAAGTTGGCTGCGCGGCGGGGATATGGATGAACAAACTGGCGGGAGTATGAAGGCGAGTTGCTATCCATCTATCAACGAGATTAGGAGAGAGAGGGTATAGGTGAAAGATTTAGGAGTGGGCGAACCCGTTGGGGAAGAAGGACAAAGGAGTTGAAAGGTGGATCCGACGAAAAGGGGAGTATGGGTTGCGCACAATGAGGAAGTTTGTTACTGCATAGCAGCAGACTCGGAATGAATCTACCCGCCTTCTGGGGAAGATTCATTTCGGGTTTGCTCGTGTTCTCGGCGAAGATATAGTGTTCCAGGCACAACGGAATTTGGCCGAGCAAGAGCGAGAGGGACAGCAGAGAGAGAGAGAGAGAGTGCCTAAGGAGAGAAGGCACCTACCTGGTGAAGTTGAAACAGTGGAGAAGGGACCGACTGTGAGAGGATTTACTTACCAAGTCGAGTTGGGACGTTGATCTTACTCGCAGACAGAGGTCGAGAAGAGGCCGAACTGTGAGACTGAAGATTTACTTGCTGATCGTATGCCACCAACTCTATTGGGGTAGAGTAGCGAGGAGTGAGTTGCAAAGGGTGGGAGCTTGTTGAGCCGGAACACTGTTAGTGGGTCATTAAGGTAGTGGCGAGCCAATTGAGGGGCTGCAGGCCTAGCTGCAGGAAGAAGCACTGTGTTTCCCACCTATTTGACTATCTGCAGGCGAGTGGCAGGGTAAAAATTGTCAACAGACTGATGTATTGCTCAGCCAGCCGAGGCAGCATAGTTTTTGCTCACCGGGGGGGGGGTCACCTGTTGACCAGTGCAATGCTCACTTCGTCAGCAGAGGATCACTGAGAGGGAGAAAGGGGTGGGCTATCCAAGATCGGTCGAGCAAGCGACTATTAACAGTAGTGGCAGAGCGAGCTGAGAGCCGAACTATGGTGCCGAACTACGAGGACTATGAGCTAAGGAAGTGTGGTAAGAAGCAGCGCTTGGCTGGACGGGTTCTATCGGAAGCTCCATTCTGACTAATTCACTTCTTCAAGTGAAGTAGCCAAAGGTATGCCTCGGAGCAAGGCTTTCAGTAGGAAAGGCACGTTGTCGAACTGCAGCCGTGAGCTCAGAGCCGACGGCAATCATTTGTTACAACCATCACCTGATCGGGCTTCTCAGTAGTCGTACACCTGTAGGCTGGGCACATGGGGAGCATTGTGCACTATAACTGGCGAAAGGCCGTTCGAAATCGGTTTTGTTTGTTTTTAGCGGTCGTTCTACCTCGGTGGCTGCGGCAGCTCCGTACCCGGCTAAAGTTGTGGCCGGATTTGGTAAGGACGAAGTACGAGCGAGAGAGCAGTTGGGACGGACGCAGTGAAGGGGGGAGGGGAACGAAAAATATATCTCTCTGACTAAAGGGTTGCTCTGCTGCTGATTGAAGCCGCAGACTGTCTTAGTTGTGCGTCTACTACAGCAGCTGCTGGACTTGCTACGGGTTGTTGCGATTGGTGAGCAGCGCTGTACTATTGAGCACGCTGGGTCTTGCTGCAGAAGCAACTGCTACACACTGTTGTATATAGTGGCGAACTGTTGTGGGTTGGAATCACTGATATGAGATTTATGCAATACTATGTGGACTTCTATATATGAACTGAATACGCCACGATGTGTGGTGAGCGCGGTGCACGTGGACTGGGTGCAATACTTTGCGAGTTATGAACGAGGCGGACAAGGGGGCTGGAGTTTGAGCAGAGAGAGTGGTGATTTTGTGTTCTGACAAACCAAGCGGGCAAGTACTGCCTGTCGGGGATAAAAGTGGGGCAAGTGCAGCAAACAATTGGGGAACAAACGGGACGTAGTGGTGACTAACACAGGCAACAATACTACTGCTTTTTGCTTAGTAGTAGGCCAGCCACGAGGGTTGCGGACTTACCTGCCACCTTTGTACTCTTAATCGTGCTGCTGTTCCATCTCAAGATGGTTGCAGGCGGTATTCCTTGAGTCGCAACCTGCAGACTGTTGTTGGAGAAAGCTGTTGCCTACTGCTGCTGGCTGCCGCTGGTTATTGTACACTGTTGCGAACTTCGGGCATACTACTGCATGCTGTTGCGACCTACTGTTGGATGCTGCTAACTGGCACGGGTTGCTGTGTAGCGACGGAGGGGCTAAGAAGAGGTGCTGGAACTCAAAGGGACGGTCAGTACAATGATTTGGGAGGTCGGTGGGGGTAACTGGGGGAGTGAACTTAACAGTGGACTTCAGAGGTTGACCAAGCTGCTGCGTTTTTGGCCATCATTGCGGGACCCTCATGCGCATCAAGGAACCAAGGCCCTCTCCTGCGAGTCTGAGCGCACTCTCCTTGGATCTGAGAGTCTGAAATCTATCTCTTTCTGCCCTTCTTACTCTAAGTCTAGTTTGTTGGTTACGAGAGGAAGGCAGCAGGCGGGATTTCAACCCGTAGGACCGCATCAAGACTTTGTGGGAAGTCCACTCACCGATTGCGGGAGCTCTGCCGGAACCTAGGCGGGGTTCTGGAGGCAGGGAACCATCAGGTATATCATCTTTCTATCTGTATGACCCCATATCACCTATGTTTGCCTATCCCTCATTAGTCTGACTGATGTATGCATTAGACTGTCCCTATGATTCTTGCTTTCTGTTCAGGACATAATCAGAGTGAATGGAAAGAATGTATGAGAGTGAAGCTTAAGTTTCATTTTTATTTTGACTAAAGCAGACTAAGAGAATGAACTGGGGGAAGGTGGGAGGAAGACAGACTGAATACGTTTGACTGGGTCGGCCAAGGACTGAGCATTGTTTCTAAGCTGAATGACTCAGGGCTGTGTTTATTTGACTGTTTTCTGAAGGGCCAGACATTGTTTCTAAGTTGAATGACCTGGTTGCTGGCTTGCCTGATGTGAAAGGGTTTTCTTGTTTCATTCTGAGGGAGGATTTCTAGTCTAAGGCTGAGCATTGTTTCTAAGCTGAATGGCTTAGCCTGAAAACCCCGCACATAAGTATAACCTGAGTATAAAAGGAGGTATTTTACATATATTTGCATGTGAACTGGCAGCTGGGCATTGTTTCCAAGCCGAATGGCCCAGCGTTAAGCCATATCACGAAAAAGAGAAGGGAAAATACGAACTATAATTGGAAATGGATTGGGCAAGCTGATCGTTGTTTCCAAGCCGAATGGTTCAGTCCCCTGCCCATATTTGCACCTTCTTTTGAGAACTAAATCAGAGAATTACTAAACTTTGGATATTAAACAGTTCAGGGCGTCTAGGCATTGTTTCCAAGCCGAATGGTCTAACCAAACGTCCAAAGAAGAGAAAAGTAGTAGTGCCACCTGTTCGTGTATATCCTAAAGGCACACTGGACATTGTTTCCAAGCCGAATGGTCCAGCATTAGTGTCATATGTAAGTTGTGTATAAGGGTTGAGGGATCTGAAGACTCACGAACTATCTTATGAGAAATAACATGGGATAGTAAAAACGCTTACCCTTGAGGTTTGACCTGCCTGTGACTGAGTGATGCCACTACTTAGTCCGATTTTCAGTTGATAGGTAGTTGCTTTATTTGCTCGCCACCTGCTAGAGCCATAAAAGTTAGTTTCAATTCCTGCATTTTTCTAGGGCTGAGACTTTTTACTTAGAACAATTTTCGCATTTTCTGGGATCTTTTATTATACTTCGGTTTTGTATAAATCTTGGTAAGCCAATTTCTCTACGGGAAGCGCTGACGAAATTTCTACAAAACCAAGGAGTTAGTCAAAACTTTGCCTTCTTCAGAATCCGGTCTCGTTGATTTTTTGACTTAGTAAGAATCTGGGAAGCCTCCTGTTCTAAAGGAAGTGCTGCCAAAATTTTTACTAATTCAGGGAGTTAAACAAAATTGGACCTTGAAGGGTCAAAGTCATTTTCAAGATTCTAAACTTAGCTTTGTATAAATCTTGGAATAACACTTTCTTTACGGGAAGCGCTGCCGAAATTTCTACAAATATAAGGAGTTGGTTAAAATCATGTCTTAACAGAACTTAGGCTTTATGTTTGAGTTCATATCTGATGTAGTGTAAATATGGGAAGTCCTCCTTTCTAAAGGAAGTGCTGCCCAAATTTTTGCTAAGTCAGGGAGTTAGACAAATTTTGACTTTCGAAAATCCAAAGGTTTGATTTTTTTGTCTGTATAAATTCTGCGCTGACACTTTTCCTACGGGAAGCGCTGCCGAAATTTTTTGAGTTTAGAGGAGTTCGAATATACTTAACGGGTGGCAATTCTGGGAGACCCACTCCGTGTAGAGAAGGTTACGCTAGGGTCTACCCTTACTTGACACCTGATTAGAGGTAGGTTTAAGCCTGATTAATTAGGATAATTTGGGTGAGGTCGTGACATGAAGATTATTCTCCATAAACTTATAGACTTAGCTTGGGGATTGACCTGTCTTGTGTTACAGGTCTTCGTGAACGAGTCGATTCAGGATCTTGGGCTAGATTCAGCTTTGATCCCACGAGGATCACCTTCTGTTATCACTGATAACAGGTCGGTCGCCGATTCGTCGGTTTACGACTTAATTCCAACTCACCCTCAATACTCAACCTAAAAAAGTTTTAGCCCTTGTGATTTTATTGTTTTGTTAAGGTTTCACCCGGACTTTTCTTGAATGGTCATTTAACAAAAATACTGAGTATTTAATTATGGTTGGTTGGCTGGAGGTTGGGGCTTGCATGGTTAAAGCAAGGGGTATGAGTACAGGGAGTGGTTGGGGTTGACTCCGTGTAGTGCGTGGACTTTGTTGGACCTTTGAAGTGATTGCAGGTATGTTCTGTGGTTCGGGTTTTGGATTTGATTGTCTGCAATCACACATATACATATGGTTGTGAGGAGCCCCACTTTGATTGTGAGAAGTGATCGTCACATACTTACCCCCTTGTATATATATATATATGTGTGTACCTATGTTGGAAGCTCACATGGCCCAAAGGGTCAGCGTATTAAGGGTTAAATAGGGGTTGAGGTCGGTAGCAAACCCCTTCCTCTTGAGTGTATATTTTTTTTGATTTCTTGGTTGGACGTTGGTCCTGGGGCGGGATTCGAGGTCCTTGTCCAGGACATCCCAAACCCTAGGCTCTGCAGAGAAGGAGCCTTCCCTCGCGCAGAGCCTATCTGCCCTGCCCGCCGAAACACCCAACCTAGAGAGCAGAGATGTCGCGGGGGCTGAACGACATGTCCTTCAGCCGTTCAATATCGTGAGGGGTAACCCCTTACGATATATTCCTTCAGCCATTCAATATCGCGAGGCCGGAACTGCGACTACCGCGTATGACTAGCATCGCCGGTTGGTATGAGACATGCCTGCAGCCGCGCAGCTTTATATCAAAATCTTGCGCGCGACGTTTCGTCGTCCTAGGGTCTGGAGTTACGGGATCAAGAGACTCGTACATATGCATGAGTGTTCAGCATCGGTGTAGACCGCGGTGCCAACCAAAAAAAAAACGGGGGTACCCAAGTTTGTGATTTCGGGGCCGGGAGGCCTTCGGCCTACATTTGCTTTTTAGGATTATTATGGTTGGACGTTGTAGTCAGTGGCAGCCATCAAAGTCAAACCCCTTGACTTCTTTTCAGGCCCTAGATGATGGGGCTGGTCTCCAGGGCGATAAGAGACGACTCCCACCACATGCATGAACCTGTGTACCACCCACTCTCCGCAAGGTGCAGAAGAGGGTATGGTTTTCAACCGCACCTGGCGGTTGTCCAGCATCGAGAGATTAACCCTCAAGGCGCGTGTCAGCCAACACTTGAGTGTCGAATGGGACCCTCGCGATTAACGAGGGCCGCATGAGTATGGGTACTGCATAGTACACCATCACTGTAACCGCTTGCGTAGGCTTGCATTGCGAGTCGATATGAGGAAGCCCTGCGTCCGCGCGATTCTATACTGAGTCTCGCTCGCGACGCTTATCCAATGCCGCATTGGAAGATTATGGGAAGGCTACCGAGGGACTAGGAGCGTCGTCGCGTTGGTTATGTGGTGTCGTTTCGTGTGTGGGTGTGTTATTTTTATGTTCCTTATAGTGGTGTGCGCGTGGCGTGTGGGATACATCCTAGTCGACGGGCGACGGGTCGCGCTTGGGAATTCAGCCCCCCAAGATGTCGGTTCGCGTGCGGGTCCGATAGAGGCGTATTACCGCGCGTACCCCCTATGCTACAGCGAACGAGAAACGCCCTCGGCTGGTCCACCTCTGCGATTGCAACTGATCAGCTTTCGTACTGTAGACTGGTAGCTCGGCGGGGATACGCCCACC
>BFEA01000215.1:629545-645486 GCA_003427395.1 Chara braunii
GGCTCGCGAGAGGTATGGCTGGCGCACTCGGTCGGAGCGGCTTGCGGAAGCTCCCTGTATATATTCGCGACGAGGATTAACTCCAACTCCTGCGTGATGCGACCAAGAGGGTCCCGCGCTACCCTTGAGTAGTGCCGGACCGATGTGCTCGACAACGAAAGCACATTAACTACGATGGAGGAAGCTGCTGAACTAATCCCGTTGGATCAATATGTAACGCTCGGTTACCCGGGGTTTGGGATGATTGGAACGATTAGACCCGCGCCAGAACAAAGGGAAGTGGCGGAATGGCGACCTTCTCCAGGGGAAATGGAGTCAGGAGGACCCACCTTCTCTACGGGGGAAATCGATGTTCTCAACATCGTCCGAGCCTTGGATCATCGGATTCCTCTTCCGATTGGTCATCTACTTTCGATATCGGAACAAACCAACGAACGAATGTTGCAACACTGCAAAGCGAATCGAAAACGATTCGCCTTTGCCCGAACAACGAGCACAAAAGCGAAAAATCCCACGCCTGATGAAAATGCAGCAGGTACTTCAGACCCGATACGATTAGGATTGATTCAAAACGATGATCATTTCCTACGGATTAAACCAATACCATGGAAATCCGCATAATGTGATATCGAGGCACGGGGAATCCCGTACAATGCTATCATTGATTCTGGGGCCGCTGTCCTAGCTATCTCATTATGGGTCGTTGAAAGAGCAGGAAGAAAGAACGATTTAATCATGCTTATAGAAAAAGAACAGCTCGTTTCCGCAGATGAAGAAAAGATTAAAACCGTGGGACAGATGACTAATGCTGCTTTTCGATTAGGAAAAGTACATGCTTTGGGAGATGTCGTAGTTTTGGACGTAACGTCCTTTTTGGCCTTCCCTCTCTTGTGGCCTTGCGAGCCAATCTAGATTTCGAAAGACGATCCATTGTCCTCCGTAATACAAGAGGAAAGCCCTATGTTGTACCTATGCGACTGACCCTTTGAACCACAGCTAGCGTAACCCCGCGAGTTTCTCCCATGATGGTGGGAACTCTCCGCGTGATTACCTGAGATAACTCTCCTGACGGTGAACAATCTCTGAAGGACGCGGACAACAGTGACGAGGATGATCCAGTAATTTTGAAAATGGCGCAACAACGTATCTATTACCCTATGCAACGAGCAAACACAAGATCGCTAAGCCTGACTGATCACAGTCTACAAAGAACGCAAGCCATGATTATGGGTGAACCCCTCGTGCAAATTTTGGGGATGGTTGATTCTTTGGAACCCCCTCGAACCCTGTACGAAGGTATCTTCCCTTTACTCGCACGATATAATGACAAAAGGCACTACTGCAACATCACGAATCTCCCACGATCTCTTTTTTTGACACCTGCAAAAGAGATACGAATGATACGTTTAGGGGCGGAGACCAATTCTTTGGAACCCCCTGAGCGCCTCGAAACCGGATTCGGAATTAAAATCGCAACGAAACCAGTGCCACGGCAGGACATTCGAGACGGAATAACACCGGAAGAACACGTGGCCATTCGAGAACAGGATGCACAGATGATGGCCACGGTATTCTCCTAGCGATCGGACAATTCGTTTATTTTCGGGCCCCCGCCCGAAAACACTAAGCGGGTGAGTACGAAACACATCGATGCACGGATATGGGATGAGCTGTACGAGTTGCACGTGCCCCAATACATACCGGATGAGATCCATCATCTAATCGCAGAAATTCTAAAAGAATACAAAGGAGGGATTAGTCTGACAGACACAGACATTGGACAGTCGTTAATCATACAACACGAGATTCAAATTGGAAACCATCCCCCGATCCATTGTAAGCCTTATAGATACTCCCTAGTAGAATGGAAAACGGCCCTTGAGCGGATTCGAGAATTCAAAGCGAATGGTTGGATCGAACCTGCCACTGGGCCATGGTCGTTCCCGGTAGTATTGGTACCGAAGAAGAACAGATCGATCCGCATATGCATTGATTATCGCAAGTTGAATGACATCACGATTATAGATGTGTACCCCTTCCCAGGATTGATGATTTGCTGGATGCGATTGGATGTGCTAATTATTTCAGTAAATTTGATATTTGCCACGATTTTCATCACATTCTGGTTAAGAAGGAAGATCGACCGAAAACGGCGTTTGTATTGTTTAAAGGCACGTGGCAGTGGGTTCGATGTCCGATGGGGTTTGCAACGCGCCTGCCACATTTCAACAGGCTATGAACGTGACGTTCCAGAACTTCGTCAACAAGACGTGGCTCACTCAGGGGATGATTAACTTTTGCGTCATCGTGTATATGGACGACATCCTCGTCTACTTGGAGACCTTTCACAGGCATGCACAACACATCGAATGGACACTGGGAGCTCTGAGAGACGCTGGGTTCAAGATCGCGCTTGAGAAGAGCGAGTTTTTCCTCTCGGAAATCTCGTTCTTAGGTTACGTGGTAACACGTGGAGGACTGCGACTAGATTCAAGGAAAGTCGCAGCGGTGAAAGATGCTCATGTCCCCACGTCAGTAATGTAGGTTCGAGCTTTCCTGGGACTAGCATCGTACTACCGTCGTTTTATCAAAGGCTTCGCTGCGATTGTGCGACCTCTAACGAATCTGCTACGAAAGGACCAGCCCCTCAGTTGGAACGCATAGTGCGAACAAGTCTTCGCCACCCTCAAAGGCACTCTGGCGACAACACCTATTTTGATCCGGTCGGACCTTACGAAGCAGTTCATTCTCATCACGGACTGGCAGCCAGAGGCGATTTCCGCTATTCTAGCGCAGAAGGGGAACGACGATCGAGAGCACGTCATCGAATACGTGTACCGTACGGTGCCAGATGAACGAAGGAACAATTCAACCCCGCAAGGTGAATGTTATACCGTGGTCTGGGGAATTCGACAGTTCCATCCGTACTTGTACCTACAGAAGTTCCTCCTTGTAACTGATCACGAGCCATTGTTGGCTCTCAAAAAGCTTACTAATTATACGGGTATGATTGGACGGTGGGCGGTGCACCTACAAGAATATGACTTCAACATCATCCATCGAAAGATAGAGAGACACGACAACATGGACGGGTTGACACGTCTGCATCTCCCCGCTAAGGTACCTAAGGGTGAAGAAATCATTCCGTGGAAGGAGCCAGAGTCAGCTAACGGACCCAAGTACGGACAAGTGGCAGTCCTTCCACGTGGCAAGAAGCAGACGATTGGCAACGGGTGACGGAGGTAATCCTACAACTTCTCTCTCTCCCCTCTCGTCTTCATCTTTCCTCTCCCTACCCGACAAATTTTGTTATTTTTGTGAAGTGATCTCGCGCGTCTACTCGATCTCAATGCGTCCTAGTGGGGAAGGGTATGCAGAATGGATAGATTGTCGACATTGTGTCGCAAGAGCCCACGGCTCGTGCATCCTGTACAAAAATGGCGATAAGCCTTGGTTGTGTTCCTTATGTCGGACTGATAAGATCCCGACTGAGGCTCGATTTCTCGACGCCACGTCAGAAGGGTTGGAAAAGATCCGAAAGTTTAGAAGGGCCGAGGTATGGACGGACATCGCTCTAATAGCTACCTTGGTAGGTAACCCCCTTAAGGACTTCACTAAGGAAGACCGGAGGAGGGCCAACGAAAGGGCTAGGGACTATCGCTGGAACGAGGGTCGGTTAGAAAAATGAAAGACGGATGGTAGTGGGATTTGGATGGTAGTGCCGCACCCGTTCATGAGCTATGACTGGGTTAAGACGGCGCATGAGGAAACTGCAGCCCATTTTGCCGTACGAATCATGGAAGCGGCAATCCACAAGAATGAATGGTATTGGCTCAATATTCGCGATAATGTGAAATTCATCGTCGCGAACTGCCAGGTCTGCACTGCTGACAAGGTGTTGATCCAGCCACCAAGATCGATAGTACCGACGATAGTTGAATGGCCTTTTCAAAGGGTTAGCATGGATACTACCGATATTGTGGTGCCCCCTGGAGCTAATAGCTGCGAGTATTCAATCCTACTCGCCTACTGGTATTCGTAGACCACTTTTCGAAATGGATTGAGACATACCCGTGTCGTACACGACAAGCGGCTGAAATTGCGCGATACGTCAATCGGTTTCTAGGGATGCACCAGGACACAAAGGAAATCTTGACCGACAATGGGGTAGAATTCAGAGGGGAAGTTTTAAGGAATCTGGTCGTACATGGCGTCGCCATTCGGAATACTGCACCCCACATGTCACAGTCTAACGACCTGGTAGAAAACGCAAATCGGGTGATAAAGACCGCATTGCGACGAAACATCGCGGCACAGGATCCGAGGCCCTGGCCCGATATCGTAGATCACATCCTGGCGGTCCATCGAGGAACACCTTATGAATCGACGGGCCTTAGCCCCTTCCAATTATGAACCCATGGCGTAGCTTGTGCCTCGATACCAAGCCTCCCCGACGAATCTTCATTGAACCGACGGCCCACAAGGGCCACGGTTCGAGACAAGGCCAAGCAACATATGGAGCTGATGAAACAGTTCCTTCCCCGATTAGCTTGAAAACGCCAGAAAATGACTTAGTTGGCCCACGACCGACATGTCCGTAGCTACGAGGCCCGAAATGGGAACGCAGGACCACGGCCCCAGAGTATAAATTAGGGGACCTGGTGCAGGTAAGGAAATGTGCTCGTCAAGGGAAGATAGCGCCACGATTCTTCGAGCGATTTCGTGTGATCGAACTCAGCCCGAACGGGGTGAACACCGTGCGCCTCGTGCCGGAGGTCTCGGGAAGCCGATCGGCTCGACCGATCGTCCGCCACCTGTCCTATCTACGTCTTTTCCCTTCCTCTCCATCTCCAGCTGTGTCTACCCCCTCCTTCGCCACAGAGGAAGACAACGACTCTTTATCGCTCTCCTCCTTTCCTGCATCTATCGCCCCTTCTCGTACCCAGTCCCCGCCTCCATCGCCACGAGCTTTTCAACGGAGCAGGTGATCAGTGCGCAACTGCTAACCCCGAGAGGGCGGATCAGTAACATCCGGAAAGTGCAGCGGCCACACCTCAGTGCCAATTTTCTTTGGCTTGCAGCTTTCTTCACCACGGCAGCAATCCACACAGCAGCGGAATTCCGGTTTTCGCAAGCGGCAGCAACACGTGTTCTGGCCGAGATTTCGGGCTTCCAACGCCTGTCCCCTCCTGGCATCAGTTACATCACGGTCATCGTCGTCTTCATCGGGGATATAACGGCGATGCCATCGGTGATCCATCCCGACATCCTCCGGACCTTGCGCGCGTGGGGCGAAGAGATCCAGACTGTGTGGACAACACTCCTTGCTCGACGCGGGGATACGGTCGTGGCCTCGCACGACATCGATCTGCAGCTTCGCTCTTCCAGCGATTCGCCGCCGATCGTGTTACCAGAGCTTCGTCCCTTTGCACCGCCCCGATGAGTCGCCGCCGCCTTTCTCTGTTTGGCCTCCCCTCTGACATCCCCACCCTTTGGCAATCTGCTCACACCCCCTCTCTCTCTTATCGTGTCAAGCAGATCAGTGTGCCAATATTGGACGAGGAGAAGTGGAGCAACTGGTGGGAAGCGTACGCAGAACTCGCCTTCTGCTTGCTGGAAGTAGAATTCCGCTGGTCTGAGCCGGCGCCGTATGGAGAGGGTCCAAAACTTCCAGACGACGAAGTGGAGTTGCTGATCATATAAGCTTGGAGAACGGCGACGGAGGGGGATCTGTTGGGGATACTGTTTGGAAAGGTGGATGACGAAAATCTCGCTCTAATTACGAGCGAACTGCTGGTGTTTCTGGCACAGCTAGTGGACGACCTTCCCCTGGAGATCTTATCGCGGTGTGATAATCAGCCTAGCACCCACGTGCTTTCCCGAACACTCGAGCCACGCCTGTTGTGGTCCACGTGTGCTGAGCTGGACGGCGGCAACTTTGTCTATCCGTCCCAGGCTCTTTTTCTTGAGATTGACGTCACTGATCTTACAGTGTGGGACCCCATCATCCGGCAAGAGGAACAAGGCGAAAAAGAAGAAGAAGAAGAAGAAGAATCGAGCGAAGATAATGACGATCCTGATTACATTCAGGAAGAAGAAGAGGTGTCTATCCGTCCTAGCCTCTTTTTCTTGACATCGACGTCACCGATCTTACAGTGTGGGACCCCATCATCCGGCAAGGAAACGTGCGACAAGAGGAACAAGAAGGTGAAGAAGAAGAAGAAGAAGAAGAAGAAGAAGAAGAAGAAAAAAAAGAAGAAGAAGAAGAAGAAGAATCGAGCGAAGATAATGACGATCCTGATTACATTCAGGAAGAAGAAGAGGACAAGGAAGAAGAGGAGCCAGCAGGAGAAGAAGAGGTAGCGGGTGGGCCGAGTCAGCAGCCCGAGCGAAGCAGGGAAGAAGAAGAGGCAGGAGCACGAAAACGGTGAGAAAAGGCTGAGGGAAAACGGCCAGTAGAGGAAAGATCCCCGCCGGATCTATCGTTGGGAAATCCGTGGCTCGATCCAGAGCCCCGGAAGGAAGACGAAGGAAACGATGGAGCCGCAGCGGAGGGATCGGGAAGACGACGCCGAAGGAGTGAATCGCCGACTTCGTCTGGTTCCTCTGCCCGACCTGCCCTTCGCCTACGTCAGCATGAGGGCGATCTGGCTTCGTCCTCGTTTGTTCTTTTGCCGTCCCCTTGACTTCCTGATGCTCACCCGACTCCCGGGTAGACCCCCCTTCCCCGTTGGATGGTGCCCCTTTCCTCCCGATCTCTTCCACCACCTTTACGCCACCCGCCTCCTAGTCACTGTCTTTCCGCATGTTACCTTCCGCTCTGTAGTAAATTATTTCCTTCTCCATGTTCTTCTGTTTAGCACAGATTGGCGAGAATATAACCATAAAGAAATATATTGTATTATATCATGAACGATCCCCGCCTGCGAAAACTACGAGAATTTTCGCACTGCTCTTCGCTTCACTCTCCG
The DNA here is from genome assembly GCA_003427395.1 of Chara braunii. NCBI lineage: Eukaryota > Viridiplantae > Streptophyta > Charophyceae > Charales > Characeae > Chara > Chara braunii. The sequence goes on from BFEA01000215.1 coordinate 636,517, forward strand.
CACTATCTATTCCGACTATATTGCCTCTCTCCCCCACCATCGCGAGGAACCTCGTTTCCCTTGTATCCATCTCTCCATCCATTACATCTCCCTTCCCGCTTTCGAATCTCCAGCCATCAATCGCTTCATGCCTCCTCTTCCCCGGCATCCTCCACCGCCTCCCCCATTGGTAATTAGATTGCCCTTCCCGCGGAACCTGTAGGATAAAACGCTCCTCGCCTTACTCCCGACTAAACCACCCCCTTCTTTGCCATGCCCCCATGTATCATCTTCCCTTTCCCCTTCCCTTAGGTCACTGATGCACGGTTGATTGGCATGTGCCACGACGATGGCACGCATGATCCCCTCCTTGGACTGAAGAGAGCCCATCCTGAGGAAATTGTAGGATAGAGCCACGAGTGCCACCCTGGATGACGTCCACACTCTTATCAAACGGTAAGTGCCGACAAAGAAGGCTCCGCGCGTCGATCAATTAGAAAGATCGACACGTGTCATGATTCAAGCAAGTGGGAGCTTGCTTAAGATTGGAACCCCTTGGGCGTCACATATGTGACGAACCAATTTATGTTTCGCACGATTTTCTGCGCGATGACAATGAGGGGTCCTGAGATGGAAAGGTTGGGCCAATTACGGGAGATCGGGATCAAAGGGAAATTCCATCGGTGTCCTCGCTTTTTCGTCTTTTCTTTTTCGCCGCTTCTTTTCGAATGGCTGGGTTCAGGGCCGGACAAGTCCCGAGATGGCCGATTGAGTGGTTGTCGCGCCGACAAAGGCGCGAATAATAATGTTTGACGTCGCTTCTTTCTTGTTTTGTTGTCGGGTTTTAGGCGCGGAGGTCACGCGGGAATTTTGCTTTGTTCTTTTTTTTTTTTTTTTTTGAATCTTGTCGAGCCTTGATGGCTCTCGGAACTTCGGACTTTCTTTCCGGAATTTGTGCTTTTTGCATGAGATAGGAATTTTGGAATTTTGGAATTTAGGATTTCCTTTTGCCGCGCAACGCCTTCTGCTTGCGCGCTTCTTTTTGCGCCTGCAACGAAGCTCTGATTAGTCTGCGCCCTTAATCTTGCGAGTAACTGTAAGTTTGGGCGGACGCCATTGTAACTGTATCTTTCTTCTTGAGCTTCGTCTTTCCCGCTCTCTCTTTCCTTTTTGCTGTGCCTAGTTAGCCCACGGCCTGCATGCTCGGATCAATGCGTGGAGAGTGGCTACGTCCCCCACGCCGCGGTCTGGCCATGCAGAACGTAGGCGCTCCCTTTCCTAATCTCCTTTCTAAGTCCTTGCAATTATGTGTTCTTCGCGCAAGCATGCACGCTATAAATTCCGGTTGCATGATTAGATAGCTCTCTTAACCAGTTGTTGGAAGCTCGAGGTAGTGCGATCAGTGAGGGTTGTCGGCTCACGAGCGAAGTAAAAGGTAACTTAAAGTTGAAGTGGGAGTCGGGCGACCCGACGAGCTGGTGCCGAATGCGCGGGGTTGACGCATGGGGCTACGACGGACTGTAGCGCGCGGGCGAACCTGACGGGTGCAGGAGGACTAAGCGGGGTGACGACTTCGTGGGTTGGTGCGTGACGACGGACTGTCCGCATTGGAGAGAGAGAGAGAGAGGAAGAGAGAGTTGAGGTTGATGGACGTGGAATTGCAACTTTCTTTGTCTTGTCTCCCTCTTTACTTTTGTATATAAATTTTGATCTCGGCTCAGGGCGACTCGCCCGTTTTCTTTTGTTTTCGGAATCCTTGTCTCGGTTTCAGCCCACACTTGTTTTGCGATTGATCTTGATCTCAGTTATTGTGTGTTTTGTCGAATGAATGGATCAATGAATGATATAATTGTTGTTTTTCCTTACTAGTTATCGTCTTTGCTTGCCATTTTTGATATGCCATTAAGCATAGTAGAAATTCTGGCGTCCGATGTATAATGACACCTTGCATGCTCGAGAATGATTGCTTGCGGATCACTGAGTGATTAGATGATTGGGTAAATATCCATGGCACTTGGTGATTTTGCATGAGGAATTAGACTCTCATTTTTCCAGAAACAAGTGAATACCTCGCGGGGCTACGTGTAAGCGCGACCTGATCTGCGCAGCCTACACGTATCCACGTGCGCCGATTCGCGACCATTGACGAATCTGACACCTCTGGTATCGGATAGGCGGGAATTTTCCTTCCTTCACGCACCTAAACAGATAGGAATTTTCGATATCGCATCGAGAAATCCCCTTGCCAGTTAGATGCGTGCAAAAGGCTTCCACTACACCGCAATGACAAGATGTTGGACTCATGGGACTCAGAGTACTTCGAACCTTGGGTGAGAGAGGAACTTAGGCAGAGACGACCAGAATTCTCCTGCCTAACCGAGAACCGATTGTGTCCCAGGGAGTTTCGCTGTGCCGTAACCAGCGATCCGAGATGCCCCGATTACCCAACTACGTATAACACGCAATACTTTATATCCCCCGACTTTGTCGTTATCACTACCAACTTCCCTCCCTTCCGTCTTCTCCTCCCATATCACCAGCTCACTGTGGTACCGTGGAATTCCATCGCCCCGTATTGGCCCCGCACGCCGTGCAGAAACTACAGACGATGCAGCCACCACCGAACCCTGGGGACTACGAAGCGTAACTATAACACGAGGCGACAGATGCCACGTGTCTGCCCCCGAAGATCTGATTTCTAGGAACCGCAGCCCTCACGAGCCTCTTCCGAACTGCCGTCACCAAAACAGACAGATCAGACGACCTCTGAAGCACCGCGCATGCCATCTGCCTTAAGCTACATGACAACGACCGCCATCAGACCGAAAGTAACCCGCCCCTTAGTCCTATTGCATCTATGCCCCTGAATCCTTGCCACAGGATATCTCAGTTCTGACCTGAGACTCCACCCCCACTTTCCCAAAAATCCTTGGCACACCCGTTTTCGCACTTCCAGGCCCACATCCCACTCCGATCAGGGAGTCGCGCCGGGTATGAGGTACGGCGTCGCAAGGTCATTAGTCCGTAAGGGCGCTATGCCAAGCTCGGGGCAAGTACATGGGGTGCAACCTACACCAACCAATTGTGCTCGGGGGAAATTGTAGCCCGACAAAGTCGAACCCGCAACCTCCCCGTTGCAACACCGGAGCGTTGCCACTGAGCTACCACGCACTTGCTTACCAACTGACCGTCTCGAAGGTAAGACGCCAAGCATGCCACAGGCACTATCGTGGGAACAATGGGAATTGAACCCACAACCTCCTGAGTGCAACAAGAAGCTTGAGGCCGGGGTCCTCACAGTCTACCCTGAGTGACCGAACCGAAAATGCTGAGAACCAGGCTCAGCTTCCCTCATATGATGATGATGATGATGATGATTAGTGTGAAAACATATAGAAGACTATGCTATATCGACAATTCTGGCCTCCTTTTAAGATCACTGAACACCTACTGAAATCCACCGCAATTTTTCGAACACTCGAGTATCTAAGGGATTTCCAACAAATCATAACAATACTCACTAAAACCGACTTATTCTCTGACAAACTCATCAAGGCCTCACGCCCTCTTTCGCCTTACCAACTGATCTACGCCCAGTTGGTCCCTCTGGCGGGCCTCCGCCAAGGGTGTCCCTTGGCCCCCCCCTTCTATACGTGTTATAGCAGGAAGTCCTTTTTTTTTTTTTTTCAGGGGTGTTGGTAAAAGCAGGCCCCACTATCATTCCCGGGGAGCCTCCATCTATTGGTGGGGAGGAGCACCTTCTGGAAAGCGGGTCCAGCGTCCCTGAACATTGTAGCTGTTTGTTTGATCAAGCATATAATTGTGATGATAGTCAGCTGCAGGGCTCGCCTACAAAGTAGAGCTACAAAATCGCCTGAGTTGCTTGCCAACCTGACAGCCTATCTTAAGCCTAAATTGAGGGGTAGTATACACAGATCACATGTTTGCTGCTGCTTCTCCCCAATCACCTCAGCAAGCAACCTATACTTGGCCCCCCCTCCCCGTTGGCAGGCTGACCTGCAGTTCCTATGCTCCCACCCTTTGGAGCTTGGTACGATGACATGAGGTTCCTATTGGTCGCTATGTGATAATCTGAACACTGTGAACGCTCGTGCACGTTCAAACTCGCTACACACCAAGTGGTGAAATTTTTGAACGCGACCCCGCCATCCGTATGCACGCGTCGGGGACTACTGGGTGGGGAATCTCGTTCTTCAAAATAAGTTACCTCTTTATTTCCATGTTCGAATGGAAGATTCATTCAATTTTCCTCATCCTATCGATGGAAGTAACGAGAGGTCAGTCGCGGGGTTGAAGACCTGTCTGCCGGTTCGTTCTCATCCTATCGATGGAAAACTCTCTCTCTCTCTCTCTCTCTCTCTCTCTCTCTCTCTCTCTCTCTCTCTCTCWCACACACACACACACACACACACACACACACACACACACGCACACACACATACACACGCAAACAAGTCTGGCAGTCATTGATGCTTAACCACAACCGGCTGAACCGTGAGCCGGGGTTAAGGTGGATTACTAGGTTTTTTTTTTTCCCCTTAAACAATGGGCCCAGTGCCCAAGGCTTGTATTACTCAAGGAATAGAATTTGAGGCCGGGGTCCTCACAGTCTACCCGGAAGAATAGAGTGGACGAGACACACTGGCAGCCTCAAACAGGGTCCAATATCCCATGATAATATTTAAGGATGAGCACAGATAACCGAGAAGCTATAGTTGCCTCTTTCGTCCCTTAGGGACCGCCAGGTATAACATTTTTCACTAGCTACCACTGCCTCTCATAAAATTGTCCTGAAATTGTCAATTCCCTTCCAAGCCAAAATCTCCACAAGGGCAAGCTCAGAAGGGGGAAAAGGATCTGCAAAAAAGATTGGAGCTCTGAGAGTAGCTCCTGAGTGAGGTGTAAGCCAGCCCTTGAAGATGAGTTGAAAATCCCTGTTGAAGAATTCCTCCATCCCCCTTCCCCTGGCCATATCACCTCCCCCAGGCTCTTTCCCCCAATACCCCCCACCCAATCCACAATGAAGTTTTGAATTGCCTTTTGGATGTCTTTCTTTTGTTGACAATTACGTAATTTGGATGTGACGGCCGCCCACCGGGATCTGATCTTTGTTTGTACAAATTGGACAATCTGTTCAACCATCTTTGGTCCTTCCAAATTTACCTCTTCTCGTACTAAAACACACCTTTTATACCATAGTGCCCGTAAAACCACTTTTCTACCTATTTCAAAAAAATTGAGTTGGAAATTGGAAAGTCATGGGTCCTGTAGGGCCCATTGCCCTAAGAGGATTGCCCTCCAATTTTTTATTATTTTATTATTTTATTATTTTTTTTTTTTGTTTAAAGCAACCCGAGATGATGCTAGGGACGATGATAAGAGCAAACACCACTAGCAATCTCGAGAGGGCTCCATCTAATGGTGGGGAGCAGCACCTGCTGGAAAACGGGTCCAGCGTCCCTAAACATTGTAAGTCGAATGATTTAACCCTTGTAGAGGCACGGGCAATTACTGTATGGGCAGCATTGATTACCCTCCTACGAGGGGATTGACTGCCCATATCAACCCTAGGACCCTCGCCCTATCGTAGACAACTACCATGGCAATTCTTTAACATGAGAAGGGGGGATAGATCTGGACAGAATGTGGTTTCAGTATTACAATCTCTTATCTAAGGTTGCCTGCACCGATTTGCCCTCAATTTGCAACAAAACTACTCACGTGGGGAAGACACTGTTGCAAAATACTTCAAAGCGAATTACCCACGTGGCAGAGCACAAATCGATCATATAAACAGCTCAAGTGCCCAACTCCACTGCACCTCTTGCCCTGCCACGTGGTAGAAACCTACGTTAATGGCAAAAAGTATGTACCCACCTGCAGACCTGATTAATCGAAAGCGCGCTCAAGTGGGAGAAAGTTTGGAAAAAAGTCAAATCGGTATTCCCTCGAGGCAGAGCACAAAACAATCGCATAAACAGCCCCGATGCCGATTCTCAAAGCACCTCCTGGCCTGCCACGTGGTCAATAGCTATGTTTATAGAAATGTAAAAGAAATTACAATCGCCAATTCCACATGGCAAATCACTAGTAAAACTCATGAGCAAACCCTACCAGCCCTGTTGTCACGTGGGCAAGGTCAGATGCGGTAAAGTTAACCAATCACGTCCAACCCTATCCGACCTGGCAACCTGGCTTACACTATCCTACCCGTTCACGCCACCATTCAACCCCAGAAAACCGGAAGAAGGAAAAAAAAAAGGGAGGGAGGAAGGGGGGGGGAAGAGAATGCCCAGTCACACTTACCGCACCGTCAGTGCCATTGTTCATATCGTTGTTTTTGTTGTTGTTGTTGTTGTCACCGACAGTGTTGTTATTGTTATTATAGTTCTGGTGGTTGTTGTTGCTCCCGGTCGCGCACGGACTCAAAATTCCTCCTTCCATGCCCCTGTCGTGCACAATATTATTGTTGTTAGTGTAATTGTTGTTGGTGGTGGTGGTGGCCTGTGCGGAAGTCATCGTTTTAGTCGCAGACACTATTGGTATAATTGATGTCGCTGAATCAGATGTCATCGTCATGTGCGTCATCTCTGTTATTGAGCGCTCCAAGTCATTCGTACTCTTCGTGGCATGCGCAGGGGCAATGATCGTTGATGTAGGTAATGTCGTTTCTGAGGTTGTTTGTCGAAATCAATGTCGTTTCTAAGGTCGTTGTCGAAGTCAATGTTGTTTCTAAGGTCGTTGTCGAAATCGTAGTTGAAGTTGTCATTGGCGTCGTCGATGACGTTGTCTTTGATGTTGTTGAAGACGATGGCGGGATCTCAGGCCCGACCCCCTGCGAGCACCTGATCAGCTCTGCACCCCGCACACGTGCTTCAACCATGAGCTGACGACAGTCGCTCCATAGAACGTTTTCCCACTGCCAGTCGATACACGCATCCAACTCTAGTGCTGCCCCCTCCTCGAACGGCTGCATGACAACCAGCATGCACGAGATCGTTGCCTCCACCCATCCGATCACAGAGGTCACCCCCCAGTCAACCTCTTGTTCGAGGAGGGGACACAGGGAGAGCAAGAACATCATAATCGTAAGTTTTTCTCGACCCTTGTTCAACATGGAAAGCCAGATATCAGCCTTCAGTCGCCTCTCCTCCACGGAAGCCATCTTGAAACGCAAGAGTCTTCGTTGCTCTAGACGCCTTACGATCATCACAGACCCACGTTTAAGTCGCCTCGTCGTAGTCGGTCCCGCTTCTTAAGTCTTTGTGCAAGGACGTCGTTTATCCGTTAACCACGAGGTGCTCCCACCTCGCACGTATCACCACGTGTAGCACCTGGTCAATCCCTCAAAGGCATGGGTTGACCTTCTTTTTCCTCGGCGATGGCGTCAACGCCGTCCGTTCACCTCGGATTCTCCGAGGAATCGGGGTTCAAGGCCGCCAAGCCCGCCGGCCGGCATGCTCCCCACGCGCTCACACTATATCCGTTAGTTTTCGCCATATGCAATCCCACCTTCGCCATGTAAATATTGAACTGAGGCATTGCATAAAAATATGCTCAATGGTTTCTTTTCATTTCCTACCTTGGAATGTGGACAAACAAGATGTGCACCATGGAGTGGCTAACCCTTTCTGTTCCAAAGAAGAGTGATCAATAATCCAATAATTTATGGGGAGACAGTGATGTACAATTCATCACTGCAATGAAGAAAATTTAGTCGGTCTTTGTCTTATATATATTTTTTTTAATTATGTCCTTGAGTAAATTTATGTCTAAATTCAAGTGCCTAGACCATCTCTCTTGCAGAATAGCCTCAATGTCCACCGTTGGTCGTAGCAATTTGTATGCCCCTTTCACAGTGACTGACTGTAGGGTCCATGGTCTTTCCCACTTGCTAGTTTGCCAGACTCATTCCGTCGGGTCTATTGGAAGTTCCAGATAGGAAGCTCTAGATGAAAGAGTCTCCATCCCTTTGTAGTGGAGATAAAAAAGACTCTAACCCGATAGAGGTATAAAGGAGGGGAAAAAAAAAAAATGGATCCAAAGGAAATTGAATCAGAAAACGATCTCTGTCCATTTTGAAAATATTTATTAAAGAGCCCTGTGAGAGGCTCTGCAAGACTTGACCTACCACCCCCTGACCATCTGGTCGAAACCAACCCACCTAATCTCCTTCCCTAATCTTAGACCCCTTTTTGAGAGTTCTCACCCAAGCCAAGGGTAAAGAGAAAATTATCTGATTCAGATTTTGATTGAGATTATGAGCATAACGAAGTATATATCTCAGTTGTTCCGTCGTCTTCCAATCTTTGGATCTTATAATACCTCTTTTGACCCAGTAAGACCAAGGAGGGGATGAACTATTGTAGATGCAACCATTTGCATTTGTAATTCATCTATTGCCAAAAAGCGGTTGACAAAGTATCTCCTCATAGTGGTTAGGAAAGGGTTTATTGGGTAGTGGTAGGTGATGTCAAATTTTCATTAATGTCACCCACAAATTGTCCCAGAGTAAGATCATTTCTAGCTCTACCCCGATCCCCCTCTTCTTTAGAGTGTGTGTGCGCCTTGGGAATGAACCATAATCGATGCTCGATCCATGTGAGAGGATGTATACTCCCATCAGATAAGGGAGCGAGCCTACGGATCTATTCCAACACCATTCCTCGTCATGGTTTGTCAGTAGAATAAGATCAATTTTTTTATCCATCGGATAGACAAGGCCTTTTATTGAATCATATGATCAATAATCCCCATACCGCTTTTTCTTGTTTTTGGTTGAATTATGGAAAGTCAAACCACCCTAGGAATTACCTTGTCTTGCTCGTGGTTTCCTCTCCACAAGAAAACTGTGACTTGTCGTTGAAGGACTTTTGTTCGTGTCTGACTCATAGACCCGAGGACTGATTATCGAGCCCCGGCCCCGGGGCCCCGGCGGGGGTCCGGGGGGCGGGCACCCCCAACCCCGGC
>BFEA01000215.1:653487-669772 GCA_003427395.1 Chara braunii
TTTGCCGGGGCCACGGGTGCCGACCCCCTGCCCCCGGGACCCCCGCCGGGGCCCCGGGGCCGGGGCTCGACAACCCTGGTTAGGGGTTGGGGGTTGGGAGTTTAGGGTTTTAGGGTTTGGGGGTTTAGGGTTTTAGGGTTTTCGGGTTTTATGGTTAAGATTTTAGCGTATAAGGCGTAAGGGTTTGGGGTTTAGGGTTTAGGGCTTAAGGTTTAGGGGTTTAGGGTTTAGGGGTTTAGGGTTTAGGGTTTTAGGGCTTTGGGGTTCACAAGATCCGTCAAGGTCAATTGCAAGGCACACTACATCCATAGAAAAGAAGACAGAGCCTTATCACATAGCCGTATGGAGGCATCCACTGACAAATGAGACGAAAAATGGCAAGAAAATGTTTGCAATCATGTTATGTTGATGAACAGGGTTAAGAGTGTGGGCAAACAAACATCGTTACATAATTATCATACATGAAAAGCGAAGTTCACACACGGCCAACACTGCGAGCCGCAATATCACATGAATAACACAATCCCACTCTCTCGAGGATTCGTACCAGAAGAAAACTCAATGATTATACCTGCACAAAAAATAATAGAATCGTCTCCGGTCCTAACAACGTGTAAGAACTGTAAATAAAATACACGTTTGCTCGAAGGACAAATCAAAATCAATGCACGAAAAAAAAATACAAAATGTAAAGCTTGTGTGTGAGAAAATGGGATGACTTAATGACAAATAAGCCCATTACGAAACAACATGACTGCTGTGACGGACAAAATAACGAAGCATCGTGTAGAAAGATCGTTGCAATAAAACAACTAGCTGCCACTATACTCCTACTGTCTCCAATGTAAAAAGGTTGTGGCGATCTTTCTACACACTACGTACTGAACACTACAAACAAACCTAAGGAAAACCCAGTGAACTCAAAACATCTGCACAATAGAGCAAGACTCATGTCCCTATGAATCGCTGGCACCATGACCAACACCGCGACCTGTTGATCGAAGACCACGAGTGGCCGATCGTGTCGATGAAGCCGCTCTCCTCTCTCTCTCCCTCCGCCTGGCTACGTCAATGGGTTCCTCCTCAGTGTTTGCGTCGATGTCTCACGCAACCTCCTCTACCCTCGCCAATGCAGAAGCCTCCTCGAACGCTGCAATCTTCCCCTGGTGTGCTCGACGTCTCTGCCCTGCCCACATAGGCAAAGCCTCCTTGCTGGAGGTGTACGCCCCACTTTGCACTCCCGCCTCTTGGGCGACTGGTATGCGAAAGACCTCTCGCCCCCTCCTGGGAAGGGGAATTCCCAAAGTACGACACGCGGTCTCGATACCGGGTCGGCCCATTGCTGTCACCCTCCTGCCGTCCTCCCTCCGGTACCTTTCTCTCTGTCTGTCCTCCCTCTCATGCCTCTCGCTCCGCCCTCTGTCTCTCCTTTTTGCGTCACCTCCGTCACAACAAACCCTCTCCTAAACTTCCCATCCACTCTTCGCATCGTCGACCATGGACGGTGGTCAGACTGGCGAACATCCTGTCGTGAAGGTGACGACGACCCAGACATGTTTCCTCTCCCAGCAACACTCCCCGGTGTCAGATGGTGGGCAATGCTCTGCGTGTGGGGCGTGGCCAGTGCTGGAGGACACAAAGGACTGTGAGTTGCCCATTGCCCCGCTCAAATCCTCGCTGACTCTGCCTCCTCACGCTCAAGGCTCTCGGTGGATCCCGAATATATAGGGCTGGCAGGGGCATAAGTTGTGGTCGATTCATCTTGGACAACAGTAGGGATGTCGGTCAACGGATCCTCCACACCCGCCCTGTCCCCGTCGTATGCCGCTACGACCAGCGTGTTGTCTATCGAGCCTGTCGCGTGAAGATCCGTTTGTGGCTCGCCCTGCACTCCCTACCCTCCCGCCTCCTCGTCGCCTCGTCTCATGTCTGCCACGGGGACCTCATCCTCGTCGGCTGAACACGAATGGGTACCATCTGTGACAACGCTGTGTCTGCATCGTCCGCCTTCGACCCCGCAACGTCGTCGTCAACACCATGATCCTCGTGACTAAATCCATGCTCCATCTCCGGACCTCCGGGTGCCATAAGTCGGACTACAATGTCACGCACAACATCAGACTCCGAGTCGATCGTGTCTGATCGTCCTCCCCCCGAGGTAACATGAGTATGGGACACAGGCGTCCTGCGCGGTACGGGAGGCGATGCAAATACACGTCGAACACCCACATCTCCCCCCGCGGTCGGGGATGGCGAGGGAGTGGCATGTTGGGTCGTAGTAGGGCGCTCGGGAGGAGGACGCGACAACATCGGCGGATCTGGTGAAACATATGCCCCACCCGAAGGCTGCGAGGCAGCACCCTCTCCGAGTACAGGTAGGTCACTGTCTGCAGCGCCACCCGCACCGACGGTCTCTAGCCGTCTCATGCGGTCCACCTACGCCATATAAGCCACTTTCCCTGCCCACTGCATCCACGCCAACCGCCTCTCCTCCTCTGCGTCAATGCGCGCATCACGCTCCGCCTCGGTCTTCTCCCTTTGCATGTCCGCAGGATAGTAGTCCACCATGGCCTCAACGCGAACGTGCTAACGTCCACCAATTCCGCTGGCAGATGCACCCTCTCCACCCACATCGAAGCGCGCGCAAGCACGCACTAGTGCGTGCGGCTCCCTACGCCCCAATCCCGACCTCGATTCCTTGCGGCTATGAGAGCACATGCGCAGGTGCGCGCGGATGCTCGATGCTGCGACACAGTCTCCCTGCTGCATCACGCGTGAGCGCGCTGATGCGCACGATCTCCCAGTCAATGCGCGCGCGCACGTGATGTTGTGCGTGATCTCCCAATCGATGCGCACGTGCACGCAAAGACGTGCGCATTCCCCAATTAGTGCATGCGTGCACGCGATGATGTGCGTGGTTCCCCAATCAGTGTGCCCGCGCTATTGCGCGATCCCGATCCCGTCAGCGCGCGATGTGTACGTTTGCGCAAGGTCACCCGTGTCCCGACTCCAACCACGCGTAGATGTCCGCATGCGCACAGGTTGTTCGCGCTAGCTGCACGGACCCCTCCCCCTGTGTGTATGCGCCCGTGCTAACGAGCGCGGCTCCCCACCTGTGCGCGCGTGAGCACACGTACCTGCTCTAGTGCGCACGACTCTCCACTTGTGATATGCGCCCAACTATGGCGGGCGGAGTGCTCGGTACCTGTTCCTTCGCGCGTCTTCCCGACTCCTCCTCCGCGCCTCTCAGTGCACCTCTCCCAAGTACCCCCCTTGAATTCCCGTCGTACGCCTGTACGTGGGCAGTAGGGAGTCCGCTGCTCCGAGCTCCCGTAATACGCCCGAAGTGCGCTTGTGGGAATTGTCCCTGATCCTGGGCCCGGTTCAACTTTTATACTTTGTTGGGCCCTTTTCGAAGTGTGCCTCAGCCCTCGCATGCTGCGAGGCTGCCAACAAGTTGCAGCGCCCTGGTACCGTGGTTCCCCCGAGCCTGCGCCCGAGCCTATTTGGGCCCCCGAAGGGTTTAAGCGACGGGAACCTTTTTGTTGGGTACCGACCATTTGCAGCGCCCTTGTACCAAGGCTCATTTCGGACCTTAGGCTTGGCCCGCCCAGGGTCTTGGGTTCCCAGGCTTGGCCCGCCCAGGCTCTTGTGTTCCCCATGTGAAAAGTACCAGACCCTTGTCCATTCCCACAAGGCCCAATCCCACATTAACAAGTTCACGGCCCGAGGGCCCTTTTCTTGGCCTTAAGCCTCGCAGGCTCTGTTTCGATTTTACTTAAGGCCCGCATATCAAATCCCCAAGCACATTCGAGCAACGATTTCCATTTGTATTGATTCCACAATGAATTCCGGTGTCGGCCACCACTTAACTCACTCGAGGGCCCGACTTAAAAGTCTGGTGCCCTCTCTTATTCGGCTCACCGCCCGACTCTTAATGCAATCTGGCCCTCCCGTTCTTCTCCTTCACCTGGAGCCTCCGGTTCTTCCTCTATAGTAGCCGCTCCTTTATGCCTTGTCAATGATATGCCTTAATAGTAGGCGCAAAAGGGCATTTAACCAAAATTCATGGATCCAGTTTTTCCTGACGCCTTGGTCTCAACACATGTTGCACGACTTTGATATCGTATTTTTTTATGTCAATTGCGATCCCGCCAGGCAAATTGACCGAACCTAGTTCGCCTCAAAACAGCCATTTCGTCAAAACGAACATATTATATTTTTTGAACGAAATCAAAACTGTTTTTTTTTGCCAAAATCCAGTCGGAATTTTTTGCTCTTGGGGGTCCGGCGTTCCCAAAACGCCGGACCCCCCTGGTCTATGGTTGAGACCAGATACAAAAAAAAAAAAAAAATAATAATAAAAAAAAAAATAAAAAAAAAATTGTATCTGGTCTTAACCATAGACCAGGGGGGTCCGGACCCCCAGGATAAAAAAATTCCGACCGGATTTTGGCAAAAAAAGTCAGTTTTGATTTCGTTCAAAAAATATAATATGTCCGTTTTGACGAAATGGCTGTTTCAAGTGCTATCATCAAGGAAGCAAAGGGCGGCGTAAGGCTGCAGCCGCCCAACAACGTGGGCACTGAGAGGTGAGAGGGCGCTGCGGTGGCAGCAGGCGCACGACGGCCATAGCCGGGCTGCGCGTGCGGGTAGCAAGTGATGGCACTGGTGGTTTTCGGGTGGGAGGCACATCCAGAGGGGAGTCAAGGGGTGATGAGGGAAGGAGAGAGAATGTATCTGGTGTACGCCGGAGGTCGGCATTGGTGATGACGTCACATACATTGGTCTTCAACTTCGATGTGATTTAGTTACTTGAACGTAGATAGGTGTAGATAGGTTGAGTAGTGTAGGCTGGGCGCGCCAGACTGTAGGAGCGACGTTGGATATTGTGTTGGTGTGTCCAGACAGCGTCGACATTGGCACAAGAGTTCATTGTACTGCTCTTATTTGGATGTTATCTTGGTGCATTGTGCTCTCTGCTTGATGCCCGACTATCTGGACTACTTCGTGATTTTTTTAGACCATTTATCGATTTATGTGTGTCATCCTTGCGCAGGGGCCATGCTAATCTTCTCTGTATCGTTCCAATTTTAACGGATGTCCCGAAGGACAACTACTTCGTGATTTTGCAACTTGGATTTTCTGTCTATCGCTCTCGCTCATATTCCATGCACTTCTCTCAATCTACATAGGTATATTGTCCCACATCTATCTCATTTATCTCATCTGTCTCATCCTCTCGCTACTCTATGTATAGTAGCCCAGGTAATTCATAATTATACTCTGTTCATCTGAATACAACTGGATTCAAACTTGGGTCTGTATTTCAACAGTTTCACGGTGGACCAACTGAGCTAGGCTCCTTGGTCCAAGATGACATATTCATCCTCCGTAAATAAAGTTTAAATCAAAGGAAAATTTGCATCACGACCCTCAAAGTTGCATTTATTTCCAGTGCGCCGCTCTGACTGCTGGCTTACCCTGAAGCGGCCCTCCAACGATGGTTCAAGTTTTGCAAAAAAAACCGACGTTGGCGTTGGTTGGGCCTGAAATGCTTTCAGCATTTCTCTACCGGTACCGGTTCAACTTTTCACTATACGCTTACGAGATAGCGGTTTGGTACCAGCACAAATTTCCTCTATCTGACCCAGTCGGTCTATATGCTGGTCTTTGCTGAATCTTTCGAGTAATCGCACATATTTTCACTTGTGTGTTCGCTTGTGTGTATGTGCTTTAATACTGCCCTTGCCCTGCCGGTACCAGGGCACAGCAGGAAAGTCCGTGGTGAGGGGGGGGGGGCTGCAAATAAATGCAAATTTGAGGGGTCATGAAGAAACATTTCCCTTAAATTAAATAAATGAACAAAGAAATGAGCAAACAAGCAAACAAGCAAACAAACAAACAAACAAATAAACAAATGAATTAATAACTAATAATAACTATTAATAAGTAAACAGATCAACAATCAACTTTGAATTAAGTACCAGCGGGCCTAACCCAGTTGGTACACCCACTGAATTATTGAAGTACAGACCCAAAATAACTTTGAATTTGAATTACTTGGGGCTGGTCAGTTCAATGTTGATACCTCAAAGTCACCGCCCTTTCTATTTGAAAAAAATAAAAAGAAGGGGAGAATTTTGATACGCCCCTGAAAGTTCGATTTATTTGCGGTGTGCCCCTCTGATGGTCGGCTTACCCTGTCGCGCCCCTCTCACAACGATTGAAGTTTCTGGAAAGCCCTTGGCATCGTTTGGCCTGAAATATTTTCAATACGCCCCTAACACTACGAGTTCCAAATTTCCAGTATGCCCCGGTAGCTCCCCTCCCAGGCCCAGGGGAATGGCCACGAGAGTGCCAACCAATGGCCACAGGGACATGCTGGAAAGTTGCGCCCCTCATCGACAGGGCCCTACAGGAAAGTTCAGAGGCCCCAGGGGCAGGCAGGGTAACTCAGCCGTCAGAGGGGCAGGACGCAAATAAATCAAACTTTTAGGGGTATATAGGAAATTTTCCCAAACTTTTTTTTTTTTGTTTTTTTTTTTTAAACAACCCGAGTGAATGCTAGTGGTGCTGATGATAGCAAACACCTCTAGCATGCTCGTGGAGGCTCCCTCTATTGGTGGGGAGCAGCACCTGCTGGAAAACGGGTCCAGTGTCCCTGTAAACAAGCAAAGGTCATATACACATGCCACGTGTTCATCCTACTATAGTCCTGAGTGGTTAATGAGCCGACACGTAGGCACACACCGTTTAGCCCGATGAGTAGGCTAGATTGCCCTCAACCGAGGGAATTAACTTCCCATCACTACCTAATGATATATCCCTACTCAGAACCCTCGTTACATACTACAAAACTCTTACTTCGCCATGAGGGGATTAGGTAATCAGAGTAGGGAGGAAGAAATTCATAGGGCAAAGGTCATATACACATGCCACGTTCATCCTACTAATGAGCCGACACGTAGGCACGCACCGTTTAGTCCGATGAGCAGGCTAGATTGCCCTCAACCGAAGGAATTAACTGCCCATCACTATCTAATGACATATCCCTGCTCAGAACCCTCGTTATATACTAACAAACACTTACTTCGCCATGAGGGGAAGAGATAATCAGAGTAGGGAGGAAGAAATTCATAGGGAATCAGCCACGTCTCAGAACAGTAGTGAATCGCAGGGGTACCCTACCACGTGGCAAATTTATCGCAAAGGAAAGGTTGCAAGCACTGAAGTGACAATCCCCGCGTGGCAGGGCACAAGTCGATCGTGGAACAGCCCCGATCCGATCCTCACAGCCTCATCTGCCCCACCATGTGGCCAAAACCCATATAAGTTGAATTCGCAACGAATTGAGATCGGCAATTACGTATGACAAATTGAGATCACCAAAATATGCGTGACAAATCGATGATACTATCTGGCATTCGCTAACCTACCCCTTCGCGCCACCATCTCACTCCTCGCACCCCCATACAACCTTCCTGTTTAGTCATCACTCCATTCCGCCGACCAACTCGCCCATCCCCCCAATCAAAATATAATGAATCCCCAATCTCACTAGCCACTTTGTAAGTATCACCATTGTTATTGTTGTTGTTGTTGTTGTTGTTACCAGCTGCATCGTTATGTTTACTGTTGTTGTTATTGTTGTCCGTACTTCTCCCCAACGCGCACGAGCATGGAACCCCTCCATCCGTGCCACCGTCGTGCACAGTCTTCTCATTGCCAGTGTAGTCGTTGATATCAATATTAGTGGCCTGTGCAGCTGTCAGCATCGTAATAACAGACCTGTCGTTGTCGTTGTCGTTGTTGTTGTTGTTGTTGTTGTTGTTGGTGTAGGTTAAATCGTTGTGGTTGTTGCTGCCGGTCTTAGTAGCGTCGTCAGCGATTGGGTCGATGCCTTGAACAATGTCGGGCGCATCGGTCTGGCACCGCACAAGCGGGGCGGGAGCCTCCCGGCCGCGTCACGCACGAGTTGATCTATTCCTCATCGCGATATATACGTGGAGCTTCCGCAAGCCGCTCCGACCGAGTGCGCCAGCCTTACCTCTCGTGAACCCCTATGACATGATAGGGCCTACGCGAGACACAACTTACCTCCACCTTACGAGAGTTGTCACGTCCCTTCGGTGGGCGTATCCCCGCCGAACTACCAGATGGTTCGATTAGTCTTCCACACGTCCGTCGAACGATTTGCACAGCAATAACACTGTGACTCTTACCATAGTGCCTTCGGCCCCATCTGGCGCCCATTGCATGCCAGCCTAATTAGCAGGACGTTGGTCGTGGATATCGAAATCAGTTAGGGACTGTATAGCAATTCACCTGCAAATTCAGTCAGCCTTGAAAACGGGAGTTGAAGCACTCGACCTATGCACGGTCGTCGTGGCTCAAGGAGCAGGGGGATGTGGGCCTGTTGCAGTTTGAAGCGTAATCCTAGGTGATGCCGGTCCCGGAAAAGATTTTGGCAGTTGTACCAAATATTCAAATACAGACTTTGAAGATCGTAGTGGAAAGGGATTTCATGTGGTCTGCAACATGCCGTAGTACCGTTATGGGCCTCGCCACTGTGCCCAAAACATACTTCACCATTTATTGGGTCCCGACGGGCATGCTCACACTCACAACTTCCACAACAGATCATGGGCAGCGGATGATACACCCGCCGAGTTTTCCCACCACTCAGGTTTATCCCACTTCGCGGGCTGGTCACCAACCGGCTCGCCTACATGTTGATCACCTCAGTCCATTGGTCAAAATAGAGGAATTTCTCCAGCATCCCAAACACGCAGAAACCCAGACAGCCTGCCATAAAGAGGTGCGTACTCAAGGTCCTCGACTGCCATGTGGCCACTAAATCCGGCGTCGCGTCCAAGTCAAAGGACGCTGCGACATAAAAATAATAATAATACGACAAAAAATAATAAATTATTTTAAAACTTTTAATCATCGGACTATGACGAACGAGGAAAGAGAAAACGCTAGCACCGTTCGAACGTCGCCACCAGCAAAACCAATAAGGACAGCCCCGTTGGGCCCTCAACCCCTCAGTCCCTTCACGCTACTCTGATATCTCGCGTCGTCGTTGCTCAATCTCAATCCCTGAATCTCTCGAATAGAAACCCAACACCGTAACCAATAGTGCTATGCCCAAGTCAGGATCTAGTTTAAACTGAGACCTAAATAAATGGATACTGTGCGACGCACATATCTACCAAAATGTTTTCAAAAATCACGTTGTTGTCGATGTCGTCCTCCGTACGTATGCACGATTCCCAGCAAGGTCACCAATCAAAAGAAAAACCTTTTTAATCCTAGTTAAATCATAAATAAACCTTGGTTGGCGACTACGTAAGCTTCACAATCATCAATAAGAAGAGAGATCACGCGCGCCTTAAGTTTGCGCGCCCACACACTCTCTCACTCTAGCCAACCGTTCAGTCAAACGTAAACCACAGGTACTACCGCGTCTGGCATGGTATACTTAACTTTTAATTAAAGTTATTTTTCTATTGTTTGCAAAACCCAGGGCGAATACCCTTGTAAGGGTATTCGCACCGACAACGCCATCCTCAATATTGTCATCGTCTTCGCAGCATCGGTCTTCCAGCTCAGCACAAAGAGTTTGCCCCTCCTCAAGCTCGATATAGTAGCACTGCATCAAGCCTCACAATCGTGGCGGATCTATGCTTACTTCCAGATGGGGGGGCGACCCCTCCTCCAATCACCATGTGATCTCCATCAGGCATCGCTGCATATCCCAAATCCACGAAAGCGACGACACCATCCTTTCGGCCGCCGCCGATCGCAACTTCTCCACCAACTGACTTAAACGCCCGCTGGCGATTTGGACTGTAAAAAGCCATGCGGTTACACCCGTCTGCGGTTCATACAAATTCGCCATCGTCAGCCGACACTCAACTCTCACCCTTGTTGTGGTTGGTACAATGGCCCGAAAAAGAACGTGTGCTCTCTTCTGTGTTGTCTTTTAGCATTCGCGCCGACGTGTCGTCTCCTAAGTTGCCACGTGAGAAACCCACATATAGCCCGACCAAAACACTTGGACAGGCAGTAGGACGACCAAGCGCAGCGATGGCTGAGACCACCACTGCTCCAGTCCGCGGAGTGCGGCCGAGCCCAGCCGACCGGTCAGCAACGCAGGTTAGCGTCGTCGCGTTCTCTTCATAAACTCTTAAGGACCAGTCAAGACTCAAAAGTTGTCTTTTGCAGATAGATGTTGTTTTCTTAAACCACCAGGATGCTTCCTAAAGTCATGCCCACATACAAGCCACAACTTTAGGAAACGTACGGGCCACTACAGGAGCGCCCAAATTCATCCGAGTAGAAACGTTTGTACTATATTTTTTTCGGCGGCCGATAGCTGGGCCAAGTACTGGTGGTTTAAACATCCACCAGGATGCTTCCCAACCATTTTTTCAAAGTCACGGCTCGCAATGCTGCCGCAAGTTGCAAGGCTTCGCCACCAGAGCAAAATGGCTGGCGGCGTCAGCCAAAATGAGGCTCGTGCTAGTTCTTTTTATTTTGGCCGGCAACAAATACTACCTTCAATTCCTTGTATATTCAATAGAGTGAAACTTCCCCATTGAGCAAAACATGCCAGCGGTACTGAGAAAAGTGCCTAGGAAGTACTGCTGGTCTAATCTTTTTCATTGGCCTCTACAAGTTCTGTGTTTTGGGCCAGCATACACTTACTCTTTTTTTTTTTCTTTTCTTTTTCGATTTTTCCAAGCCCGTTCCCTAGGCTGAGGTTTCGCAAGACAGTGAATTGCTGTTAGCGTTAAGCTTGGCCACAGTGCCTTGCTCATCTCATTGACCTCAGTGTATGATGTGAGGGACGCTGGTCCCGGCTCCCACCTTATAATTGATTTGGTTTGGGGGGGGGGAGGGGGGGAGGTGTCTTTTTAATTTATTAATAAATTATCGAAATCAACGAAACGAACAAACAAATGATTGAAATAAATAAACACTTCAAGACAAATTAATAGACTTGAAAAAAAAAAAAAAAAAAGTCTAAATAATAAATTATTAATCCTCTACCTTCCCCCTAGCAGAGCTAGGTCAAGCGAGGGATAATAAGGATAAAAGACATACGGGACACAAACAAGGAGTGGATCGGACCCGACCAGCTGCGAGAGAGACTACGGTACTGCCACTGACCCCACGAAGCCTTGGAAACGATAATAGAAAAGGTCCCCCTAGCATGGTGGATAATAATTCGCAAGGGCCCTACCTTGCAAGAGTCGGACTGGGTGGCATTTCGGAATCGGCAAGGAAAAGTGGGCAAAGTGCTACTCCCCGAAAGGAACAGCGGTAGTAAAACTCTCTCAGGTGCAGCAAGACAATGTTATCCAAAAATGCACTCCACAAGAAACGATAACATGCCAAAAAGAGGAAGTATATAGAATCAGAGTGCTTCATGAAAATGAACAATGGATAGCTTATTACCCGGGTACCCCCGTTCACCATTTAGCCCTCGATCCACTGGAGTGGTCATGGTCGACCCCAAGAAGGCAAGGTAAGAGATCCACCAAATCACTATATGCCTTAACAGTCAAATCAACCTACAGGCTCCTAAGACCAAAGGCTAGTCTACGTGCCCAGGTGGAGGAGCGTTGGAGAAATCATCTGAACATCAGCAGCGCGGAGCTGAGACCAATTAGATGGTTCAGGATGGCCAAGTCAAAGCCGGCCAAACTGGCCTCACTCCAATGGCAGCTAGAGCACCGCTGCCTTCCAACAAATAATTGGTTGATAGATAGAACATCCCTGGAACAAAGAGGGCTTGCTCTCCCATGGTGCAAGCTGTGCACAAATGTGTTCCCTTCTAGGAAACGGCCAGAAACAATCGAACACTTATTTCTCCAACGCCCAGGTGCACTCTGGCTGTTACGATGGTGGGACAGAGTGTGGGAACAACTAGAAACAAAGGCCCAGTGGCCCTGGGACTGGAAAGCCTTGTTGTGCGAAGTCTGGCCCAAGGGCCAGCTAGAACAGCTCGACGAATTCACCCATAATATGTTCAGGATGGGACGACGGGCGATTCTCTGGGCACTATGGAGACGACGCTGCACCTTCGAGATGGAGGGGGCGAGGTTGGAAGGACCTGAATTTACAGAAAGTGTTCAGCAACAGATCCAAATAGAAATAACTGCGAAATGGAACGGTGTCAGAACACAGATCCGACTCCTGAACAGGCGAAAAAACATCAAACAAAAAATTCAGGAATTCAGCTCAAACTGGCTTGGGGGTGCAAACGGAGGGAGGATAGGAATGGTAGAATGGAATGGAGAACACAAAGAATCAGGGGAGGGCCAAGGAGGAATGGAGATAGTAAGAGACTACCGATTGGTGTTCCATGAATGGAACAAAGTGGATGCAGCAATCCCATTGAACCCCCCCGAAGAATTCCCTGACTTCTTCCTCCCTCCATCAAACTGTCTAGTGGACATGCAGTGGTACGCAATGGAGGGATGATCTTAAGAGAGTTTGGACAGGCGGCCATGGTCTAGGTTCACCCCCTCCCTCAAAGCCCACTCCCGAGACACAGGAAGCTCAGCACTAGTTTGACAGGTGAGATCTGGCACCATAAGGAATGGTGAAGAGGTGCGGGAGCCATCCAAAGAGTGGAATTAGGTCCTTGATGGAAGAATAGACAGGGTAGTTGGGTACAATCACAGCAGACATCAGCAGCCATCCCTGAAGGTTCTTGTTCTATCTTGTTAAAGGGACGCTGGACCCGCTTTCCAGCAGGTGATACTCCCCACCAATAGATGGAGTCTCGCCCAAAGTGCTAGCGGTGACTGCTCTGACCAGCACCACTAGCACTGATGGGAGTGTTTTTTCAAAAAAAAAAAAAAAAAAAAAAGAAGAATCCTCTACCTTGTTTTCTTTTTTGACTTTGTGCATCGCACATATCATGCCACACAGCCACCTGCAAGGGACCCCGCCCCAATAACAACACCAAGCGACCAACCCGATTTATTTATTTATTTAAAATATTTTGAATGGACTCAATGGATTAAAAGGCGTTCCAGCAAAAAAAAAAAAAAAAAAAAAAAGGACATTCCGAGAACTTCTGACAAACATCGAACCTGTAAATACTAACCAGAAAAAAAAAAAGAATACAAACTCCATCCCAATAGAAAGAACCCACTCACACCTGCCTTGCCTCTTCAAGAAATACTTCAACAGAGTCGGAAAACCAAACCACCAATTGATATTGCTTTCTAATACCACATTATTAGTCGCAAATTCTCACAGTCCCTTTAAAGGCTTTAAGTAAATAATAAACAGTTCTCTAATCCTGCTTGTTGGGAGGGGTTGAGGAGGGAAGGAAGCAGGGGAGGAAGGATGCAATAAAAAAAATATCATCCCATGGTGCTGGGTGCTTTGGAAAGCTGCAGCTCTACTTCTGTCAAGGCTTGCCGAAGACGGGCCATTCTCTCCTCCGCTCTCCTCTCCTCCTCTTTGCTGCTGAATCCTCCAACTCCTTCCAATGCCAATTCCTGCGTACATCACACCCACAGTACATTTAGGAGACAATATGAATATCACACTTTATTATAGTTGGCCTTGCCACCTTGGTATGGGCCACAATATCAATACCACATTTCATCAAAGTGGTGTTTGACTCCGAGGTAACCCCATTCAGACACCCCCCAAAAGGGGTGGGCGGTGGGGGGCAGATACCAAGGTACCTGCCTACCAAGGAAAGGGCTGCTATGATCCTGCTCAATTCAAAATGCAAAAGACGACTTTCAGACAATGCCATACATCACAACTCAAGAAGAAGTGCATTCAGACAAGGAGGGAAGAAGAAACAAGTGTAATGACCTGCGCAGGCTTCCGTCCGAGAAATCTGAAGTCCACTGAGAAAAATTGTCCTTGATCTGTTTGCTGAGATTTCCGAGCCAAAGCCCATTTTGCTGTGTTTATGAGTCAGTGTGTGCTGGTGATGAGGCATATATGCCAGAGTGCTCGTGTGGTCAAGATCTGGGTCCAAATCTGTGTGTGTTTGCTAACTTTATTCCCATGAAGGGCCGGGAGGGGCGTTTGGGGGGGGGGGGGGGGGGGGGGGGGGGGGGGGGGGGGGGAGAGAGGGGCAGAGGGGTTAGAACAGGAAATAGACCTAGTTCCAAGGGTAGGACTGAAATCTGGATGAAGGACCGACCTAGGGAAAATTCCGAATGGCCAGGGACATCGGTAGAAATTGATATGGACCTGGTAGGGATTTTCCAGTAATTTGGGTAGACATAGAGCGTCCCGTAGTTGGTCATGACGGCCAGGCCTGAATGTGTCGACAGCCTTAGAGGTAATTCAGGTCCTGCATGTAGATTTTATTCTGTGCACCCAGAGGCGGCTGGGTAGAGATAGGAAGTCATGGACAAAGAGGTACTGCGGGCCGGGCAGCAACGGTATATCATTCCGGGCAATGGGTAGTCCCCTCATTCGCTCAAGAGTCTTCTCGTTGCTCCGCTCAGAGGGAGAGTAAAGGAGGGGCGGAGGGTGAGGAAGGCGACCTCAATGGCTATGGAGTAGTAGTAGTGGGGGGTAGGCTAAGGCCTACACCATGGAGGTAGACGAAGAAGACTTCTAGCCACACTACTATGTGGTTGAGAAGTAGTTGATGGAGGACATGGACGTGGGGAATGACAAGGAAACTTTGACTATGGCGGACCTTCATCTTCTTCCTGCGCAGCCCTGCATTAAAGCACCAGTACATGGGCACCTGGGCCATGGGTCTGACACCTCAAATTCTGGAGGTGCGAAACAAAAACGAGGCCGCCGATCGAATTTATCAACAGCAGGCCCAGCGTTTGATGTTTCGGCCAAGTTTCAGACTGCAAGGCGGGTGCCGTGTACTTGTGATTAAAGGAGGACCCTGCTGCGGTACTGCTCGGTTGTGGTTAAGCACCAACGACTGTCCGACAACTGATACCCTGAGGTGGGCACCAACCACTGCCCTCAAGGTACCTGTGACGAAAATCAAAGCAGGCTATAACTCAGCCACACCAGATAGAAAAGTCTACAGACTGTCGGTTCACACCCCATCACAAGGCAGCAAAACACCCATGAAACAAAGAAAGGCGTAAAACAGCCAGAAATACACTCCAGACATGCCACTGGCACTAGAGGCACAGCATGGCCGCGTAGTGATGGCCCCGACCACAGACGCTGAACCTGACTGGAGAAAACCGTAGCAGGGTGCTATTGAAGTTGTCGTATATATAATCAAACAGAACTGCCCGGTAAACCGTAGGCAGAGAGGGAGAAGAGGTGTATATGTACATATACACATACATATACATATATAGAGAGTAAATATGGTAATAATATCACAAATAGAATAGAGTCTACCGCTACCAGGATGGGGCTGCAGCCTGCACCATGTTCTTTTTTTTATTTTTCTCCTTTTGAAAAAGAACACATTGATTCCACAGCGGCGTGAAGTTCTTGAGCTCGCACGAAGTAGACGTCAGAGTCTGGGCATGGAGAGTGCAAATCAAGAGTGAATTTTCCCCTAGAACATGGAAAGATACATCGTTATGGTTTTCACCTTTTTTTTGTGCAAGTCGTGAGTAGATCGCAGCCAAAAAAAAAAAAAGGAAATTTTTTTGAAATGCCCCTCTGAAATCTATTTCTTTGCGCCATGCTCCTCCATCGGCCAACTTACCCTGTTTTGCCCCTGCGACTTCCAAAGTTTCCCGCAGGCCCCTGGCAGCCAGGGGCGCAACTTTCCAGGACGCCCTTACCGGGCCGTCGATACCATTGCCCTGGTACCTGTCTGCTATCCCCTCCTGCCAGGGATACATCTTGCGGCCTGTTTTGCCCCTGGGACCTCCGAAGTTTCCCGCAGGCCCCGGGCAGCCAGGGGCGCAACTTTCCAGGACGCCCTTACCGGGCCGTCGATACCATTGCCCTGGTGCCTGTCTGCTATGCCCTCCTGCCAGGGATACATCTTGCAGAGATGCCCTTCAGCACGGCGGCGGCAGCAATTCGAATTCAAACAGTGTGGTTTTAGGTGCCGCCGTGAAAAAAGTGCTGCTGCACTCCACGTGACGCTCTCTGCTGCAATCGTCCGTGTTGGAGATCATCAGCTGTGCCGACTTCAACCTCCTTCAATTGCTTCGCACAGGTCAGTGTCCCTCCCCGTCTTCCATGCCCCTCGGCCTCTCCTCCTCCTGTCGTGTGCTTCAAGTCGTACTTCTCTCTCTCTCTCTCTCTCTCTCTCTCTCTCTCTCTCTCTCTCTCTCTCTCTCTC
>BFEA01000215.1:677856-691023 GCA_003427395.1 Chara braunii
AGACATGGGTGACTCTTCTCTCTCTCTCTCTCTCTCTCTCTCTCTCTCTCTCTCTCTCTCTCTCTCTCTCTCTCTCTCTCTCTCTCTCTCTCTCTCTCTCTCTTGAGTCGGACGTCTAAGTGAACATGGTGGGAGGCGGATGACGTCGAGGGAAAACGTGGAGGAAGAGGGGGGGGGGAGGATAGACATCGATTCGACAGCAGCGACCTTTTTTCGTTCCCTGTTTTTTTTTTTTTTGTCGGGACGGTCTCGTTTTGTTTTCTTGGAGGACTCGGGGCAACGAAGACGCTTGGGGCACGTTGGGCGGGAGACCCATAAGGAGGCGGAGGAGGAAGAGGACAACGCGGGGCGGTGGGGAGGAGGACGAGCAGTAGTGAACAGGAGTTGGGACAACGGGCAGGACAAGCAGTATGGAAGAGGAGTTGGTGCAACGAGGGGCAACGAGGAGGACAAGCAATAGAAGAGGAGGACGGGACAACGGGGAGGACAAGCAGTATCGAAGTGGAGTTGGTGAAAAGAGGGGCAACGAGGAGGACAAGTGATAGAAGAGGAGGACGGGACAACGGGGAGGACGAGCGAGGTTGAAGAGGATTCGGGCGACGAGGGGCAACGAGGAGGACGAGCGGTATAAGAGGACAAGCCATATCGAGGAGGACGAATGATATCGAGGAGGTGGAGGAGGAAACGAAGGAGGAGGGGAGGCGAATGAGATGCGTACCTTCATTGATTCAATGCATGAATGATTGCAGTCGTGTATAATTGTTTTTTCTTTTTTGGATGTCCTACAGTCGTGTTTTGGTTGGTCGAAACTTTTTGCAATTTTTGCAGCGTGATGTTGCTGAACGATTGACTGATTGATTGATTGGTTGATTGACTGATTGATTGATTGATTGACTGGTTGAATGATTGGTTGATTGATTGATTGATTGATTGACTGGTTGATTGATTGACCGATTGATTGATTGGTTGATTGAATGATTGGCCGAGGGAGCTGAATCGGCAATGCTGCTGTTCATTGAGGTGGGATTAACGGACCCCATATGGGGTGGCGAAATGCTACCCTTTTTTTTTCAGGAGGGAATGATTTGTCAATGTCACCGTCAATGCCCCTTTTTTTCTCGCATGCTGTGGGGAACGAAACTGTTGGCACTGTCATCTTTGTCATCTGATCTCGTGGAACTTCCCAAGCCCACAGGGGTGGTGAAATGCTGCCCGTTTCTAACCTTGCATTCTTTGGGGAAAGGAATTATCGGCTTTGTTATGTTTGTCCCCGTGGCGGGTGCCGAAATGCTGCAGTCAATCAATCAATTAATCGATCAATCATTCGACCAATCAACCAATCAACCAATCAATCAACCAACCAAACCGATTGATTGATTGATTGAATGAACGATTCAATAATTGATTGATTGATTGATTGATTGATTGATCGAATGATTGATTGATTGACTGATTGATTGATTGAGGTACGTATAGGGGGAGGTAGAGAAAGGGGGGTGGGTGAGAGGGGTATGACCGACTCTAACAATGTCATGGTTGTTCAACTTGGTTTGGTTTCCCACTTTCTTTGCCTCCAGGATGACGAAGAATCGTACCAAGTCTGTGAAGAGGCACTACACGGAGTTGGGCTTCATTGGAGATTCAAGTCTACACACCATGATATGCTGTTTTTTTTTGTTTTTGTTTTTTTTTGTCGGTCCGGACATTTTTGGCTTCCGGGGCACCGGTCCGGACGGTCCGGGTCCGGTCCTGTCCGGTTGTCCGGTGACTGTCCGGATTGTCGGACGTCTGGACCGGTCCGGACAAATGTCCGGGCGTCAGTCAAGACCTGTCCGGGTCCGGGTCCGCGGTTGCCATGGTCCATAGGGGGTCGGCCTTGAGATCCCATTTGGCAGTGGAGGCCGGCGTACCATCCCTTCTGTTCCGAGACGGTGCGGGGAGCGACCAGTATTTGTTGGTTAACCATTGCAGTGGATGGACTCGGTTGCTATCTGTGCAGTGTGGGGCCAGGGCGGAGATCTGAATGGTTGCATATGGTGCCCAGGGGATATCATTGTCTAACAACCATCTTATCAGGAACTTAAAAATCAAAGCTTTTGTTTCATTCTCCGGGTCTATTATAGCTAACCCCCCTTTGGCTCGTGGTTGTGTGATGATGTCCCATGCCACCCTCCTGATACACGTGGTGAATTCATGGTCCCCTCGCTAGACGTAGGCAGACGCAACACATTTTCATGACCTTAATTGTCTCCGGATTAGTTGCCAGAAGGCCACTTTGTACCATATAGCCGCAAATATGACGTTATTGAATGCCAGTGCTCTACCGGTCAACGAGGTGTGTGTTGATTTCCAAGCATTCATGTGTTGAATTGCTATGTCCACCAACTGTCACCGTGGTCATAAGGGGGGCCAAGAGCAGTAAGGTTTACCCCCAGGACTCCGATAGCAGCATCCCTAGGTTTTCAGACAACCCTTGGTGCATCTGGTGGTGGATTGTCATTTTCACTGAGCCACCATCCCTCTGGCTTCATGCCCCATTTCACTTTCATGTCTGCCGCGACCTCAAAGAGGTGGATCGTCCGTGCCAATGCCTGGAAGCTGGCAGGGTCAACTCGAAAAAGGACAGTGTGGTTGTCTGCAAAGATGGATGTGACTGGAACAAGGTGATTCGGGATTTCCTGCACTGCTATTCGTTGTATCTCAGGGTTGACCCTTATCATTGCCGCCAATGCTTCCATTATCAGGATGAATAGCATCGGGGCTATAGGGTCACCTTGTCTCACAAATCTCTGCAATCTAATTGGTGGCGCAAGGTGTCCATTCATCATGATGTTTGTGGCTGCAGTTCGGTGGAGCATGTTTACCCATTTCAAGAATGCAGGCCCGAAGTTCATCTTGTTTAGGCATAATTCCAGGAAATCCCAAGCCACGTGGTCATATGTTTTTTCAAAGTCAATAAAGAGGATGGCAGCATCGACTTTACGCTGTTTTGCGTCTATGGTTTCATTGACTAAGAGTATGTTATCCTGAATGTTTCGGTAGGGCATGAAGCCCGACTCATCATGATGGATGAGATGTGAGAGATGGGGGCGCAATCTATTGGCCCAGACTTTTGCCACAATTTTATAGGGGACCGAGAGGAGAGTGATGGGCCCATATTTCCTTATGTCTTCCTTGTCCCCCTTTTTGTAAATGAGGGTTGTGACCCCTTGCCCAATCATATCCCCAACGTCTCCTCTCTGTACACTGCGTTCACATATTGGCAAAAATATTCTTGAAATATGTCCCAGTAGTGGAACCAAAATTTTTTGGGAAAAGAGTCGATCCCTGGGGTCTTCTCATTATCCATATCCCTTAGGGCCTGCAACATATCCTCGTGTGTAATGGGTCTTTCCATAGCTTCTCGTTGTTGAGTAGTGAGGAGAGACGGGATGACATTTAGGAGGGTGTCCTTGGCTGTCTGCAAGGTGTGGGGTGGATGATGGTTGGTTTCCGATGTGAAAAGTCTTTGGTAGTATGCTGCTGCATACTCGACTATCTTGTAGGCATTGGTCGCAAGCGGTTGGTTGTTATCAAATGGGTGTCTCAAGGAAGCGACCGTGCTTTGTCTATTTCTATCCTTAGCTTTTCGAAAGAACATCTTAGTCATCATTCCTTCGGTTGCATCCTTCTTGATTTGTGCTTGGATTCTCCATTTCTGGTTCTGGTTATCAAGATATTCTTGTAGCTAAGCCCTTGCCCTTTGGAGAGCATCGTAGGTATCCACATCCAAGGGATGGTCCATGAGATGGGCATCCCATTCTTCCAGGCGGGCTATGAGTCTTTCGAGGTTCTCCTTCCGCTCCCTCTTTTTTTTTTTTTGAAAAACATCTCCTTTCGGTGTTAGTGGTGCTGGTAAAAGCAGGCACCGCTAGCACATGAGGAGGGGCTCCATCTATTGGTGGGGAGCATCACCTGCTAGAAAACGGGTCCAGCGTCCCATTTACAAAAATGACCTCGGGTGGTACTCCTTCCGCTCCCTCGCATGTTGGATTGAGTATTTTTTTACCCTTTCCCGAAGTTGTGCTACTCCATCGTTGAACCATTGGACGAGCCTATCATCCTCGGGCTTGTGTGCGACCAGTACGCCTAGAAGTCCTTAACTATATATAGTGTCAAAAGCAGGGAGTTTAAGGAGCGTATTATTGAATTTGAAGTAGCTCGGGCCTTTGTTTATGTGTAAGTGGAAGGATATGCCAGTGACTATCATGTGGTGGTCAAACGATTTGCACAGCGAGATGGTGCAAATATCTGCTACTGTGAAGAGTCCCGAGATCTCTTCTGAGACAAGGCTCAAATCGATCCTGGAGTTCGCAATCCCTCTATCCCCCCCTTGACCTCACGCATGTGAAAGCTTTTTTTGTAGGATGAAGTTGCTTGTATGAGTCTATGAGACCCAGATCCGCCATCATATGTCCCAGAGCAGCGACGTCAGGACCACAGTGGACTGGAGTATTCTGGGTATTGTGGGTGAGGGAATGCCTATCAATCATTGGGTCAGGTGTCGCGTTGAAATCCCCCACCATGACGATAGGGGCATCACGAGGGAGCAAATGTTGGAGCATTGAATAGAAAGCGACTCTTTGTCCGGTGTCATTGGGCGCGTATATGCAATATTTTGTGTCCCAATGAGGCTTTCAGCCAGACCCATCTGCCTTCTTTTGTGTCCCACTCTGCATGTTCAGGGGTGAGCCTAGATGTTGGGTGGAGCCAGAGGGCCACACCTGTTGATGCCGCCGCCCTTGCCGGGGCCACAAAGGACGTATGCGGCCAGAATTGTTTCGCTTCAGCCTGCTGAGTGGGGGAATCGGTGAGGTGGGTCTCTTGGACTGCCACCACGTCTGGCCATGCCCCACCAGTATCCTGAGTGATTTGATTCCAGATAGCCTCTCGTTTTTGTTCGTTGGCCTGAGCCAAACCATTCACGTTAATTGCTCGGATGTCCAAATTTGCGTTTGCGATTTTCTTTGCCCATATCGATATGCATCTCACGGGCGAAACTGGGCGGGGGGGGCTGGGGCAGGGGCAGTGGGGTTGTCTTTGCTGGCCCTGGTGCGGAGGAGCCTGGGGTTGTTGTATAGGTGTCCCCCTTGCCTCCAATTGTCCTGCCACGTGTCGGTCATCCATCTGGTCTGGTAAATCTATTCCGTTTGGACCAGAAAATTGTGTGGAGGGAGCACCAATTATTGAGACTCAGGTTCCTGTAGGGAGTTCAGATCCCAGTGTGGATGTACCTGATGAATGGCGGGTCATCCCACTGCTGGTGTGCCTCGAGCATGTCCTCCTCAATAAGAATCCGTAGGAAGAGGATCTGCTCCTCTCTGCGTTCCAAGTGTTATTCGGTCGCAGTCTGTTCGTGGGCAAGTTCAGCAGCTGATGTCTAGTCATCCATTGCAGGTGGGCGACCTCATGTGGTGAGCGATCTGCCTGCGGGAATAGCAGGAGGATTGGGGTCACTCCATTTGGGAACGGTATGTCTTGTGGGAGGACCATTCCGATTGCATTGGAGTCACCATTCTGCATAACGTGAATCTTAATCTTGTTCCTTGTCAGCACCTGGAAGGCCTGACCCCTCCATCCCTGTATTGTATATCGTTGCTGTAGATCGCTTGTGAGGGATTTTGCGGCCAGTTTGGGGACCCGTTGTGGGCTATAGCGCAGCCCCATCTGCCAGTCCGCACCTTCCTTTACCCTCCTCAGGGATAAAACAATTACTCCAGCAGACCAAACCATGGGTGGTTGTGCGGAGGGATCCTTGTTGGTGCTCAAATTCAAGTGATCCTTGAGTAGCACCATTTTGCTTGAAGTGTATGTGTCACTGCATGTGACACTGTGTACGTGACTCATTGTGCCAGCTGCTGGAGTATCAGCGGGGTCAGGCGGTTCCTCCAAGAGATGTAGGGTGAGGGGCTGGGTCTTTGTTGTCGTAGTCTTATGTGGAGTGTCCTCCTGAGGCTGTTCTAGGAGCTGATGTGACTCCGGGGGTGGCATCAGGCGCAGCGGGGGCTGATAGTTTACCGGGGTAAAGGGGACAGTGCGTAGCTCAGGTAAATTCCATTTGAAAGTTGACTCATCCGAAGTATCTGAGTACTCTGAGTCATCCGATCCTGATTCAGAGCTACATTCATCCCGGGCTGGTGTGCGTGACCATCCCGGTGTACTCCAGTTCTGGGTATCATGCCCCCCCCTGTCCGGACCTTGTTTCCGGGTTAATACGGTACTAATTTCACTTATTCGGGTCTGGTTAACACGGTAGTAATTTCGCTTGTAAGTTGGCCAGTAAAAAAGCCATACAATTTTCCATGGGCACATGACAGGAAACATCCGTTCAGCTGCAGCTTTGTGAAAGACATGGACCGACGGAGTTCTCGTCAACTGTGGCAGTGGGAACGTCTTTTGCAGGGGAAAACCTGCAGTTCGTAACTTGTAAAAAGTTGAAAATGGTCGAAAGTAAATGGCTTTCTAAATCACATCGTCAAAGTTGAATATACATTTGAAGCAATCTCTGAACTATCCCATTGCAAGGTCCACTTGCCTCTACCGTGCATTGCGGCTGTAGACTACTAAACCACCAGTACCCCAGGGGGGGTTAGGCCGTCAGGCCCCCTCTAATGCAAATGCATATGGACCCACGCGGCGCACCGAGGTGGTTTAAGCCAAGCCACAAGTGGGTGACACCCTTCTGCGGCGCCCTGGCAGTTTCTCCATCATTGATGTCTCGGATCCGGCAGGCAGGCCAGTACCTCCCAGGCATCCAAAATGTTGACTTCAGACTAACCAGCTCTTTTTCAGAGCCACTGAGCGAATGACCCAATACATGGAGTCCATGTCAGAGGTTTTTTTTGTTTTTTTTTTTAACTGAAAAAACTTTCATTACTTAATTGGAAAGGAGGGGTCTGATAGGTCTATGTGCAGCCGCTCTGTCGATGGTATCTGTGACCCTCAAGATTTGAGAGTATCATATGGATATTATTATCAGATACTTGATTTGAATATTTCATTTCCGGCGATCGTATGTGCTAGGTCTATGTCCAGCTGCTCTGTTGAGGACTATGTAAGATCGCCAAAAATGACATATTCAAACCAAATATCTGATAATACTCCTTTGACCAGGTAGCTCAGTGGTTAGAGCACCGGTTGGAAATGTGCATTGTGGTATGAGGTTGCGGGTTCAAATCCGCAGCCTCACACATGGACACCGGCAGGCGTTAGAATGACGCACGGCTGGACACAAACCCCTTGGGCTGACGCATGGTAAGCTATTGCAGACACTGCCTGCACACCACCCAGGGGACTGTCCATGGTGTTGTATGTTGGGTCCTGGCCTATGAGGGGTTTGCCTGATACAGTTAGCAGTCTAATGAGGATGCAGGTACGGGTTTGTGGTTAGACTGCTCATGTGTGTTGGTTACCTTAGGCTCTGCTTTGGGGGGGGCAAGGGCSTKAGGTGGGATGGGGTCCCGTTTGGGGGGAGGGTTGGCTTGGGACAAGCTCTGCTGGAGGATATCGGTGGGGAACCTACAGTAGGGGATTGTCTTAAGGGATCCCAGTAGAAGGGGTGTTAGTAGACAGACTCTGGTGGAGGAAATCATTGGGGAACCTGCAGTAGGGTCTGTCTGAGGGGCATCCTCCAAGATGGATGGTCTGGGTCCCATAAAGTTGCTGACTGTAGATAGGTACCTGTTGTGGGTGCGTGAGGCCTGGAAGAGCTCAGCAGGGAGTAAGACTGTGTTGGAAGGTCTAAGAAGGGCTTGTTAGGGATCCTGAGGGTTCTGAGCATTCTTAGGACCTCTGTGGCAGCCTATTGCGATATGGACAGGTATTCTAGAAACTTGGACAGACCCACTATGTCCTACGTCAAATGACGGAACAATTTGGACTGACGAGAGCATAAATTGGTGGGCCCCACAGAAAATTGTGCGTCACTCACGTGTGTGCTGCGCACATCCACCTAGCTCGACAGTTTATGGGAGCAGCAGGCCCATTATTCAGACGCATGTGACTAACATGCAAAAACGCTTCACTAATTTGATATCTTTGTTTGTCCTGATGGTCTGTGCAGAATATCAAATCCGTTGATTGTTCGACTAAATGTGATTTTGGCAATACTAATTTGTCAAATCAATCTGCCTAACTCTATCAAGCATCCAAACTGTCAAAACCGAATTGGTCAGTTCTATTTTCCTGTTTAGTACATAATCAGAACCGATTTGGACAGCCGATATAGGTTAGAGAAGTGATGAGCATTTTGGAATACCACATTTAGGTTGGGAGAAACGATGACCATTTTGGACATACCGGATATAGGTTGGGAGAAGGGATGAGCATTTTGGACAAAAGGATTTAACAGTTTGGATGCTTGATAGAGTTAGGCAGATTGATTTAACAAATTAGTATTGCCAAAACCACATTTAGTCGAACAATCAACCGATTTGATATTCTGCACAGACCATCGGGACAAACAAAGATATCAAATTAGTGAAGCGTTTTTGCATGTTAGTCACATGCGTCTGAATCATGGGACTGCTGCTCCCATAAACTGTCGAGCTAGGTGGATGTGCGCAGCACACACGTGAGTGACGCACGGTTTTCTGTGGGGCCCACCAATTTATGCTCTCGTCAGTCCAAATCGTTCCGTCCTTTGACGTAGGACATAGTGGGTCTGTCCAAGTTTCTAGAGTACCTGTCCATATCGATTCACATGGTGTCCAATTCTAATCTACGGTTCCAAGAAGCTTCTACAAAAATCTTAAACGTTTGGACTACACGCCCGATTCCAATCTACCGGTCCAAGAAGCTTCTACGAAATTCTAAATCGGTTCGCCGTTTCTCTAACCTAGGCACGCTCACCTAAATTGATAAAAAAAAGAAACCAATATGGTTTTGTTTTCGGCCGGAACCCGGTAGGGCCTGCCCATTTCGGTTCAGCAGATGTCCAAATAGCGGGGCAGTATGCGTCTAACTTAACTGGTCAAAGGAGTAATATCCATATGATACTCTCAAATCTTCAGGGTCACAGACACCATCTGGGCCTCGGTCCCACTTGCACGTAACGAAAATCAACAGCCAAACTCTCTTAAGCCATGCACATAGAACCTTGCTCCTATCGTGCGAATGGGACGTCTCCCAAGATAGGCTTTGAAGTACTGGGGGGTGGTTCATTGGCTGGTTGCCAAGACAGTTCTTGACTTGTGAGGTCCATGGCATCCATGTTTTTTATTTTTTTACCAATCCTTTTTTTCTTTTTCCTTTCGTTTTTCAACCACCGGTACTTGGCCCAGCTATCGGCCGTGGAAGTAGAAACGTTTCTAGTCGGATGAATTTGGGCGCTCCTGTAGTGGCCGGTAGACTTCCTAAAATTGTGGCTTGTATACGGGCATGACTTTAGGTTTAAGTGCAAGTTGTTGTAGAGGTTGGATATCAGGCTATGACAGTCACCTTTCAGCAGTCAGCCATATGGTTTGTTCTTTGGTCCACCATTACAAGGCCACCACCCTCCCATTCCTCACGACAATTCCCCCCGGTGCACCACCTTACTTCCTAGTGATGCCTCGTTACAAGAACAATCACCCAACCCCCCGGCTCCCTAGCCATTTGCTGCGGCGGGGTGAGAACGTAGTTGCAGGCACCGGGGCTAGGCAGAGACCCCGCGCAGCCCATGGTGGGAGCACCAATCCTTTTTTTTTTTTTTAATAATAAAGTCCAGATTGTAGTAGAGGATGGATGCTAGGCCACGGGAGGTGCCTGCCGTTGTACTCGACGAGTGGGGAGATCAGATGGCTTGTGACAGCCCAAGGACAGTCTCCTCCAGGGGGCATCATTCGTGAACTCTCTTTTTGTTATTTTCATATTGCTGCAAAAAAAAAAAAAATCTTCTAAAAACATAAAGAAAAGCAGCATACCCGGAGGAAAAAAGAAAAAGAAAAAAAGGAAAAATAAAAAGAAATGCTTCCGTCCTTCCAGACATCCCCAATTGGAACGATACAAAGGGCCTCGCCACACCAATGTCGAAACATCACGAAATTCGACATATGTCAGGAGATTTTCTCTTTCGACAGAAAACCCCTCTTCGCCACACCCCATGTCCAAGTGAAGAACTCACGAGTCGTATGCACAAAAGAGACAAACTGGGGTGAAGATAGGACAAGCGTTGGTGCGTTCTCTTTTTCGACATTCGGGCAAGAATTTGACATCCCATCGGAGGACTGTTGAAAATGTCCAAGTTGCAGGCTGGGAAACGAGCCCGTCTCGAGAGGACGGGTCGAAACCCTTTCCCTGACAGCTCCTGATTTTTTTTTGCATCTCGGATTTCGACATGCTGTGTGGCGAAGAGAAAATGTCAAAAAATCAGTTTTCGACATTGGTGTGGCGAGGTCCAAAGAAGATTAGCATGACCCCTGTGCAAGGATGCCATGCATAAATCGAGAAATGGACCACATGCCACATGGTCCCAAAAAAAAAAAAGAAAAAAAAACAGTTGCTCCCTTACGTTGCTCCACAGCACATGCGCATCACTTGGCAACCTGCACAATAATTGTTGCCTACTTCGACTCATGGCTTGTGCTCCACAGATTGAGTCAGCAATTTCCCCTGGCCCTGGTCTCCATAATAATCAAGGCCCACAAATTTCATGAGTCTTTTGAAAGAAAGCTGTGCCAGCACCATCACCTCAGTGCCACTACTGGATTCAATGGTCGAGTCTCACTGCTTTTGCACTGGACCCCCTAAAGAAACACTTGGCTGAAGAGTGGTGTGTTTCAGGCATTTAGTCTAGGGAATGACTCACCTGGCCTGGATCGCGCTTGTCTAAATTACCACACATGACCTGACAAATTTTGTGCGGAATTTGCACATCTCAAATACGGAGTTGCGAAGAGACCCAAGGAGGGGGTTCCAGTTGCTTGGCTAAGGCAGGGGGAACCAGCAGCCATGGCCATCATACCTGGCTGGCCCTGGGAGGAGAGCATGATTGATTTCATGCTAATAGGCCAGTACTCAGCACTACTTTTTTTTTTCTTCTTTTTTTCTTTTTTTTTTAATACAAATGCTCCAATCTATTGATGGGGAGCAGCACGTGCTGGAAACCGGCTCCAGCATCGCATAAGGACATTTACAGCTTCAACAGGGATCTTTTTTTAGAAAAGTTGAGAGGACCTCCCCCTGCCAGCATTGATTACCCTGAAATCCGGGGGATTAACTGAGTAGGGAACGTCCTTTGATGGTAATGAAAATGAAAAGGACTATGCTATGTCAGCAAAAAACAGGATGGGTCAAATTTAGAAAAACACGTCAAATTTAGAAAAACACGTAACCCCTGAAACAGACAAGCAGAACAATCCTGCCTCCATCATCGAAACAAGAACCTCAAGCTGATCCAGGTGGAGTTCGTGGCCAGTGGCCAGTACCCGCTGAGATACTCGGCGCCAATCGCATCACCAACTTCCTCCATCCAAATCCCATCCGTCTTCCCAAACTCCGTCCTCGTAGGTACCTCCAGAGGGCCTTGTCTCAGCAGGGGCCGAGCACCATCATCACCCTGAAATTCCTTGTCCCCACAAGAATTCCAGTCTCCGTCGTCAAGGAGGTGAACCAGCACTACCCAATGCCAATCGCGCCAGAGTTCACCCTCATCAGCTGGTACCCATCAGACAGCCTAAGCTACCCAACGCCAATCGCATCTGATAAGAGCTCCCCCTAGCCAGTACCTATCAAGCAGCCCTATTCCATCCCCCTTTCCGTCCTTGCAAAGAATTATTTCATGCCCCTTGCTCCTTACTTCAAAGCAAGTCCCCTCAAACTCCACAAGATGGCTATCCCGTGGAGCCCACAAACACACTCACCATCAGAAGCCAAACTTTCCCCCAAAAGCGATTAGGCTAACCAGGATAGGTCAAGTTTAGGAAAACAAGTAACCCCTGAAACAGACAAGCAGAAAAATCCTGCCTCCATCATCGAGAGGAAGAAGCTTAAGCTGATCCAGGTGGAGTTAGTGACCAGTGGCCGGTACCCGCCGAGATACTCGGCGCCAATCGCATCCACCAGCAACTTCCTCCATCCAAATCTCAACGGTCCTCCCAAACTCCGTCCTTGTAAAGAACTCCAGAGGATCTCATCTCAGCAGGGGCCGAGCACCATCATCACTCTGAAATTCCTTTCCCCAACAAAAATTTCAGTCTCCGTCCTCAAGGAGGTGAACCGGCACTACCCAAAGGCAATCGCGCCAGAGCTCCCCTCATCAGCCGGTACCCATCAGACAGCCTAAACTACCCCACGCCAATCGCATCTGATAAGGGCTCCCCCTAGTCGGTACCCGTCGAGCAGCCCTATTCCATCCCCAATTTAATTTCAGAATTTTATGAAAGAGTTTCAGGAGGAAGAATGCATATATACGACCAGGTGAAGATGCACAAGATTTACCCCAGGGTTTAAACCACCAATACATGGCCCCAAGCAACTGGAGAACCTGTTTTGAGCCTCTCCGAAAATTTAGGAGGCTGAGCGCCATAGATAAAATGAATCGGCGGTAGGCAGCCTCCGAAAGGGGCCCGCGGCTGATAGCAGGCATGTACTCGTGCTTTAAACCGCAAGTACACAGCCCCAGCCTTGCAGAAAGGTTTCGTCGCCACAAGCAAAACTTGGAGGGGCCGCGCGGCATGGGGCGCCGTTGAGGAAAAAAAATGGCAGCCTCCGAAGTGGTGCGGGTTTCGTGCTGACACCTGCGGGCCGATGTGTGGTGTACAACAATTTGCTTCTCGTATAGATGAAAGTAGAAGAAATGGCTTTTTTTTTTTTTTTTTTTTAACCCCTGGAGTCCTTGCTAGGAGAGGTGATACGAGCATCCCCTCCTAGCAAGAGACCTGGGCGCTCCGATCTATTGGTGGGGAGCAGCACCTGCTGGAAAACGGGTCCGGCGTCCCATTGTACATCAAGTAGAAGAAATGTTAACAAGCAATCGTATGTGAAAACAACGACTTGTAGATATTAGTACCCACAAGGGGGACCCACCATGGCTACGCCGTGGCTCACAGCAACGCTCGCTGATGGCATCTTATGGCGTCTGCTCTGTCCGTTTCTCTCTCTCTCTCTCTCTCTCTCTCTCTCTCTCTCTCTCTCTCTCTCTCTCTCTCT
>BFEA01000215.1:708556-724882 GCA_003427395.1 Chara braunii
CCCAACCGCCCCGCCCCGACCGACACGTCGCTCCGCCCAGCCACGCCTGGCAAAGAGGACCCCGCCCGCCCCCGTCGCGCTGCGATCGCGTTTGAACGGAGGCAAGAGCAGCGGGTGTAGAAATGATTTGACCTTCTGGGCTAGCCCTTGTTGAATTGCAATGGTTTGGGATGGAGGAGGTCTGACATGACCACTTTGGGGGAAATCAGGGGTAGGATAGCTTGGATTGTTGAGCAGTATCTGGCGGCTTCTTATGGGCCGAAGAGGCTATCTATGGCCCAACCAATCCCCACAAATTATTCTGATTCTTGTAATCTGAGGGGATGCTGGACCCGCTTTCTGGCAGGTGAAGCTCCCCACCAATAGAATGCAGCCACCAGCTACACCGCCAGAAGTGTATGCTCATGTCATCATCTATAGCTGTTACAGCGGGTGTTTGTCCTGAAAGAACAAAAAAAAAAAAAAAGAAGACTGGGAAGTTGCCTGTTCAAAGGGGACTATTTCTTTAATTGACTGGAATGATGTGCCCGCTTTGTTGCGCTAGATTTGGTTTTCTTTCCTTTTTGGGTGGAATAAATGGCTGGAGTGATGTACCCACGTTTTTGCGCTAGACTTGACCACGTGGTTTCTTCCCATTTTGCCACACACTTTCTTGCGGTTTTAGCTCAATTTCCTTTTGATAAGGGCCCCTCGCTTGGGCTTCTTGCCCAATACTTGATTGTTGGTGTGTGCCTGTTCATGGCAGCTTTCGGTGTGTATCTTTGTGCACTGTGCATGACAATTTGAGCAGTTTTTGGCAATGGCGGCACATGCTTGTTCGCTCACACATTCCGCTCTTGCTTTTTTGGCCAGTAGGTGGCACTGGTATATTTCTCGTTGGTTTTCCGGATTCAGCATTCGGTTTGGCAACGTTGGTTCTCTGCCCGTTGTTTTCTTTTTTTTTCCCAGATGCTCACAGGACCCAACCCAACCTACCTCTTTGTTCTTATCCTTTAGCGTAACCCCTGCTTCCCCATCTACGGGGGCACTTGTTGGCCCTACCTCGGATACACTGGACAGCAGTCACAGGCAGCGGTGCTAGGCCAGGACCACCTCTCCCAGCCGTAGTTGAAGCACTATCGAACTCATGAAATCTGCTTTTCTTTTGTTGGGGTTTGGCACGATGGTCTAACTTTTGTGTTTGGTTCAGTTAGTTGGCGATCTGGGCCTGATGTTAAGGCGAAGAGGTTCTCTCCCTTTCCTTGAACAGCCTGCACAGTCAATCCTCTGGACCCCAGAGCAATCAATGCTGGCAGGCTCCTCAATCAAGTTCTCTGGCTTCTCGCTGTATTCTGCTGACAGTCTGTATATGGGACGCTGGACCCGTTTTCGAGCAGGTGTTGCTCCCCACCAATAGATGGAGCCGTGAATTAAAAAAAAAAAAAAAACAAAGAAAGTTGGAGAGGTTCCCCAACTGTCTCTGTCATGGTTGGTTGGTGTGTGGTTGTGATCTCCTGTAGGATACGGAAAAAAATGGTCACAGATGGCGGAGAGAGAGAGAGAGAGAGAGAGAGAGAGAGAGAGAGAGAGAGAGAGAGAGAGAGCATGGCCTTTCTTCAGTAGATTTATAATTTTAGATGCAGGAGCGCTCTTGCGAAGAGAAGCGGAGTTACGGGGTGGTGGGAATGATAAGCTGTGGAATGAGGAAGACATTTTCATTCCTTCTTTTCATTTATTTATTTTTCCTCCTGTTCTCGATTGTACATGAAATGGTTGGGCCCGGAGTTGGGAAATTTGATCGATCTGGACAAGATTAAGGAAAAAAATCGTTAAACATGATTTGCGTTGTGAGGATCTGTTTCAGCCCCCACCTCCCCATTAGCTTGCAGGTTCTGTGCCGGGGATTACTCTGTTATTCTCCTCTCCATCAGGTGGTAGAAAAGTTAGTGGGAGGAATCTGTGGGAGGCTAGGTTTTTCTCTCTCCTTTTTTTTTTCTAAGCAGAACTTTTGGGTTGGGCTCCACTGTCTTAATGTTAGTAGAGCAATCAAAAGGCGGCCTTGGGCAGTGGGGGGTCTCTGGAGCATAGCTGGCAGCATTAGCCTGTGTGGCTTTGAGTGCTAGAGCCTATTGTCAGAATGGCAGGAAGCAAAGCCGGGTATAGGGTGCAGAGGCGTGGGTTGGGCTGAGCTTCGCAGGGGCATCATCGTGTCCCTGGCCATAGCCGGTCCCGGTTGGCTGAGTCAGCAATCACTGTCGGTTGAGAGGGGCAGGGAGCTCTTGTGGGTGCGATAGAAGGGAGGGATCTCCTTCGCCACGCATAACCATATATGGAGCCTGATCAGGGTTTCTTAACCCCCTGTCTTAGATATGAAACCTTGTACGACACATGGGGGGTGATTTTGGTATCACGGCTTGGGCGTTGATCTCACTGAAACAACAGTGCAGCACAACGATATACCGACAGTGCTGACTGACTACAGAATGGCAAGATGGTGGAATTGTCACTGGCTTGTGCAGATGAGACCCGTGGCTTGCTTAGACTGTTCACAGTGCCCTTCTTCGACTGTCTGTTTTGATACCTGTGAAGATCCTCCTGGCTGTTGTTGCTCGCCATATCACGCGAGATTTTGGATTGCCTTTCTGTGCTCGGGGTCTTGTTAGTTTCTTATTATTTCTCCAATCGTGTGCGATCTGCTTGTGGTTTGGCCACTGCTAGAGTCTCGACTCTCGATCCTCTTCGTTGTTCCCTTTGCCTTCTTGCTTTGTTGGGATCGTTGTTCTTTTGTTTTGTGATTAGGTCTCTTCTTACTTGTCGTTTTAGGCAGGTGGTTGATGAATTCTGTGCGGATTGGATCTTGTTGAACTCATAGATGCCGGCTCTGCCTATGAATAAGAGATGGTTATTAGGTTAGACATTGTTAGTGAGGAGCATTTGCCAAGGCGGGCTTAGGACGTCGTGAGACTGTCGTTCTGTGAAGGCATCACTATGGAGGGCAATGAGTGTCCTTGTAGGGAATGACAATGGAGTGTTGGTTGGTGATCTACCCTGAACCGTGGGTGGAGGGTTGGGCTATGGGGTCTGCCGTTGGGCATGACCCTGCCTGCGGGTGCCAGGGTAGTTCCATTGATTGTGGGCAAGGATGCAGGGGGAGCCTCACTCTGAGAAGCCATTATCATGCCGGGCAGTGAGCGTCCTTGTAGGGTTGATTGTGGGAAAGGATGGACGGGGAGTGTCACTCAGAGAGCGTCCTTGTAGGGGGTAAGCGCAGTACAGAGGTGTTGGCCACCTTTAATCGCAGGTGGTGGGTGGGCTATAGGGCCCGATGCAAGGTGGGACCCTGCCATGCGGGTGGAAGCGTGGTTCCAGGATATGTAGGGTGGATGTTTCCGAGCCTCAGAGGTTCAGCTGGTTGTCGCATTTGCCGGCTTGATAAACTACTGTTGACTTCATGAAAACGTTGCATTAGGTGATTGCCTTGGTTGCTGGAGAGAGATGATTAGGGGCTGTAAAAAAAAATAAAAAATAAAAAAAATAAGAGCTGATTAGGAGCTTCTTTACGACGACATCAGATTAGGTTCGGCTTTTCACACAACTACGATACTGGGCTGGGGGCGTCTATCAGGTATATGACGGGGTCTACGCATGCATGGCTTAGCTCTAGGGTAGAGCAGAGATATAAGACGCTCCGGCTAGTCTGAGTTCCACCTAGCCTTGGGTAAGCTAGGGGAAGGATGGTAGGATGTGTCCGCGGGCGCTGGCCTGCCTGGCTTAGGTAATCCTGCTGGGTAGACTCTCTGAATTGGGCCTGTAGAAGAACGCATGAGCCTGGTGTCCAAAGTTCCCCTACGGCAAGGTTCGTCCGCTTCTGCTTCCATTAGGGCTGGGAGGTTGGCCCAGCCCTGGTGCTTGTCACTGCTGTCTGGTCCAAGTTGCCCTCAATACTGNGGTAATCCTGCTGGGTAGACTCTCTGAATTGGGCCTGTAGAAGAACGCATGAGCCTGGTGTCCAAAGTTCCCCTACGGCAAGGTTCGTCCGCTTCCGCTTCCATTAGGGCTGGGAGGTTGGCCCAGCCCTGGTGCTGTCTCTTATACACATCTAGATGTGTATAAGAGGCAAGGACAACCATTGGCGGCCGCTACCAGCAATCACCGCGGGTCTGGTCCTTGGCCTCTACAACACTCTGGGCTTAAAAAAAAAAAAAAAAAAAAAAAAGGTCAGGCTTTTGCCGCGGTTTGATTAGGGTTTGTTGTTAACTTTTCTTCTCTTTTGGTTTTAGGGTGTTTTTGTGTGATTTGCCATTCTACGCGACCAAGGGATGGGCTTGTCTAGAGTGTGTTGCTGGGTCCAGTCATTCGCCCCCTTTGTAAGGGACCCTGGGCGCGCTTCCTGCTTGAGTAATCCAGCCTTGGGCACTGGGCCCGTTTGTCCGGGGGGGGGGAGAACCTACAATGATACAAACACAAATGTTTATCTCATCAGTGGAACGGTTCCAGTAGCCATGGGACAAGACTTCATTCTATGTGTGTGACACGTGTAGGACAGTGCACAGGTTTCGAGGGAGCACTAGCGCCTTGCGTCCCGCAGACGGCATGGCCCGTCCGGCAGGACACACACGAACCACGGAAAGATGGTGGCCACGGTGCCTATCCAACTGGACGTGGTTTGAGCACTGCCAACCCAGGCCTCGCCAGCCTGAAGCGGGCAGAGTCCCGTGCACGTTGTTGTTGATGCAGTGACGCCAGCGCGATGAGTTACCGGCGAGAGAAGGACACACATCATGGAGAGGATACAAGTTAACGTGCACCCGAGAACTGTCACCAACAGGGCAGTAGACATCGACTCCGGTGATGTGGCAGGAAACAGCAGACCGGAAAAAGTTATCCAGAAGTTAGAGGAGAGTTGGCCGAGACACACTCGAAGAAGATCGTGGGATAAGGAGGACAGGAAAAGGTGAGCCCGACCGGGTGCTAAGTATCTGTGGAGGCGTGGGGAGGATGGTCAGCAATCCATCTGGAAGATCGGGGGGAGACGTAAGGAGGACGTAAAGCGTGCGAATGGACATACGTGAGGGAACAAAGGATTTGTGTTAGGGTGGTGAAGACTTTTTTTTTTTTTTTTTTTTTTTTTNTTTTTTTTTTTTT
Source organism: Chara braunii (assembly GCA_003427395.1). Classification (NCBI taxonomy): domain Eukaryota; kingdom Viridiplantae; phylum Streptophyta; class Charophyceae; order Charales; family Characeae; genus Chara; species Chara braunii. Next base: position 713,681 of record BFEA01000215.1, read on the forward strand.
TTCAGACATGTCCCCGTTAGTGCTAGTGGTGCTGATAAGAGCAGCCACCGCTAACACCTGGGGGGGCTCCATCTATTGGTGGGGAGCGACACCTGCTGGAAACCGGGTCCAGTGTCCCTTACATGGACAGAATTTGACGTACAGAAAGCTTATTAGAAGATCCAATTGGGATGGGAGGGTGGAAGTCGTACAGCGAGTGAAGGAGAGGTTTGACCGGAGGGACATGCAAACGATACAACGCGGATAAGGAGGACAGGAAAAGGTGAGCACGTGAGGGTGCTAAACATCTGTCGAGGGGTGGGGAGGACGGTCAGCGATCAAATCTAGACGATCGAAGAGGGCGGCGACGGGAGGAGGTTGTACAGCGTGCGAATGGACATACGTGAGGGAACAAAGGATTTGTGTAATAGTGGTGAGGACGTACAGAGAGCATATTAGAAGATCCAATTGGGACGGGAGGGAGGTGGTCGTGCAGCGAGTGATAGAGAGGTTTGACTGGAGGGACAGGCAAACAATACGTGGAAAAGGTGGTGATGAGGGGAGGCATGTGCAGAGGCGGCGCTGGACATTACACAGAAGACGGAGGCGACGCACACAAGGAGACGCAAATTTTGCCTGGTCTACAGAGGAAGTCATGTCTTCCATCCTGGTGAAATCCCGCGATCATCCCCATGCCCCCAACTCCCATGCATCTCACTTGCACGTCGACCCTTACCTCTCCCTCTCTCCTCTCTCCTCCCTACCTCACCCCGATTCATACAGATTGACCTAAAGTCCGAATCGAAACAACAGCCCATACATTTCACTTGGACCTCTACCTCTCCTTCTCTCCTCTCCCCTCTCCCCTTTCCCTCGCCCCCCAATTCATCCAGATTGACCTAAGTCAAGACGAAACAACAGCCGCATTGGCCAAGACGGATTGAATAATACCGCGAAATATCTCTAAATAATCCAGAATAAATCAATAGGTTTTACTACCTAAACCGCCCCCTACACCTGGTACGGAGTAGGATGGCAACACCTAAAAAATTTGCAGAATCATCTCAAGCAACAATATGTGCTGCCGATCGGGGCGGCCTGCCAACCCCCCCCCCACCATACCCAGACGACCACAGGACCTGTGAAAGGGGGAGAAAAAAAGGTACACAGCGAAAACGAAGTCACGAACAAACAGCAGATCCATGGGGCGGGTTGTCAGGTCGACCCGCCTACAGTGGAGGGCACCACGCCATCGAGGTTATCAAAAGATCTGACACATGCGCAGCGGCCTACCAATCCCTCTCCCTCTGCCAGGTCAGACGCCTCACAAGCAATAACAAAGACACACGAGGCGTCCAAAAGCGAGCAACAGGGTGGTGAAGAAACCCAGACAGGAAAGTCGTCGATTGGAGAAGGAACAAACGGGGCCAATAAAGAGACCACGTGGAAGGACAAACTGGTACCCACGGACCTACAGTCCCAGGACAGCCCATCCACATCGGATACTTCAAGAAAGCCGCCTCCAAAATTGCTAAAAGCACTTTCAGCTCCCGCACCATCGGAGGCAACAAGATCCACCACTCTGGACTCCATGGCCCCGCTCAAGAGCCACATCATACAACAACTGTATGTAGAGCCGGAGAGGAAATTCCAAGTTCGAGACGGCTATATCTACCCGCATTCCATTTTTCCGACACAGGCAAGGACTAGAAGGGACATGATATACGCACAAAAAGTAGTGCACTTCCGCTGTCTTCCCATACATTCCGCCCTGCCAATCAATGAAAAAGTCAAATGGATCAGGGACAGATTGGGATCCATCAAACCGGACCGGCAGCTGGTTATAGAAGTGGACAACCAGGACTGCATAACAGTAATTGCCCTCTATTCTACAGACAAACATTTGCTGATGAAAAACAAAACACTGCAGTTCAGAGGGACTCTGGTGCGAGTGGGGGCATGGCCCCCGGCCAACCCGCAGTCCACTGATGAAAGAAGGGAATACCTCTTGACATCCAACTTTTAGGCTGAGTTCAGATTCGCCCTGCTGTGTGGTCAGGGGGCAATCCTCACTGACTTGGAAAATATTGCCCACGTCAAAGAATATATGACTGACTTGCCCCAGTTTTTAGGCAGGAGAGACGACTCCCTTCTTGTGGCAGTGGACTGGGACCCGTCCAATCCTTTCCCTCTTAATGAAGAGTGGAGATACTCTCATGCAGGGAGATAATTTTTGGTCCCAATCAGCGACACCCAAGACCCGTGGTGTTGTACCTGCAAGGAAAGAGGCCACCTCAGCTCGGATGTGGCTTGTCCTAAAAACCAGAGGACGAAGGTCAAGGGGCTGGTAGTTCCCCATCCCCAGGATGTGGAAAGGTGGTACCCGGAGGAAAAAGAGCTTGAAGGCTGGACCCTCAGGGCATATGCAGATCGGTGCCCGGGTAAGTGGATTTGGCAGGGCAAAGGCAGGCCCTTGGCCTTTCCTGTTGGAGCTAAATGCATAATTGACAATGACCCCAAACAAAAAGGCAGAAGGGGGGCTACTCCGAAACCGACACAGAACGAAAACAGGGGTAAGCAATCGCGGCAAAACCACGGTCTTGAAAACAAAAACAATTGAATGACCAATGGACCGGTAACAATCGATAAGGATAACGGACCCGTTGCTCATTTGGACCGAGTTCACCCCTCAGCCAAAACTGCTCTGCCAATGCCCTCTTCGCCGAAATCTGTCCTAGTCTATAAGCTAAGAACGAAGGCGGATGGGATCGCAACTCCTTCCACAGGCCCAACAACGCACACTGGTACTGCTGCCACTACACCACCAACACCGAGGCCAGTTACAAAGCTAAGTGCACGAACAGTGCCCACAAAAGATGCAAATCAGGTCGCAGCACCGGCAACAGACCCAAACAGAGCTGGCCAAACAACCGATACGTATGTACATGCAGCAGCAAAAATAACAGAAACTCCTAAAGCAGTAGCACATGCATCTCCATGTGGTGCAACACATATAGGCACAGGTCCACCAGTAACAGTAGATGCAGGACCTGCAGCGGAGGAAGTGCGAGGAGCACCTCCACGAACTGACCCAAGCAGAGATGGCCAAACAACTAATACATATGTACATGCAGCAGCAAAAATAACAGGAACTCCCAAAGCAGTAGCACATGCATCTCCATCTGGTGCAAAACATACAGACACAGGTCCACCAGTAACAGCAGATGCAGGACCTGCAGCGGAGGGAGTGCGAGGAGCACCTCCACGAACTGCGACAAGCACAGTAGTCATCGGACACCTTCAGGACAAATTCGGAATGAGGGAGGATCGGACTGTGAATCGGACTGCGCCCCCGCCACCCCTGACTCCCGTGGATGTCGACAATGGTACGAGGACCCAACCGCAACTGGGAGGAGACAAGCGGCCTATCTCGCACCAGAGGCCTTCTGCCCCTGCAACCATATCGGCTCAAGTTTCGGGAGGGAATGACGGGGGTCCCGGCCAACCACCAAGCCGGCCCGCCCTGCAGCCTTCGCGGTCCTTCGAATCGGGACGGACTGACCCGACAGCTGTCGTGCTGGAAGGAAGAAAGCTACAGCGACCCGCAACTGAAGCCCAACCCTCCTCCCTGCCTCCACGACCTATGCAGGTATTGGCCAAAGACATACCAAACCTGGATGACAGAGGGACACCCAAGAGAGAGGAGGAGGGAAATACGAAATCCCTAAATGCTCAGCAGATGTGGCAGAAAACTCGCTCCTTCATAAAATAAAAGATGTGGCTTTTTCCCAACACTGGGAAAAGCCACGACAGAATGACCCACCTGAGCCATTCCCCCTCACTGCCCAACACAAAGACCTGGGACCGACCGCGCATGGGGACCCCCCACGTCTCGGGAGCCCTCATCTTGTATTGCCCTGGTCCCCGACCCCCTTGCAATTGGAGGGGCAACGGGGCGGGATGATCCTATCACAGGATGGGCGCCCGAAATTGCAGCCTGCCGACCGGCGAGAACAGTCCCCGCTGACGCAGCAGCAGCTACCGGTGCATCCCGTGCCTCAGTCCCAGCAGCTGACGCAGTGCGAACTCCGGGAGGGCAAGCAATCTGGGAGCCCTCACCTCCCGCTCTTGGACACTGTCAGTTCTCCCAGCTCGGGAAAGGAGGGGGACATTAGGCTCAAAGAGGTAGTTTCTGTACTTACAGGGGAGACAAAGTTTCTCCAAATCCCATCAAAGATGACACTGGCACTGGGGGGAGACAGCAAAGGGCTTATAGAATGGGACACCGATAAGCCCCAAAAGCAGCCACAAATGCAGCTGCAGCCGCCCCCCCAGCCACCTGACCTCCGAAGCCCGCTGGAGGAACACACCGATGCTCAGAAGCCCTCCAAGCATGAACACCAACCCGCAATGGAGTTACAAGAGAGGCCCGTTCAATGGTGCCCTCCCACGATTCAACAACACCAACCAGGGCACTATCAAGAACATATGCAGCCTCGCAGGGACTGCTGGTTGACCTGTCACAAGCTCGACAGCATGCGCAGGATGTGGAGCAAGTCCAGCATCTCCAACAGGGGCACTGTCAAGAGCATATGCAGCCCTCGCAGGGACCGCTGGTCGACTTGTCACAAGCTCAACAGCATGTGCAGGCTGTGCAGCAAGTCCAGCAAGTCCAGCAACTCCTGCAGCAACAGCAACAGTCGACGGCACAACAGTCCTATCTACAGACACACACGATGCAGCAACAACATCTGCAAGAGTCGTGTCATCAACTGCACTGCTCAGCCAGCAACAGTGCTCGGCTTCGCCCCAACAACAACAACAACAACAACAACAATGGCTGGAGCACTGCCAACAGCAGGTGGGGACCATGCACAAACAACAGATTGCTGTGCCACAGGCCCAACAGCACGAGCTGGCTACGCAGCCACAACATCCTCAACAGCAAGGCCAGTTACAATGCCAACAACCAGTGCACGATCAATGTCAACAGCAGATGCAGTTCCGGCAGCAGCTCCCGCAACAGAACCACACGAAGCAGGCCCAACAACTTACAAATATGCATATGCAGCAGCAACACCAACAGGAACTCCTGATGCAGCAACACATGCATCTTCAGTTGTTACAACACACACATGAGTAAGCCCACCAACAACAGCAGATGCAAGACCTACAGCAGAGAGAGTGCGAGGAGCACCTCCACAAACTGCTGCAAGCACAGGTGGCACAGTACCATCACCAGCAGTACCACGGCAGACTACTGCTCCAGCAACAGACACTGCAGCACCTGCACATGCAATGGCAGCAGCAACTGTGCTGCCAACAGCAACACGTCCTGCAGGGCATATGCAGATGGGCGCCCGGGTAAGTGGATTTGGCAGGGCAAAGGCAGGCCCTTGGCCTTTCCTATTGGAGCTAAATGCATAATTGACAATGACCCCAAACAAAAGGGCAGAAGGGGGGCTACTCCGGAACCGACACAGAACAGAAACAGGGGTAAGCAGCCGCGGTGAACCACTGCCCTGAAAACAAAAACAACCGAATGACCAATGGACCGGTACCAATCGATAAGGATAACGGACCCGTTGCTCATTTGGACCGAGTTCACCCCTCAGCCAAAACTGCTCTGCCAATGCCCCCTTCGCCGCAATCCGACCTGGTTTATACGCTAAGAACGAAGGCGGATGGGATCGCAACTCCTTCCGCAGGCCCAACAGCGCGCACTGGTACTGCTGCCACTACACCCCCAACACCAAGGCCAGTTAGAAAGCTAACAGCTAGTGCATGAACAGTGCCCACAAAACATGCAAATCAGGTCGCAGCACCGGCGGCACAGTACCAACACCAGCAGTACCACGACAGACTACTGCTCCAGCAACAGACACTACAGCACCTGCACATGCAATGGCAGCAGCAACTGTGCTGCCAACAGCAACACGTCCAGCAGCAACAACAGTTCCAGCTGCAAATTTTCTGGCAACAGGAAATGGAAAGGCAAATGGCCCAACAACAACAAATATCCTATATGCCCGAATGCCCATCCATTACCCTGCCGGGTTGGTACGACGGACAGCAGGAGCCACATGATATGGATACTTCAGCMCCCCCCCCCCCCCGCCCCCGAACCTGCTCASCCAGAGCAGCACCAAGTCCCGCTCGAGAATATGGATGTGGAGCTCGTCCCACCGCAAAGCTCTCCCCCGGGAGAAGGCGGCCCCCCTCCGCTATCGGCTAATGACGAAGTTCACCAAAAACTGGCGTTCCTAACAGACTGGACCCTCACAAAGGTTTTCTCGTTGACGGATGACAAACCGGCTGACAAACTAGGTGACAGATACTGGGGTGAGGCCAAAAGGGTGCTGATGTACAGCCCGAGAGTTTTAGTCACGGTGGAAAAATACAAGGTTGTCTCAGAAATTGATTGGATGGATGTGGGGACAGCCATCGTCCTCGTCGTGAATGACTTCCTGGATAAGATCGAAAACTATGCTAATTTGTGCTTCCAAAGGGGCACCACCAACGACATCCGGGGTCAGGGAGACTCCCAAAACGATGCCTTCATCCATGAAGGTTTGGCGTGGCCCAAAGTGCTCATGCACCAGCTTTGCACAACTCATACACGAGGTCTGCACAACGCTGCACTCACTCCCACAGCAAAAGGGGCACCGGGATGGGGGGCAATCACTCCTATGCTTAGAGCACCCGAACCTGCAGGAGCAACAACAACCACCCCCACCCCCTCCCTCCCCACCCCCTCCCTCCCCACAACGACTAGCCTCTCCCCCTCGTCCAACGCCAGGGCCACAAAATCATGATAATTCACGATGATGAAGAATCCACAGACAAGGACTCCAGCGTGGACATCCCCCCCAAAAAATTGAGGGACTTGGGGAGGCTTGAGGACGATGGAAGCATACCGAAGGAAATGCCTTCTGGAGTAGTCATCCTCCCGCTCACCTGAGTAAGAGAAAGAGGGGAATGCGTGGTAGGAATCAGACCACCCCAATAGGACATACAACAAGGGGCCAAAGTGTCGCCGAATGGTCTCACTGTTGATGGGTGGAGGGGCAAACCGTCTACGGCAGTCACCCTCAAAAGGCTCAAGTATTGGGTTGCAGAGACAGGGACTATAGGAGCTCTGGGGGTTGTGCTACCTCAGTCCCTATCATTCCCGAATGGAGTCGTACCGGTTATCTTGCTGATTGATCCAAAGACAAGAGCTCTTAGATCCAAAACAAGTTTTAAGTGGTTCACCCACCAACAACTCATGGACCTCTCCTCAGAACGGTTCGGGACAAACTTTGCCTGGACTCTCAGCAGGGTCCTGATTTATGCAAGTCCTGTTGGAAGATAATGTGCTGAAAAAGCACAATCAATGGGACGACCCCCCATATGTACTCCCTCTCAAAACAGCGGACTGAAAGCTGCATTGGGCGGACTGTCACAACCCAAACATAGTCTAATGACTGACTGACACTTGGAACACCGAACTGAGGACCCACTGACAGGGCAGCATCCTAACATCAGCCACTCTCTTCCACCATACAACAATCTTCCTTCCCCTGATCCCCCCCCCTCGCCTCCCCTTGGTAATGCAGCGCAACCCTTTCGACTCCTCCAACGCCCGCCCTCCCCTCCGGTCTTTTCCCGCATCGGGAAGCCGGCCCAGTGGGCTACAAAGTTGGCTCGGGCCGATATAGATATCCGTTCGCTCAATGTTAACGGACTCATCCAAGCATCGGAAGAAAAGAAAAATGCCATTTGGAATTTGCTCAAATGCCAGATCACAGATAAATGGCCGGATGTTGTGTATGTCCAAGAAACACATTTACAAGATACCTTGTCACACGCAGCAAAAGCAAAATTTATCTGGCCTTATACAATTTACTCTGCACCCGCAAGAGAAAGGGCATCGACGGGTGTGGCGATCTAGCTCCCACCCACCTCAAGACTCAAGCTACTCTCAGTCGATTATGACCATTGACCACCAACACGGAAGATGGGTGTGCCTTAAAGTCATGCATGAGGAAGACGAATTCTACCTGGTTAATATATATGCACCCAACAATCCGACTGAAAGGGTGGATTTCTGGCTCCATCTCCTTCAACATCTCCCGGGCGATGCTCCGCTCATTATGGCAGGTGAAGTTAATACCACACTCGATCCGGGGATGGACAAGAGATCGACCTCACAGCGTTATACATCTCAGGATTCTTCACTGCCCAACCTCGGTCTGAACATCCTAATGCTTAAACAGTTAATGGCGGACAAAGGGCTATAAAACGCATACAGACTGCTCCACCCATCTCAAAGAGCCTACACCTACCTATCCGACAGAGGTGATTGTGGCCTGTCCAACTCGAGGATCGACCTTATACTAGTATCGAAGGACCTGCTAGGTCTAGTCGCCACAACGGAAATTGCCATTGTCAGCCCTTGTAAGTCCTTTGACCATAGGATGATAACACTGGGGCTGTCTTTCCGTACCCATATTCAAAGGGGCCCGGGGTTTTATAAGTTTAACTCCTCCCTAATGCCCCTACAGCGATACAAAGAGACGGTCAACGATTTTTGGAGATATTGGCAAACCCAAAAACTGCAGTCAGGGGACATGGTCGACTGGTTCAATGAAGGCATAATACAACAGAGGGACGGGACTAAGAAATTTTCTATTCAGCACGCGAGAGACCGAAGGGTCGTCCTTGACAGCCTCATGCGAGAGCTTGAAAGCTGGGATGAGTAGCTCATGGAAGATCCGCTGCACCACCCGACCTTCAAAAGAATGCAAGAAGCTCGAGACCATCTCCAAGCCTATATAGGTCAACAAGCCCAAGCCTGCAGGATTCAGGCCAGAATCAAGAAGGAACACACAAATGGAACAATGGCCAAAACCTTCTTCAATAAGGCGAAGGCCAGATCGAGGGCAACAACAGTCACAAGACTAAAACACCCGTCAAATGAAAATGCCCCGATGGCCTCCAATGCCTACAGCATAGATGACTATGCCTCCCACTACTACCGAAATCTCTTCACGTCCCAAACACCCATACAACACCCAGACGAGGCCCTGCAAACAAGGGAGTCACTACTGCAAGCCATTCAATCGCGCCTCACTCCCACACAGAAAGACGAGCTAGACAAGTCCTTGTCAGCCCAAGAGATATGGGAGGCGCTGCAAGGAATGGAAGACGATAAAACTCCAGGGATAGACTCATTACCTAAGGAATTCTGGGTGAAATTTTGGGAACTCTTAAATAATGACCTCATGGAATATGTTGCAGCCATGCAGAAGGAAGGCTCATTCGGAGGCATGATAGGGCAAGGGGTCACCACACTTCTTTGTAAAAAAGGGAACAAGGAGGACATTAGAAATTATAGACCAATTACTCTGATCAACCGACTGCTGCCTATGATGAACATGCTGATTCACCCAGATCAATCGAGGTTCATGCCCAATCGAAACATCCAAGACAATATCCTGCTCGTCAACGAGACCATCAAATACGCCCGCCAGCGCAAGGTCCATGCGACAATCTTGTTCATTGATTTTCAAAAGGCGTACGACCATGTTGACTGGGACTTCTTGGATATGTGCTTGAACAAAATGAACTTTGGTATGACCTTTTGTCGCTGGGTGCAGCTTCTTCATAGGGCAGCATCCACAAATATCATGCTGAATGGACACTTGGCACCATCGATCCAACTCCAAAAATCGGTTAGACAAGGGGATCCCATAGCACCATTGCTCTTTGTGATTGTCATGGAGGCCCTAGCCTCCCTGATCAGAGCACACCCCCACATCAGCAAAATTCCAATCCCAGAACTCCCTGAGCACCTCATCCCGGTCACATCACTATTTGCAGATGACCTCACGGTGCTCATACTAGTCGATGCAACCAGTCTGCAAGCAGTGACTCAGATGATACATATCTTCTCGCTGGCTGCAGATATGAAAGTTAATTGGGGGTCCAAAACGGAAGGTTGGTGGCTCCACCCCCAACAACAGCCACCCCCCTCTGAACCAAGTATCGCATGGGCCGGGGGGGAAGAGGCCATAAGAATTTCTGGGGTGAGACTAACGGTTGTAGGTCCCCCGCTGGATCATGGAGACACACGGTTAATATGGCAGTCGATCGTCTGGCCAAATGGGATGGACTACATACATCCCTAGTAGGTCACACCCTAGCAATTAACAATGCCATTTTGGCGGCCATCTGGTATAAACTAGCAGTGTGGCTGCTGCAACCTCAACAATATACTAGACTGAAAAGGGCGCTCACAACCTACTTGTGGAAGAATAGTGCAACATCCCAGGGTTGTATGAGCACAGTTAGATGGGACATCCCCACCCAGCCAAGAGTCACAGGGGGACTAGGGATATTGGATCGGGAAAGGGAAAGTAAAGCCTTGATTTTTTAAATCCTCGTCAGGCTACTCATAGGCAATGATATACTGTGGGGCTCGTTCGCCTGTCTGCAAATAACCGATCTAGCCCCGCAACCGCTCGCATCCATCCGGGTGCACCCCTTCAGATGGCTCACTAACTCCCATTGGTCGATACCCGCCCCTCCACATCAGGCACAAGCCCACCCCCTGGTGCAAGCCACCAGGCTCGACATACCCCTTGATCCTCTGTGGCCCAATATGCTTAAACCACCAGTACTTGGCCCAGCTACCGATGTCGAGCCTGGAATGCCCCTGCGCGCTGATTTTCGTCGAAGCGTCGGGGTACCGTTTCAAATTTTTTTGGCTGGTGCTTCCAGCCATTGTGGTCTGGTACCCCGAAGCCCTAAAGGCGGGGCGCGTTAACGGGAAAGCGTCGCGGCCGATGGCTGGGCCAAGTACTGGTGGTTTAAGTTGTGGAGGAAAAGAGGCCCGAAGTTGAGGCGGCCTCCGAATAGATGGCACAATGTATGGAGACAACCTTTATTCGACAATGCTGCGGTGAAATAAGCTCAGGTCAAGTCAACCACTAGGGAGCAGGGTTGTCCTACTGCATGGTTTGCTATAGGTTAASGGGGAACAGAGTTCATGGAACAGGGAACTTCTATTGATGTTCTACTGGGTAAGGGAAACGRTGTTCAGGAAAACAGGGTATTTCTATTGATGTTGTAGTGGGTAAGGGAAACAATGGTCAGGGGAACAGGGGATGTCTATTGATGTTCTAGTGGGTACGGGGAACAATGGTTAGGGAAACAGGGATCTGCTAATGATGTTCTACA
>BFEA01000215.1:745383-763071 GCA_003427395.1 Chara braunii
CTCTCTCTCTCTCTCTCTCTCTCTCTCTCTCTCTCTCTCTCTCTCTCTCTCTCTCTCTCTCTCACACACACACACACACACACACACACACAGAAACACATACAGAAACAAGCAGGTACACAGCGGTCCGTTTATACACCAGGTCCAACACAAGGAGCATTGGTTCACTGAACCGCAATTCATTGATGTTTCCTCATATCATGCTCTCTCGTCAGGCAGGTCATCATGCTAATAGGAGGAAGTTGGCTTTCACTGTGTTGGGTGTACCACTGCCAGTGACAATGTGTTGGGTGTACCACTGCCAGTGACAATTGACTGCTGGTTGGCTAGAAGGGGAAAGACCCGTCTGTGAGTGCAAGCCTGCAAGTAAAAGCAGACAACATGCTTGATCAGCAGCCGCTGATCCTCCTACCCACCAGAAGGAAGGGTCACAGATGGAATCAAAATCACAAAAACTAATCAATCTAACACAGAAGGAGTAAAGGCATGATACTGTGACTAGCTTTCTCAAAGAAACACCTAATGGAACGGTCTCAAGCAAAGCCATCTTGAGGGCAGCATGTGAAGAGTAACGACTACCAGTCTCTAACAGCAGGGCTGTAACTGGCTGATACGTTAGGCTTTGTTCAGATAATTGTCGACAGTACAGTGCACAAGGGAATCACTGAATCGGTATGCAGTGCTCCAGCATTCCTGCCATGCCGGTTTTCGCTGTTACAGAAACGCAAGCCATTCCAGAAAAAGGCTCTAACGTCTCAGGGGCTTAAGGCTTTCAAGCACATGGCCAAATCTTCCTCTGGAATGCAAGCGGGAAAGCAAAGCATGTGAAGAAATAGTCATCACCAAGGAAGCTGGTTATCAGACACTCTACTTCAGAGCCTTCTATCATGTGTCTTCGTCCATGCTTGTGACAATGTGGTTACGCTGCAATACTAAACCACTGGCTGCATTGTTAATTTTGAATTTCAATCTCTCTCTTTTTTTTCTTTTTTTTTTCCTTTTTTTAAGTTTTTTTAAAATAAAAATTTGGACCATTTCTCGATTTATGCGTGTCATCCTTGCGCAGGGGCCATGCTAATCTTCTCTGTATCGTACTATCGTTCGTGTTTCAAGTGGAGCAACCTCATCTCTTCAGAGGGCTGGGGACTCGACTGGTGAAAACTAAAGTTCTCTACCGCCTTAAAAAACATAAAAGAAACAGGTCTGTATGGGCCCGGCTTGTCTTTCCTTTTTCTGACTACTTAAAGTCTTTAATACTTCCTAAGAGCGGCGCAGACAGTAGTTGGCAATGGCCAAGGACCTCCGGGCTATTGGGCCCCGAGGCCAGACAAAGCGACCTCTTCAGGACTGCTTACCTGGGGGGCAGACAGTACTTGGCAATGGCCAAGGGACCCAGGACTCCTGGGCCCCGAGGCTGAGCTGAGTGACCTCTTCAGGACAGCTCACTTCTTCAGCAAAGATCCACAGACGATAATGCAGACAAAGGAATGGCAGGCAAAGAACCACAGTCCCTCGAGGACTTAGAGTTTTAGCAGGCTACCCGCCTGTGGCTGAACGAGGGGGATGGCTCGGGACACCTCTGCTGTCAGGGAGATGGTAGCACGGGACAAGCAAAATGGGCCTGTAGCAATAAGTTAACTTAGGCAGGGGTGAGGGGAGGTACATCCTTCCAGATTGGAAGTAATCAATGCCGCCCACTAGTGCTTCTCAACCATAAAAGGGGAGAAGCGTCGAGAGTGAGTTGTATTCTTATTCTGACATGCCGATGGAGTAGGAATCGGACTGACGCTCCCCAGAATGGAAATGGAGCCAGAGCCATAAGGCTCTGTTTTCTTGGGGGGGGGGGAACAACCTTCGTAATGCGATTTCTGGCATAAAGTTTCCTTCCTTCGAGGGCCCAGTAGCCACATGAAATGGTCCCAGCCTGGGGTTGCTTTCCTAATTGAAATTAGCCAGCCCTGTCCAAAATAATTTATTGAGGTCCCCTTGTTTCCTACGTTCAGGGCTGTGGGTCAGCGAGACTTCACCTACCTCTCCTGTTTCATCCTGTTGCTTAGGTCTGGTATAAGTATTTGCCATTTGGTCACCATGGCACATGTCTTCCATGTCCTGGAGTCTGAGGCTGTAGTTTTGCATCGTCTTGTAAGTTGGTCTCTTCCAGTTTGGCCAAACATCAATGTGGCTCCTTCTGCACTGCCAGTTGATTCCTCCAAGATTTTGATCGTCGTCCCGAGGTAGTCCCGGGCACCTACTACCATCATTCAGCCCATGCAAACTTCTCCAAAATCTTATCTCTAAATTTTCCTACGCACTCCCGGACGAAAATTGAAAAGTCATCGATCAGCTGGGCGCCAAACATAACTCTTCTCTTCCATCCGAGTGCACCTGCTGCAGAAACTGCAGTGAATGCAAGCTAGCAGTGATGGCTGCATTTCCCCATAGGGACACCGACTATCTGTCGGATCAACCGGTCCTATCGACTCCTATGCCATCAAGTGACAATGATTTAGCTCAAACCTTACCATCTTCAGCACCTTGTCAAACTCGATTACAACCAGCCATCCTTTCAAAGCATGATGCTGCCAGTGAGCTCTTTCTGTTCTTCCAAGGTTTGTGGTGAAAAAGACTCCTTTTCCTTTTCTTTTCACGATTACTGGTTTAGGGTTTGGGGTTTAGGGTTTAAGATCTCAATCAAGCTCACCGCTGAATCTCTGATTTGTTGCGTCTCGAAGCTGAAATAATTTTTCAAGCAAGGTGCCATCGATTGCTGGTCGATAAGCGCCCAATGTTCTTAGGGATGAAAAAGACTCCTTTCCCTCTTCTTTTCACGATGACCCTTATCTTGCTGCAAGCTGCGTAAAATCTACGAGCAACTAATGGTTTTTGTGTTTACGATCCTGGGGAAGCGTATTTTGCTAATGTCACCCTCTGTCCCTTTCAGATGGCCATTCTTCCTGGGAGCTGATGGACTTGTTCTTGTGGCTTCAACCTTGCCGCTACGGTATCTGTGGATTTGAAGCTACTCATTAAACTGCCAGTACCTTTCCCCGCTAGAAAAAAATAAGTAGAGCGGCAGTTAACACGGAGGCCGTAAACGGCTGGCAGCAGCGGCCAAATGCATCCGTGAAGCTTGGCGTGTAGGGCCTGCAGCCAATGTATGAGAAAGGTACTGGCGGTCTAAAGTCCATAGGTGCTCGTAAACCAAGTAGCACACAGTTCAGGGCGTGTGCAATTCTTCTACTCAACCGTGAGGATGGCTCTGAAAAGGCTGGTCGTAAAGGTCTAAAGCTTGCTGTGTCCTTATTTTTCTGCAGAATGTATGCCTGTCCCAGGTTCCCTTTCTTGAGCCACTTCCTAAGTCCCTCAGACTTCGCTCTCGTGTAATCTTGGCTCCATCTCGTCACCAGAGAGCTTTCTGTCTGCCCGATGGGTTCTAACTTCTAAGGCATCATTTGCCCAATCAAGCCCACGTACAGAATAAATATGCAACACAGTGGACTTCAGTTCTCGTTGTTCAAGTGTCGAACACAAGTGGTGGAAGCAACACTCCCCTTCATAGCTCTTTTGCCCAAACTGCTCAAGCTATGGAAAGGAAACTCCTGAGTGTAATTTCCTTATCCTCCCCTACTCTCTCTCCCTTCCCCCTCTTCCCCCTCTTCCCCCTCATGTCACTAGCTGAGGTACCACGACCCGTGTGGCTGCCGCACACGTTTTGTCAAAAGGTCGTTCGCATGGCTTTAGCATATGGAGGGGCATGTCATGAAAAGTCTCATATGCACCTCAATCCACCAGGCTACAGACCATTCTTCTCAACCTCCTCTTCAATCCTGTGAGCTCCTTCATACTAGGGATGAATTTACGTCCTTTGCTAAGTGGCTTATCCTTTGTCTCCCCATCCTTTTTAATTCTTTCGTCTCATTTCCAAAAACAATCATAAACATTTTCCAATTTAGCATATGGAGGGGCATGTCATGAAAAGTCTCATATGCACCTCAATCCACCAGGCTACAGACCATTCTTCTCAACCTCCTCTTCAATCCTGTGAGCTCCTTCATACTAGGGATGAATTTACGTCCTTTGCTAAGTGGCTTATCCTTTGTCTCCCCATCCTTTTTAATTCTTTCGTCTCATTTCCAAAAACAATCATAAACATTTTCCAACTCACTCAATCTGAACTGAACACAGCATCCCCATACGGTAATGTCTGTGCCGGGAGGGACAAGCAGCCACCATCTCCTGTGATGGGTTTTTGTTTCATCGATCCTTTGGCAGCTGCTAATGAGTTCATTGATCGAGGTATTGGCATACAGTTTCAATCAAGGTGTTGGAATATTCCCTCCTATTAGCGTTGAGTGTGGCAATTCAAAGCACAGCCTGTGAATTTTGGAAAAAAAAAAGAAAAAGCGCACCGTGTAGTTCACCGTTCAAGGGGAGTAGTTGACTCACATACAAACTGGCCTCATGGGCCACCTGCGGAGACCGCATGGGTGGTTGGGAAATCGCATTGAGTTAGAAATACTACCTGCGGTAGTCCAAGTAGTTAGAGTCTGTCTGATGACCAGCAGGTATGAGTCGATGCTTGTCTCCTGGATTAGGACCACCTGGCTGGCTGGTCGTCTGTAGGCAGTGTATAGACATTGGGGTACTCTCATAGCCCCGTCATCAGGGTCATTGGGCCCACCAGGGACCGAACAAGGGTAGGCTATAGGGGCTGGAGGGACTAGTAGAGAGGACGCCGATTAAGTGTAGCTCAGGTAGGACTTGTACTGAGCCTGTCTCCTGAGTAGTGGGTAGGATAGATGGATCAGGAAGGGAGGGTGTACTGTACATTAATAGGAGGGAGGTAGACCCTCTACGCCTGCCCGAGGGGGGATCGGCTAGGGATCTGCTAAGTCAATGGTTGGGGGACAAAGCTGCTTAGAGTGGGCCCGCAATACATCCAGTTGGAGGTTGGATCTGTAGGGACAGAATCTGATCTCTGGTGGCAAGCTGTATGGTGTGGAAGGGACACGACTTGTGATAGGACTTAGGGCTCTAAGCCCGCAGAGGAAGGTCCAGAGGGCCAAGTGGGTCATTCCGAAGTTCGAGTGACTGAACCCCGGAGAATATTCCTGCGCCTGATACCCTGCCTCTACAACAACCTGGGCGTTAAAAAAAAAAAAAAAAAAAAAAAAAAAAAAAAAAAAAAAAACAAGGTAAGTACCCCCAATCCGCTCGGGCCGCAGGGGTAATGTGGAAAGCCACGCCCGTGAGTGCGCTCGCAATCGCTGGCAAGTCAACGCGTCAAAGCGCACGACATTAACGAAGCGCACAACGACAGCGCGCCATTGCCTGCACAACAGGTACATGCAAGTGAGTGTGCGGGAACAAGCAACACAGCGCATGCAAGCATACGCGCGAGAACACACATGCAAGCGCGCCCGAGTAACACGACATAGTGCATGCAGGCAAGGGAAGTACTGTGGGGGAAAACCAACGGGCTACTGTTGACACTGGAAGATGGATAGTGGGCAAGATAGGGCAGAACGCGCACCAACAGGAACACAGCCATCTAAACGGATGGGGCGATATCTAACGAGTCATTGCGGACGCAGGAGGATAGATAATGAGGCAAGGCAGGACAGGACATGCACCGAACGGCGGAGAATCAACCAGTGGGGAGAAGAGAAGTGGGGCCAAGTAGGTGGAACGGGAGCCAGCGAACACAAGTGCGAGGGTGAACAAGAGTGGGAGGACATGTGGCAAACTAAGGGCGAATCGGCGCAGGGAAAGGTAGGATCGAAGGAGGAGAAGCAAGAAGGGGCAAGGGAGAAAAAAAAAACAAAAGCAAAAAAAAAAAAAAGGGGGGGAGAAAACGCGGATAACAAGGGGGACCGACGGGAAGTAGAAGACGGCAGGGGCAATACAACAAACTACAGGACAAAGGGAGACTCCTCCATTGAGGCAAAATAGATCTAGCAAGGAAAACCAAGCAGCGCCATCAGCCAACGAGGTTCGGGGGAACGCCACATGGCACAAGAAAGAGGAGAACGGGGAGAAAAGTTAGGTAAGCACGAACAACGGGAGAAGACAATAGCACGCCCAAGCAAGGTCAAGGAAACTTCCGATCTATACAATAAAAAAAACTTAAAAAAAGAGAGAAAAAATAAAAAATAAAAATACATATACAGAAAAATCAAACTTAAAAAAAAAAAAAAAATGCGGGGAAAAGGACCATGGCGCAATCATATAAGGATGCAGTCGAAAAGGCCATGACCCCAGAAGACAAAACCGCAGCGACAAGTCAGGGGGCAGAATCTTCAATAAGTCACTCCAACACGTCGACTTCAACCGAGTCAACGATTGGGGTCGTCCAACCAACTCCAAACGCATTGGGTCAAAGGACATTGGAATTTCTGATGGAAGAAAGTTAAAAAAACACGGATTAATGGGCCAGGGAAAGTGGAAGAAGTGGACGAGTCGGATTCTTCGGAGGACGATATCCCATCATTGAACGAACTATATGAAAAGTACGCAGTATTGTTCAACTTTTCGGGGAAAAACAGGGATCTATTGCTTAACGAAAAATGACAATGGGTAATGGACAAATTGACGGCATTGGAGGAAATTCCAGGCATAGAACAGAACGTGTTCTACCACAAGAGGGGTAAGTACACCGTCATGATCATGTGCATGGATCCTACCTATGCTCACTTCCTGGTGTCAAGGGGATCGGTCAAATGTAAAGGGTTCATGGTTACCATACTTTTAATTTCTTCTTTGTGAGGAATCCAAAATTTGCCTTCGGTTTCATCCATAATGAGGACCAAGCCGTCAGTCATACGATATTCAGGCAAAAGTTCATGATTTTTTTGTAGGGTTTGGATGATAGGATTCCATATAGGATCCCTAACATACCCTTATTGGATCTGATCCTTCAACTCTAACCCGATGTCAAGGTAGGAAATAGTTGCACCAAAGAAATCAGAGCGCTTAGACAAAGCATCATCAACAACATTAGATTTTCCTTTAATTGTTTTCAATTCAAAATCAAATGTGTCAATGAATGCAGACCATCTCACTAGCTTGTCCGAGAGTCATGGTTGAGTCTTAATCCACTTATAGGTTGAATGATCGGAATAAACCGTGAAGTGTCGACCGAGCAAGTAGTGTTTCCAAGTGTCCAGCGCTTTAACCAAGGCATACAATTCCCTTTCGTAGGTTGAGTTAGCTACCTTATCAGACTGAAGGCGTTTCGACATAAATTGTATAGGTCTATACCCCTTCCCATCATCCTACTGTAGCACAACCCCAATCCCAAACTGACTAGCATCAATTGTGACAATGAAAGGGAGTGATGGGTCAGCAATCTTCAAAACAGGGTAGTGAGTTAGTGTGTTTCAGTTTCTTGAACACCAAATCGCAATCTTTATCCCATAACCAAGGTTTCTTTTTCTTTATCAATCTTCTCATGGGTGCAGCTATAAGGGAGAAATTCCTTACAAACTTCCTATAATAACTAGCAAGTCCTAAGAAGGATCGTAGTTCAGTGACAGTCTTGGGTCTGGGCCAATCTCTGATTGTTGTGATTTTTCTTTCTTCTGGCTTTAGTCCTTCTTCATTTACTATATGTCCAAAATATAACACCTTAGACTTAGTAAATTTTGACTTCTTAGGATTTAACTTATAATTCCTCTCTCTTAACTTCCTTAAAACCATTTGCATGTGTTTCTCATGGTCCTCCAACGTCTTGCTATAGACAAGGATGTCGTCGAGATACACAACTACGAATTGATTTAGCCACTGCCTAAACATTTAATTCATGTACCTTTGGAAAGTCGCAGGTGCATTAGTCAGTCCGAAAGGCATAACCACAAACTCATAGTGTCCATACCTGGCTTGGAAAGCAGTCTTGTGTTGACCTTCAGGGGCCACCTCAATCTGGTGGTATCCTGACTTTAGATCAATCTTGCTGAAGTACTTATACCCCTGCAACTGATCAAGCAACTCATCAATGCGAGGAAGGGATTTCGCATTTTTGACAGTAACGGAATTCAATCCTCAATAATTTATGCACAACCGAGTTCTCCCTCCTTTTTTAGCACAAATAAGACAAGTGCATCATAGGGAAAAAAACTTGGTCGAATCTAATCCTTTTGCAGTTAGTTCTTGCAGTTGTTTCTTTAGTTCTTCTAATTCCTTTGATGACATACGATAAATTGGTCCCTTAGGAAATTTACTACAAGGAATATTTTGGATCATGGGCTTCATAGCACGATTAGTTACTCCCGCGGGCTCACACTGCAAGTCCTTAAATTCAGTGAGTAGTTTTTCAATAGAAGATGGGTGGGACAAGGAACATTTGCCTACTCGTTTGACGAGTACCATCATCACGTCCTCATCCAATTACTTTTTTGTGACCATACTTTTGAAAGCAAGTGGACTTATACAACAAAAAGACAATGATGAGTCTGAACTGGATCTGTGAAACAGTTTAATCGGTTCCATGTTGGACTTTTTATCCTTTATTTTAACAATCTTATCTTTGAACATGATATCTGGGCCGGCTTCCTCATGCCAATCCATTTCCAGAATCATGTCAAAGGGTAGTTTTTTTTCAACAACGAAGGTGACTTCGTGCAAGATTATTTTTCCTTCCTTAGTTCGAAAGTAACATTTCACACGACTGACAAACAGTGAGACAATAATCGTGCTTTTGTCAGCAAGCATAGACATGATAGGTATGGGCAGCTCCTGCATTCTCATTCCTAGATGCAAGTTTTTTATTGCCTTTTCTGAAATGTAGGATCCCGTTGAACCTGGATCTAACAATGCAGTTACACGTGTGCATGCAATCTCAATGTCAGCGATTATCAACTCAAAGTCTGCTTTCTCAGCTCACAAACGTCTTAGAGCAATGAGTTCAGTACCAAGTTCATCAAGGGTATCACCAGAGAGACGGAACACAATACAATTTTAGGGTGTTCTAGGTGGCTGGCCGAAGAAAAGTCACCCTCTGCCATGCGAGTTGAAGGGTTGAAAGGGGTTTCAGATGCCTTACCTTTGTCTGAACCCTCCAACTCAGTAGGAGCAGACGCTACTCCTACTGGTTGCTCCCTTTTGGGTTCTAGATGAGGGGGCACCATGCGATGATGTCCCCTGCAGTGCCACACTTCAGACACTGTCGATTATTCATCTGTTTCTGCCACTTGTCTTGTGTCAGGCCCATCTTCTCCCATGGCCTTCCAACTGCTATGCCAAGATGCTCCGGGAACGATCGTGGTCTCCTCTTCCTAAATCTCTTGTTTTTTTTGGTGCCACCCTTGTTGGTCACCATGGTAGCGACGTCACCCTTCCCGGACTCACTGCCACCATTTGCTACACCCTCGGCCTCGTCGATGGGCCACTTCTCAATTGTGTCGTCATCAAAGACGACGAGGGTGTGATCCTGCCCCTTCTGCCTCCACAGGATTCTCTTTCGATTCCCATACCCGCCTATCGGTCCACTTTTGACCACGATTGCATAAGTCCCTTTTACCTACGCAGTCATGTGCTCCCTCTGGAGCGCGAGGTCGCAGAATTGCCGATGGCTATGCTTACCAGACTTGGATTCTGCCACGAGCTGTCTGCGAATAGGCTCGCACAACGCGCGCGAGTAGATGTAGAGAACCTACTGGTCTGCCAAATTTAATCCAGTTACATGCAACAAGCGATCAACTTCACGCAACAGTGCATCGATAGTGGTCCAAAATTTTTGGCTTATAGTGGTGAGCTCGTCAAAGGCCTTATCGGTCGTCGTTTTGTCAAGAACCTCTCCTTAATTTTCTGGAGGAATTCCCTCAACGTCATAGTATTAGCCCACTCACCTATGTCCTCGGACCCTGCAGCATTAGCCTCAGACAACACCCACTCCTTCACAACTTCACTCAGACATGAAGTTGAAAACGAAACTTGGCTCTCGGCCTCAACAGGAGTTGTACAACAGTAGGTCTGAATTTCAGCAATCCAGAGAACCTGGTTGTCCTGCAAGTTTAATTCAGGTACATGCAACAAGCGATCAACTTCACGCAACGACGCATCAACAATGGTCCAACTCTTTTGGCTTATAGTGGTGAGCTCATCAAAGGCCTTATTGGTCGTCGTTTCGTCAAGACCTCTCCTTAATTTTTCTGGAGGAATTCCCGCAACGTCATAGTCTTATCCCACTCACCTATGCCCTCGAACCCTTGCATTAGCCTCAGACAACACCCACTCCTTCACAACTTCACTCAGACATGGAGTTGAAAACGAGACTCGGTTTTCAGCCTCAACAGGGGTGGTACCAAAGTAGGTCTGAATTTGGTCAATCCAGAGAAGAAGGTGCTCACCTCTCTTGTCGTTGTAGGTGAACGACAATTTCATCTTCACCTTCTCTCTGCGATTCGGCTTCTCGCTTTCTTCCTTCTTTGTCGGTTCTTTCTTCGCGGGTTCTTCTTTCTTTGTCGGTTCTTCTTTCTTTGTTGGTTCTTCTTTCTTCACCGGTTGTTCTTTGGCAGGCTCGGGTTCTTTTCGGGGTGTTTCAGTTTGTTTCGACGTCTTCATGACATCTTTCATTAATTTTTCCTGCGGTTTTTCGTCTTTCTTTTCGGTCACCTCCTCATGCACCACCTAGTTCTTTCCCTTAATTGATCTCGTCACCATCTGCAATTTGGCGGAGACATTGTCAATTTTTATTTCCAGGTGGGCAAGGTAAGCCATCATATTCTGCAGGACTGACGCCAAGTCAGCTTCTGAACCCTCGACATTCACATTAATTTTTGTCTATTTTCTACTACTTTCTTTGTTTGTTCTTCTCTTTCTTTCTTTTCTTTCTAGTAGGCCTCATTCTTTCTTATTTCTGCTTCTAACGCAACTTGCAACTGCTGGATAGTGTCATCCATTATTTCCTCTCTCAGTTCTTCCCGATGATTCGGCCTTTCCCCCTTCTTTGGCATGTTCTTCTTTGCTTATTACCCGCATATTGCTCAGTGGCAAAATGATCGAGGGCCATCCGTCCTCGATTAATGATCTGTTGCACTTTCCCACTAACCTCCAACATCTGAGCGAGAGTTTCAACTCTGGTCAGTTCTTCTTTTGCTGCTTGCAGATCGAACTGGCTGCGTACATGCTATTCAGCCTCGGGCCCAACTTTGTGCATTTCTTGGAGCAACATGTGGAAACGGGTCAGCATTTGTTGCTGTCTTTCCTCGATTTGGCCACGGGCTCTCGGCACTACCTCTTCTTCATCAGCAAAGAGAGTAATGGAGACGGTGTAGAAAAGGTGAGGTATAAAACGGGTCAGAATGGACGCACGCAGACAGTTCCACATAAAAGCCATCCTAACGAGTGAGTATGTTGCACAATAAACTCAAAGAGACAATAGCAAATTCCATAACCTCACTTCAATTTCGTTTTTCCACTGCAAAAATAAGTACAATAACTACGGATTCAAAATACTTTAATTCTATCTATATCTAATTTCGTTGTTTGTCTATGTGATGACGTTTCTACTTGAGAGTGTACATATCAGCAAATATTCAAGACAAATGGAATTTATAACAAGAAGATGACATGAGTTTTACTTATCATGGCGTTATCAACTCCTCCCCCACACCCTTGAAGACTGCATACCATCAGGGATACTCAATCCTTCTACTCATACGCCACTCAGATTGAGGACTCCTACATCGCTACTACTCTTTAAATATTTCCTTCCCCTATGAGCACAACCACGAGCGACTACGCTTGGTACCCACATCTCACTACTATAGGAACTACGCGCGACCTCGCGCCTACGTGCATATCCAACTTTTTAACCCGGCGCAGAAACACGCCTATGTTCATTTTCATATTATGCCTTGGAACAATGTTTCCGTACTACCGCACCCGGTGCTAAGGTTAACCCTCAAACCACCTTGTGCCACCACACACATAATTATTGCAAGAGACGAACAACATAAAATTTTTAAATTAATATGGGTATGCATCCTTGCACTTCTCATAGCCCCTCGTACCATCCAGGTTCATCCCGGAGCAGCTACATCCTTCTGCTTACTCTGTCTACCGCTCATAGGATCTGATTCTGCCGTCAGGGCATATCCCGCAAGCGGGCCAGCGATCCTCGGCTTCACATGGCTTACGCCACAGCACACACACTTAATTACTTGGATAAGTACAAAAAAATAAAATAAAATAACATGAACAACCAAACCAACAACAGACAAAATGATAGCAACCTCCCACCTTACTTGGCCCACTATTCCGCTCAGGTCCATCCCGGAGCAGTGCCTTCGTCGTACCTCCAACCTTCGTTACCCCTTGTTGCTGGGTCATCGTCACTGCGTTGGGGAATCACAGGATCTGATTCGGGGCTGTCCGTCGATCTGGCGAGCACACGTCCTTTTCAAACACAGCCAATACTCACCGAGTTCAAACATCCTTTCCCAGAAAGGCATTTTTTCCCTCCTGCCCATCCAACGAAGCCCTGCCAAAACCACTTTATCAGGGTAGTCCAGCTTCCACAGTTCTTCAATTAAGCTCAAAATGCTCAAGCATGTTAACCCCGGGTCATTTGAATTCCAGGAAATCCTCAGGATAGTGTTCGCCACCGTGGCGAACTTGGCAGCCCGAGGCCCAAACGACGAGTAGTTCTTGTATGTCTGGAACCGAAGGGGCCCTTTGTCCCAGATTGAGTCCAGTTTCTTGAACTTGTGCGACATCAGTATAGTTGTTGGGGACCCACTCACAATTAGCCTGGTCTCCAAAAAATCAGGGACCCCCACACCAGGGTCCGTTCTTTCCAGCTGTAAGCCCAGGGGGTAAATCTCCCGAACCAACTCCAACTGTCGCTCAGCATTAGCAAGCCCCGCAGGGTCCCCTTCCCGAAAAAAAGATACTACGAGGAGGTCGTCAATATATCGCAGCCACGGCCAGTGTGATCAAGACAACAACACAAGTGGTGAGTAGCAAGCATCCACAGAAGGTGCCCCCGACAGGCGAGTAGAGTCAGCCAATGACAACAAACAATCAATGTGTCAGCTGCTAATCCTCGTGCTATCTCGCTGCAGATGCCCGTGTGTCCAGGCACAAGGGCTGACGCATGGCAGTACGGCGTAACCCAACGCCGTACCGCCCGTCAACGCACACAAGTGCACGTGTCGATCCCCACCAATCTTCACGGGAAATGGCAGCGCATGTCTTCACGACCACGTGTCACATTCCACTCTGGCCAATGCAGCGCATCCACGAAGTGTGCCACGTTAGCAACAATGGCCGGTAAGGCCGTCAGAAACGGAAGTCGCAATAGCCACATCAGCAGCGTACAACTGCCAAGTCTGTTTGTCACTGGTAAGCCACATCAGACTAAAGATACCGCTGCGGCCTCGGAAGTGCCACGTCAGCAGGTAGGTCGCGACACAGGTAAATGCCAGCCACGTCAGCACCTCTGCCAACGATTCTCTCACTAATCGTCGATCGCCACCTCAACAACAATGTGCCACGTCAGCAATGTCACAAGTCCACGTCATCATCCGTCTCCAGGTACGTGAGCGCAAGGTCAATGTCTAGACTCGCGACGCGTTTATAAATGTGAAAAAATCGACGCACGGCCCACCTCCATGTACTTACCATAGCGTGTCACGGGGCGCATCATTAGATCGCGACGAACTCTGATACCAAATTGCAATGAACCCAGTCAATTGGAAAGCTCGTCAAGTCGAAATACAAGATGGCTCAGCCCAATCAATTGGAAAGCTCGTCAAGTTGAAATACAAGATGTCTCAGCGCAGGTCTCAGCGCAAGTCAATGTCTCCAATAATCAATGTCTCAGCCCAATCAATTGGAAAGCTCGTCAAGTCGAATGTGATCCACAGTACAATGTCTCGTAACCAAGGGACGAAGCTGAGAGGAGGGAGATAAGATTTAGAGGGTGGAAGAGAAAGTATCCATCAATGTCATCGAAGATAGATCTCCCTCAGGACCTACTCCTCCTTCGGGCATCTTCCCTTTGTGAACGCCAGCAAACAGTATCCCAAGACGAGACTGGCGAAAACCGATCACAGCATAGTGCCACATAGGCACAGATCTTCCATGAAGACGTCACAGCAGCGCGCAATATCGACAACAATAATCAGGTAAGATTCCCTCTCTCTCACCACCAATCTCACAGCCCTGATCTCCCTCTTCGTTGATACCCCAATCTGCGTCGAAGACAATGTGGCAAGCGCCACGTCAGCAATCAAGACCCCAGCTGGCACCAAGGACAGAGAGGCGCCAGCAACGCAATGCAGCAGTCTCGCGTCGCCGTCTCACGCAATGCCAGCATAGCACCAGCAGCGTTAAGCCAGCGTCCAGCCAGTGTCGTGGCAGCGTTGAGCAGCAAGTGCAAGACTGAATGTCGATGAGCAGTGGCTGAGTCAACAAGTAGTGTAGTGGCAAGTTGACCAGCCTCTGGTCTCCCGGATACAAGGGCTCAGATTGACTCCAAGACAATGGCCTGGATCTCAAACAGTTGCAGACTTCCACTTGGACCAGATTTTGCCTGGATACCTGCGTACAGCCAAATGTGTGTGTCTGATCGGTGGCCTGGACAGGGTCTGTGCAGACTTTGACTCCTAAGCCTCAATTTCCGAGCTACAGTTGACTGTTGACTTTCTTTAGTCAACTGCCGGGCACAAGGCCTCTGAAGCCTCGTTTCGGGGCCTTGTTTGGGTACGGTCTGGCACAGGGCCTCACTGTGGCCTGTGGGCGGCCCCTGGCCGACGACAATAGCATATTTTGCGTGAGTTATTACAATGAACACAAATATGAAATACGTGTTCCAGCGATCAGAGCTTGATGAACAGCCAGGAAGCCCTGGTGTGACGTGTCGTGCCGTTGCCCGTAGTGTCTGTTGTATCGTGCAATAGATGCCGCAAATGCCACAAACTAAACTTCTGCAGCTTCTGCCCAACTTCTGCAGCTTTTGCCCTATCGGTCATTAGTAATAGGTATGCAGTAGCGTACTCCTGTGCACTATATAGCCACCATGTGGATGGTTGTGTAGTAGTGTACTCCTGTGTACCACATAGCCACTATGTGGATGGTCTAACTGGTCCCTTTGGGGATCCATGGACTACTGTTTGAGACTAACTGGTCCCTTTGAGGACCCATGGACTGCTGTTCAGACCAACGTCTTCCCCTGAATAGAACGTACTGTAATTATAGCCGTATTTGGCTCACCTCTCAGTCCAGATGCAGCGAAAATGACCGTACGTTCTATTCGGGGGAAGAAGGTAAGGTTCCATAGCACATGTTTTGTGCAATAACCTGGCGACAAAGTATATATCATAGTAGGTGTAATCCTGTGTACCATATAGCCGTCAGGTCGATGCTAAAAAATGGTCCATTTAGGGACCCATGGGTTGCTGTTTCAGACTAAGGCTGCATTGCATACGTTTTGTGCGAACATGATGATGCATTATCACCTTTTCCTGTCGTTGTTTTTCAATTGGGATACAGGGAAGGCATGACACTGGGCCTCGCTCCACTTCACAACGTTCTACATGTAGCCGGATTGACTCGCCGCCAAGATACCAGTCGGAGCAGATTTTGAGTTAGTCCAACATTTTGAATGTATCGAAACCATAGTGGAGCAAGGGCCATTAAGCTGCAATTGGCTTTGCCAGAGCAGTATAGTTGTGGCAGACATGGCTGAGAGAACATCAAGGACAAGGCACAATTGTGACACAAGGGATGATAATAAGCATTGCTAACGGATTGACATGTACATACCGCTAGCCATGTTCTTCAGCACAAGGGATTATAAACAAATCAACATTGAATGACCCCCCCCTTCCCCTTCCCCCTCTCCGACCCCCGTCTACACACACATGCCCAGGTGCAAAGGCAAACGAGGTTCCCGACTCACCTGCTAGAGGCTGACTGGCTTGCTGATGCCTCCTCTGCCATGTCCTTGGTAACCCGGAACTCCTCTTTGGAAGCATCATGCAAATCTTGGAGCCTGCTCTTGGATTCGTCCTGGCAAAAACCGGGAGCACGCCCGGGGGGAAGGGGAAGGGATGGGGGGGGGGGGGGGGGGGGGGGGGGGGGGGGGGGGGGGGGGGGGGGGGGGGGGGGGGGGGGGGGGGGGGGGGGGGGGGGGGAGGAGGGGAGAGGGACGGCGAGACGGGGGGACAGGCAGTGAGGGTAAGTTCCTGTTTTATCCTTCAAGAAAGCAAACTCAGATCCCAACACAGCCTGCCACCCTGGGGAAGCCCCTGAGTATCAGGTCTGCCCCTTACTGCTGAGACTCCAATCTATTAGTGGGGAATACGGCCTGCTGGCAACTGGGACCACCTTCCCACAGTACAATCTCTTATTCACAGAGAAGCCAAAACTCCCATATTTGGGGAGCAGTAACAGCCGGTCATACAAAACCAACCAAAATAAAAGAGAAGAAGGGCCTAGAAACCCACTTCAGTCCTCATTCTGGGAGTCAGATTCTTCAAACTCGATCAACAACCGCTCAATCCTCTTCCATACTTTGGCCCATTCAACCATTTTTTCCAAGGCAGTTTACAGCAAAAGCTAGGTAAAGCAACCAGAGAATAAGCAGGAGCCCTACTGACCATACCCCTTACCCTTTCACAACCCCCCTCTTATTTTTCAGGGTAAAGAGGGAGGTAGCTTGGGGCCAATAATCCCTACCCCTATGAAGCGGGGAGACAACTCCAATATCAATCTCAGCCCCCCCAACTGCGCTTGCAGTCACCCCCATCCTCTGCTAGGGAGGCAGCTTATGTGCCAATCTGCCAATACTCGTACCAAGAACCATAATTTCTTATTACCACAGCTCTGCCTGCTTTTGTTAAGTCTTTTCCATAACATTCCTGCAGCACAGGGTAAGGAGGCATCCCTTCCTCCTCTCCATAGCAAGGAGGCAGCTTCGATGCCCTACCCCTCCCCTACCCCTCGGCCCACACAACCCCGTTTCTCTACCAGGGAGGCAGCTGTAATCAACCCAGCAAAGCTGAGAAGCGAAAGCATTTCACGTTGCAGACATCAAGTCCCCATTCCAGGGTCCCGGATTCTCCCGGTCCCAGATGGTCCCAGACCTACCTGTCCCAGGAGGTGAGTCCCAGGTAGGGTCATTAGGGTCCTTAGGTCCGTAGGAGGCCAAAACGTCACAAGTCGATGCCGGGCTGGTACTGTACAGGCAGACCGGTAAAAGTACAACCGGTACCCGACAAGAAAGTCCAGGCCCAAAGTCCAATTTTGCAGAAGCGTCACAGGAAAAAGTCCGGAAGGTACCGGCCCACCAAAATTCAAGCAGCAGACAGGCCGTGGGCGACCAATACCGGTCAAAAGCAAACCAAGGCCAAGTCAAGCAACTATTAATAGCTGTTACAGTTCAGCTCACATGTATCTACTGTCCTGCGCGAGTTGCGGAAGCGCTGCATGTTGCTTGTGCGACCTCAGAGCTTGGGCTGTGCACCAGAGGGCCTGCTTGCCGGCGGAACAGTTAGGGTTGAGAAGGGAGAAGGCGACCATAGCTGCCCTAGCTGAAGTTGTAGTTGAGGTAGAGCGGATGTATCCAGGGTTACAATCCAAGTAGTAGCAGATAGATAGATAGATAGAGAGAGAGAGAGAGAGAGAGAGAGAGAGAGAGAGAGAGAGAGAGAGAGAGAGAGAGAGAGAGAGAGAGAGAGAGAG
>BFEA01000215.1:768649-793268 GCA_003427395.1 Chara braunii
CCCCACGACGCTTCATCGACGGACTCATCTTCGGATCCACGCATCACCGAACTTCTCGATGCCTACAGCGACGTGTTCGAAGGCCCGCACGGAGTAGTACTGCATCGACCCATCCGCCACGAGATCATCCTCGAGGACGGGGTCGTACCTCCGCGTGGTTGCATCTACCGAATGAGCGAGGAAGAATTAAGGGTGCTTCGGGCACAACTCGACGACCTTCTGGAGAAAGGTTGGATTCGGCCTAGCTCATCCCCATACGGTGCTCCTGTTCTCTTCGTCCGGAAGAAGAACAAGGATTTGCGGTTGTGCATCGATTATCGCAAGCTCAACGCGCAGACGATCAGAAACGTCGGCCCTATCCCACGCATCGACGATCTTCTCGAGCGACTAGGCGGCGCCAAGTTTTTCTCCAAGCTCGATCTCAAGTCAGGATATCACCAACTCGAGAATCGGCAGGAGGATCGCTACAAGACCGCATTTAAAACGCGATATGGGCATTTCGAATGGCTGGTTATGCCATTTGGCCTTACGAATGCCCCGGCCACTTTCCAAGCGGCTAGGACAACGGAGTTCCGACACATGCTGGATCGATACGTACTTATCTACCTCGACGACATCCTGGTGTATAGCCGGAGTTTGGAGGAGCATGTGGAACACCTGCGCACCGTTTTGGAGCGGCTACGACAAGCCAAGTACAAAGCCAACCGCGACAAGTGCGAATTCGCGCAGCAGGAGCTGGAGTACTTGGGACACTATGTGACGCCGCAAGGCATCCGTCCACTTGCGGACAATCGAGGCCCTACGAGTATGGCCCGAGCCCACCAACACCACAGACGTTCGTTCATTCATGGGGTTGGCGGGCTACTATCAGCGATTCATCACCGGATACTCAAGGATTGCTGCACCTATGACGCGATTACAATCGCCAAAGGTGCCATTCGTATTCGATGACGACGCACGCCGGTCATTCCAAGCACTTAAGACGGCCATGCTCATGGCACCCGTCCTTAGCATCTATCACCCCACCTTGCCGACGAGAGTGACTACGGACGCTTCCGGCTATGGCATTGGGGCAGTCTTGGAACAGCACGACGGCGACGACTGGCACCCTGTGGAGTATTTCAGCCACAAAGTGCCTCCTATAAACTCGCTTGATGATGTAAGGAAGAAGGAGCTGCTCGGATTCGTCATGGCTCTCAAGCGATGGCGGCACTTTCTCCTTGGGCGTCGTAGGTTCACATGGGTTACAGACAACAATCCATTGACCTACTACAAGACGCAGGATACGGTGAGCAGCACGATCAGACGATGGATGTACTTCATCGACCAGGTTGACTTCACACCGAAACATCTTCCCGGCCTCTCAAATCGCGCAGCAGATGCACTCTCGCGAAGACCTGATCTTTGCGCTATGACACATCATGCCTTCGCATTCGACGAGGAGCTTCAACGACACTTCACTCGGGCATATGAGTCTGATCCGGACATTGCCACGCTATATGCACAGCTATCTTCGGATCACCCGCCGACCAGCAACTATCGGATTGTCGACGGGTACATGCTTCTCCACTCGAGAGGCAAGGACTTGTTGTGTGTCCCACGAGACCGTCGTCTTCGGACTCGCCTTCTCGGAGAGTTCCATGACTCGCGACTCGCCGGCCATTTCGGAGTCAACCGCACTATTGCACGGCTTCGACAACGATTCCGATGGCCCGACCTCATTACCGATGTCACTCGGTATTGCGACTCTTGCGAAGTTTGCCGACGCAGCAAACCCCGCAACCGCAATCCCTATGGCGAGCTACGCCCGATGCCTATCCCACGGGAACCCGGTCTCTCCATTGCCGTGGACGTCACCGGTCCGTTCCCTCGCGACCGGCTCGGGCACGACGGCATCCTCACGCTTGTGGACCGATTGAGTAAGTACGCGCGTTTTCTTCCTTGCAAGTACTACTCCACGGCTCCCGAGCTGGCACGCCTCCTGCACACCGGTTGGATTTGTGGCCACGGTGTACCAGAAGACACAGTCAGCGACCGCGACACTCGCTTCATGTCGGCATTTTGGACTGCTCTCATGCAGGAGCCCGACACGAAGATGAAACCAAGTTCGGCTCGGCATCCACAGACGGACGGGCAAACGGAGCGGGCACATCAAACCGCTCAAATGATGCTTCATACGCTCATCCGTCCGGACCAGAAAGATTGGGTTGATCGCCTCCCCGACATCGAGTTCGCCTACAACACTTCGGTGCACCCGGTGATCGGCGTGACTCCATTCGAGTTGCACCACGGTGGACGGAAAGGTCGTATCTTCGCCGACCTTCTCCTCCCTCGACCAGCCGACATTGACGCCGCTTGCTCTCCCACTTCCGTCCGGAAGTATAGGGAATTGCTGACTCAAGCCCGCGCAAATATGCAAAAGGCTCAAGTCCGCATGCAGCAGCAAGCCAACAGGCGTCGCGTGCCATGTCCCATCCGCGCCGATGATCTGGTTTGGGTCTCCGCGGAAGAGTTTGCACTGGAACATGATGTTTCACGCAAACTGCTTCCCAAGCGGTTTGGACCATGGTCTGTGACATCAGCCGCGGGCGATGAGCCCGATGACCCTTCATTTGTGATCAACATTCCCGAGCATCTGACGGTCCATCCAGTCTTTCACGCGTCAAAACTGGCAACATATACACCAATTAAAAGCGACGACTTCCCGGGCCGACGATCGCAGGACCCTCCATCTATGGATGGTCATCAGGAGGTTGACCGCGTCATCTCGGATCGCAAGTACGGCAGCAAGCCGCGACAGTGCAAAGTTACATTTAGAGCATACAATCCCGACGACACTCGGTGGATTTCAGGAGCAGATTTGAAAGCATCCGCACCGCTGATCTACGCTCACTACGAACGTCAAAGGTTAGCCAAGGGACCTCCACGACCTGCCCCTCCCACCCGGACTGTGGTCCCTCCCTCAGACAGACAACTTCGTCCTCGCAGGTTAAGCTCGGTCTTTCAAGGAGGGGGGGGGGTGGCATACTGCGTAGCCACACGGGCCCTGCAGGGCCCGTCCCGCACTTTCAGCCTAAAAGCCTAAAACTTAGGGCTTACAGGACCCGGACGTTTCAGCCTGAAAGCTGAAATACGAGGGTCTGCAGGCCCTATTCCGTTTCAGCCTATTTCTAGGCCTTTCAGGCCCAGACGCTTTTCAGCCTGAAACGGAGGGCCATTTTCAGGCCCTCATTGTGTTTGACCTACCTAAGACTCAGGCACGAAAACAGGGTTTAGAACATACGATCCCGACGACACTCGGTGGATTTCAGGAGCAGATTTGAAAGCATCCGCACCGCTGATCTACGCTCACTACGAACGTCAAAGGTTAGCTAAGGGACCTCCACGACCTGCCCCTCCAACCCGGACTGTGGTCCCTCCCTCAGACAGACAACTTCGTCCTCGCAGGTTAAGCTCGGTCTTTCAAGGAGGGGGGGGTGTGGCATACTGCGTAGCCAGGGCCCGTCCCGCACTTTCAGCCTAAAAGCCTAAAACTTAGGGCTTACAGGCCCCGGACGTTTCAGCCTGAAAGCTGAAATACGAGGGCCTGCAGGCCCTATTCCGTTTCAGCCTATTTCTGGGCCTTTCAGGCCCAGASGCTTTTCAGCCTGAAACGGAGGGCCATTTTCAGGCCCTCATTGTGTTCGACCTACCTAAGACTCAGGCACGAAAACAGGGTTTCGGAACAGGCCAGAAATAGCATGTTCCCCACGCCAGCTCAAGCAGGCGCTGCAGCTGCAGCCCCTGCCTCCCTACGGCATTGGCAAGAGCAGCCTCCTGGACTGCACCCGGTAGTACATAGGAAGTTCCCATGCACTTCACGGGTAGGTAGTTGTCAGTAGGCACGGGTAGTCTTCAGGATTCGGCCGCAGCACTCAGGAGGAGCGTTGCAGTAGTCTTCAGCGCTAGGCAGTAGTCTTCAGCGCTAGGCAGTAGCCTTCAACGTTAGTGGCAGTCTTCGGCGCTGGGCGCCCATAGCCATAGAGTAGTCTTCAGCGCTGGGCGCTGGTAGGTGGTAGATCGTAGAGTTGGGAGAGATACTCGCGGAGGCCAGTGGTACTTACCTGTGGCGCCATCGCTCCAGCTCCATCTGCAAGGTACCTGCATCAAGGCACCAACTTCACAGGTTAGTACTGGACACAAAGAGAGAGAGAGAGAGAGAGTTCTTCTTCTTCCTCTTCTAAGTCCACCATCTCTTCTCACCCTCTCGCCACCTGACGTCTCAGACTACAACAGGGAGAGACAGAGTTGTTACTTGAGACTTGACGGCATTGGATCCAGACTTGACATTTGGGATTCAGACATTTCGACGAGGGACTATTTGGGCCTGTGCCGAAGACTTGGTGTTGACGACATTCCCATCTTTCCCCTCCTCTTCGTCTAACCCCTTCTTCTTCGTCTGTGTATGGTAGGGGCTGGCGCAGTCTTCTTGTGTGAAGCGCCAGACCCCATTCACACCATGTAACGATGATGATGATGTATGTTCAGGGCTGCATTGCAATATTGATTGTTCGGATCACTGGTATCTAAGTCTTCCACTGTGTTATCTTGTATTTTGTATTGAGAGGTCGGTTCTTGTTCTGGTCTGCGCGTTACAGTATGCAACATTTCTGAGCTGCGCTGATTTAGTGTCCATCTTTGGCTTTGGTGTGAATCTTTGTGTGAGCTTTCATTGTGCATGTTGTGTGGAGATCGAATCTTGAGCAGATCATTGCATTGGTATCAGAGTTGGAACCCGCTGCATCCACTGAAGTTGGGTGCTGGCAAGGCATAAGGCCGGTGAGAAGTTGATTAGGGTTGACCTGGAGTCAAGGGCCGAAGAAGAAGAGGCCTGTTTGGGGTAAGAGGGAGCACGTACCTGCATGCCAGGAGTGGCAACGAGCAATGTCATCGAAGGAACGTTTAGGAGTGAAGTGCTTCGCCCCCTCCAAGCCCTGTATTTGCTGCCTTTTGAATTGTGTGTGTTTGAGTACCTTCCCACTTCTTGGAGACGTTGCTGCTGGTCAATTTCGTTGATGTCATCGTTGCAATTGTCTTTGAGTCAACAACTGGATCTGCTTGAGCTTGTGTGTCAGTCTAGAGGACGGATTCTCTCCTGGAGAAAAGGCTCCTCCCCTTGTTGGGAAGTGGTTAGTGGTTGCCAGCCTACTTGGGGGCATGCGTACCCAGTGGGACCCTAGCCTCGTGAGAGATCAAGAATCGGGCATGCTTTAGGTCGAGCCTAGGCTAGAAGGTCGGCAGCCGGAGGTATCACCCGTAAGTAGAGAGCATGGGCATGAGCGGTGGGCGCTCGTAAAACAACCCGGCTAGCCCTAAGACCGGTACTGACCGGCATGCAACTGAACTGCAACTGACGCAGCGAGATGTTGTAAGTCTTGAAAGCAATCCTTCAGATTGGTGGCCACGACATCCTAATTGCGTCGTTAAATAATTTATGAGGTCCTTTCTCGCAGACCTTAAATTTTTGGTTGGCCACCAGTTGTTAGGAGACCTGTAATGACGGGGGAATTAGGTCAGACCCTGAGCTAGGTTAGAATTAGAGTAGGTTAAGTGTTGAGGAGTAGGTCTACGTGGTGAGGAGGCGGACTCAACTTACCTGTGCTGACCCTCACCGTGGATGACTACCCCATGTTCAGTTTCCTGGCCTTGTCTGTCATGTGCGGGCCGCTACTCTGTTTCTTTCCGTCTTGGCTTCTTCCAGACTAGTAGGATGTGCAATACTAGTACGGCCAGTATTACAGACCCACCTTAGGTATTGTCATCATTCTGAGAAAGCTTTAGAAAATTTATTTGACTGGACGCCTTTGGATTGGGTAAGGATTCTAAACAAAGGTCCTTAGTTATTAGAAGGTGATTGGGTTGCTATGAATGATCAGTCCACCTTAGGTATTGTCATCATTCTGAGAAAGCTTTAGAAAATTTGATTGACTAGATGCCTTTGGATTGGGTAAGGATTCTAAACAAAGGTACTTAGTTATTAGAAGGTGATTGGGTTGCTATGAATGATCAGTCAAATATCTTAGGTACCCAGCCATATACCAACGAGGAGCACACAGAGATCGACAAGCAGCTGGTGGAAAAGAACAGGAAAAGGAGGAGGAGGAGAAGAAGAAGGCGAAGGAATTAAAAAAGAAAATGGAAGAAGAAAAGAGGACGGAGAAGGAAATGGAGGAGAAAGAGATGAAGAAGCAATTGGAGGAGGAAACAAAGAAGATAGAGGAGGTACAAGAAGAAGGGGATCTGTTGAGGAAAGGAAAAGGAAGAGTGGAAGGAGAAGAGAAGCCGGGTGAGGTGGAAAGTCACCCACGCAAGTCCAATCAACTGCAATGCCATCTCCTGGACACTGATGGATGGATGGACAAGTTCGAATTTAGAGGAGATGTGCAAGAGGAAGGGACTGAGGCCGAGCAGGCAGACTTTGCAGCAAAGATGATGGTTGCTGATGACGATGATGAAGGTGCCTTGCTGACCAGAAGGAGGTAGGAGCTTGATGAGAAAAACAGTTGAAAGCAGAGGGAGAGGCATTGCAGAGGAAATTGCAGGAGCAAAGGGGTAAGGAGGATAACTCGCAGGAGAGTCGAACCCTCGTGACTGACGCATTGCTGCACACTGCAAAGGAACTCGCTGCACTCCACAAGACTGTTAGCAAGATTGACCACCAGACCGAATTTCAAGGTAGGTCAAACAACTTCCTCTGTGCCTCTGCTCATCGGATCAATAATATGACTCAAAATTACGTCCATCGGTTAGAGGGCATCTTCACCAACAAGCTTGTGAGCACCATCGCATCAGTGAGGATAGGTGGCGGTGGTGGAGGAGGAGACGGTGGGGATGATGGTGATGATGGGAAGGGAGGCAAAGGCCCGAAGAGAGAAGGACACAAGAAGGGGAAGGAAAAGCAAACCAAGGGATAAGAGAGAGGAGAAAAGATGAAGGTGAAACTCCCTGGGACTCGTAAGGGGAAGAAGGACGAAACTATATATCCAGTGGGAGGCTTGTTTCTTTTATACACAAGAAGAAGTCCAAGATCAACTCACTAGGAATTGAACCTATGACCTACCACCAAAGAGGTGGATCACTTAGCCAATAGGTAAAGTGAGTTGGGATATAAGTGAAGCTCCGTGGGGGACATTTCACCCCACCCAAGCATGGATCAACCATGACCCGGTGTACCCAGACTCGATTCGACCTGAACGCACATGAGGGACAACTCACGGCACCGGCCAGACTTCAACCAAGCACTACCGCAAGGGCGTCCGACTGGTTCATAAGTGCTTGTTTTTCTATACACAAGAAGTCCAAGATCAACTCACTAGAAATCGAACCAATGACCTACCACCAAAGAGGTGGATCACTTAACCAATAGGTGAAGTGAGCTGGGATGAAAGTGGACCCCCGTGAGAGACATTTCACTCCACCCCAGCATGGATCAACCATAACCCGGTGCCGGGGATTTTAAACATCGGACACTATCCGACTTTTTTGTTGAATTGAAGGACTTGATGAGACTTACGTTTGCCAAAGGTTCATTCAGACTGAACCTATGACTGAGAGACTAAAAGTTTTCAAGCTTCAGTTCGGACGCTTGTGGAATAACCTATCAAACAGAAACGCTATGTTGAACCCAGAGACAACATTCTTGGGCATACAAGTCTGCCCCTTTGATAGGCTTCGAACAATTGTGTCCAGGGACAATATTCTTAAGCAAGCTATTCTTGGGCAAACCCAAGGACGAGGTAGAAGGGCAATGCTGCGGAATCATCTGATTCCGCCAGTTATTTGACATGCACATTGTGTCCTCCTCGAGAGTAACCCTCTAATGACCACTAACTTGTACTACGCAAATAATAGAGGTGGAAATATTATTCAAATATATGCCTTATGGCAAATTACTAGAAAACGCATCATAGAACAACCAGATAACAAGGACCAAACCACGAAAAAAAATCACCAGCTTGAAATTAGGAAAAGGCAAACTGGAAAGAAGGTAGGCAGAGACCTTTTGCGTTAGCGGCGGTCGGACAGCGCTAACGCGAATGGAACCCAGCGCCCGACGAACCCACGGTCCCTGCGTCAAGGCAATTCACACGAGGAAGCGCAAGAGGGAATTTTTCGAATTCCGGAGCTCCCACGCATCGAGACCCAAAATGGGGCAAGTCCAGCCACACCTTCGGGTGTGTCAAACAGCAACCATCGTACCTACGCCATCATCACGTCCACCATTGACGCGATCCCGACAAAGACACAACGAAGAAAACTAGAGGAACAATCAAAGTCGCCACACGGGCAACGTGAGACAGACAAATAGAGAAGGTGACGAGAACACAAGGTAATCAAGGAGGATGCTTGAGGAGAGGAAGGAGAGAAAAAGTCCAAGAGAGGGAAAAGAGAGCAAGGCAACAAGACGAAGACAAAAGGAGAACAGGTAGGGACAAGGAAGAAGAGACGACTGGCCGAAAGGAGAGGGAATATAGACAGAAGAGCCGGGGAAGAAGGGAGATCGCAAAGAGACAAGGAAGTACTATACTATTACAGGGTAGAGACAAGGAGGGCAAATCAAAGGAAAGATCCCGAAGAGGTCACGAGAGGACGATCGGAGAGGGAGTAACAGACACGAGTGGGTGACGGGAGAGGGGTTAACTATTACAAGGAATGAGACAAGAGAGGAAAAATCAGGGGAAGAATCTGCGAAGCATCCACGAAGATGATCTCTTAGACGAATCCTAAGAGGGAGAGAAGGAAGGACATGCCAAGTATCTGGCCTATCACAAGGCCACACAAGGTCGGTCTACTCCCGCTGCTTTTCAAAGGCAGGAGCCAAAACCCCACTTTCAACCCACCACATCGACCGTGCGGATCAGGGAAGGGTGAAAGTGAAGACAAAAGGGAGAGTGTTTGCTACGTCCATCACTCAGCAAACTACCACGAAGATTCCCACTCAAGTCGCACTCCTAGCCGCTACTGTCTGCCCCAGCGGATAGCTTAAAGGTACTTCGTTAGGAAACAACCACACATCCACCCCCATCAACCGACACAACCCCCCTACTCGTCACAACTTCCCACCGTCACAACTTTCCCCTCACCCCACACATACTCTAAATCCTTCTTCAACCCCCTCACCATCCATAGACCCCCGTGGAGATATTGCTGAGTACGCCAAGCATACTACCTGGCTGGAATTTTCCCATAAGTTAAGGGAGTGGTTGTCCACACAAACTTACAATGGCAGCATGCAGGATCTGATCCCAAAATTTAAAAAGATCGTGACACCAGAACTGGAGATTAGGGAAGGCCGCATTATGTATGCTTTTCTGAGGGCTCGTCCCAAGAGGCTCGCAGACCACTTTGGTCCCAAACAGAAGGAATTGAAGACTTACCACAAGATGGCAGCGGAGGGTTTAACATTAGACTCTATACTGCGGTCCGCTGAAAGGGACAACGGTGACCAGGAGGCCAATCAGGGATAGTGACGGGTTCACTCCTGTGTACGGGGGAGGAGGACCCAGCATTATCAAGATGTATGCTGCAGATACTGAAGGGCCGGTATACTTCAGTGACAACAAGAGTGGGAGAAGTTCAGAGGGCAAGAGAGAAGAGTGGCCCCAAAAAGGGCGAGAGGAGAGACCAGCATCTGGTTCACAGGGAGAGCAGAATCAAACAATTCTTGTTGCACTGCAGGAACTGACAAAAGTTGTGAAAGAAAACAGCCACAGCAACAGCAAGGGAGAATAAAACATTAGAGCGAGTGAGATGGAAAGAAACAAAGCATGGGTACTGCTGCAGTACAGCATTGGAGTGACAAAGGAGGCATATATGAACAGAATGGAGAATGGTTGTGTGTGGGATGCGGCCGCAGGGGACACCCAGGTCGAGACTGCAGAGCACAAAGACTGGTCAAAGAGTAGGGCCAGTAGATGGCGCAGCCACATCTAGCACAGGTTGGGGGGAATAAGTTTTCAAGTTGCAGGACGCCTAGTTCTCCCAATGCTCAATCGAAGTTGGCCAAGGTTGCAAGCGTTCGCTAGGAGGGGCATCACGCAGATGCAGACTGTGACAGCGACTATAGTGAAGGAGATGAGGAGAGCAGCGGCCGACACAGTGCTTTTGCCTGCACTCTCCCACTGCCAGAGATAATACAACACAACGAGGTGCAGAGGGTGATATGCTTCTGTGCTGCTGTCAAGAGGGTGTACACAGGGAACTGATTACAGATGTCAGTGAAGAAGAGGAGGTGACCATGATCAACATGTCAATCGCACAGTGGTGAAGACAATGGTGGATAATAGCTCCTCCTAAAATCATCTTTCCCAGAAGGCGATCAAGAGATTACATATGGGAATAAAAGTGCAGGAGTTCACCACGCTTGTGGAGGTAAAAAAGCAGATAGGAATGTGATTCAAGTTAGACAGTGTCTCAGAGACATTCCCGTCACTTCCAATGTTGATGGAAATATATGTCATATTGTGTTTTCTTCATCCTGGACGGATAAACGGTTTAGATGGTTCTTGGCCAGAGATGGCTCAGACCAATAAGAGCAGTGAGCACTTGCTCCACACAGATGGTGCAGATACCTGATGCAGCAAGCAATTATGTGGCTTGTGCGAGGAGATACACAAAAGGAGCATTGAGGGATGAATCAAGGAAGAAGTGTATGTCGGCACCAGCGTTCTTCACTTATTTGCGCCAGCATCACAGTGAGGGACTCCAGGTAGCATGGGTCGCTACAGCGGATGCACAAACCCTTCGCAGCAAGAACGGCTTTGGAAGATTGCAGCAACTTATAGAAGAGTATAGAGATCTGCAAGAAGAGTCAACTGGCATTGTAGAGCATCCCATCCATATAGTACCAGGTGTTGTACGCCCAAAGGGGCGTGTTTATCGATTGTCGCCCACAGATCTCAAGGAGTTGAAGAAGTAGCTAGCTACAATCGCAGAGAAAGTGTGGATAGCCCAGTACTAGCACCAATATTATTCGTGCCAAAGAAGGATGGTGGAGTCAGGATGTGCATTGATGACCGTGATTTGAATAATATCAACATCAAGAACGTGGGGCCGTTGCCACGCATCGATGACCTGTTGACAGAGTGCACATCGCGTAATTTTTTCCACGATCAACCTGAAGAGTGGCTATCGTCATATCATCAGATCGAGGTGGAACCTGCAGGTCAACACAAGACAACGTTTAGAACTCAATACGACAGTTATGAGTTCAGTGTTTTGTCATTCGGACTAACCAATGCACGTTTTAGTGGGCTATGACTAACTTGCTCAGGGGCTATTCCATCAGTTTATGGTGGTCTACCTTGATGACATCCTTGTGTTCATCCGCACTGTTGAGGAGCACATGGAGCGTCTGAAGGCACTATTTGAGGCACTGAGAAAGAGGAAGTACAAGATCGATGTGAAGAAAAGCGGATTTAGGAAGGAAAAGATATTGTACCCTGGGCATGTGATTGATGATTCTGGAGTTGACCCAAAAGCCAAGAAAGTGGAGGCTGTTGCAATGGCCAGTGCCACAAAATGTGAGAAATGTGTCGTCATTCTCTTGGGAATGGCCAATTACTATATGAAGCGCATTGAACGTCGATCCACCATCGCCACACCGTTGACCCGATTGACTGAGAGGTACTTCAAACTCACAAGGATCACCTTGTTAGACATCCCATCTTGAAGGTTCCAGATCCTGCAATGCCATTCGTGTTAATGACAGAGGCTAGTTAGTTCGGTGTTGGGGTGGTGATGCAGCAAGACGATGGGTGGCTTACCACCCGTGGAGTATTTGTCGAAGAAGATGCCTTCAAAGAGAGTTAGCTACAGCAAGTAGGGAGCAGGGTCATGAGAGGACGGATGCCATGGGCTGTCATATACAGCAGACCGGAAGAAGAGTGAGGTATGTGGAAAGATCCAACTCGAGACCTGGGACAAAGAGTTTAATGGGAGATTGGAATGAGAGCTTGAAGAAAACTTTAGCCAGCAAGGTCAGCAGATCAAGCAACCATCCAGCAAGTGAAAGTCAAGAAAGAGCTCAAGGGGCATTTATAGTAACTTGGCCGCTCAACGAAAGCTTCTAAAACGGGAAGGAAGAGGAGTTTTCAGAGCGCAGGCTGTGGGAAGTCTTAGCAGATAGTCTCTAAGCAGAATGAGCAAGAGGTGAGCGTCTCTAAGCAAATTGAGCAAGAGGTGAGCGGCGGTACATTCTTCCCACAGAGGACGTAATAAATGCTGCGGAGAGACATAGAGTGGGTAATTATGTAAGGGGACACTGGACACAGTTTCCAGCCCAGAAATACAAATCCATTCATTCATTCATTAACTGAAAAAGAAAAAGGAGAACAGCAAGACCTTATGGGGAGCAAAGGTCCAAGAGCACTGTGCTTTACCAGCATTTGTTGTTCCCTTTTCAGCTCCCGTCTCTCCTTTGCCGCTCTTTCTGCCTGCTGCTTCTCACGCTCGAAAATATGCCTCTCTCTTTCCTTCACCGCAGCTTCCTCCTTGGCTACCTTCTCCATTCGTTTCTCCAGATTTGCCATTTGCTCCTTCATTGTAATCTCCATGATTTGGAGTTGCGCTTGACGGGCTTTCACCTCACTTAGTTCTGCCTCCAGCCTTGTGCTCGTATCTGCCAGCTTCACTGCCATGTCAGACTTCTTAGAAGTAATCTGTGGCCCACAGAATCCCATAAACAACACAGTAGACAAGTCAAGCACGTGTGCCAATACATGAGCTTGCAAAGTGTAATAGGCTAATAGCAATTGGGGATTTGTTTTTCCTTTTTTTTTTCGTTTCAATCCTCTGTGGAACGTGACATGACCTGGCCTTTCCAGGCCTCAGGGGAACCCCACCAGCAATACCCTCTCCCATATGATGAGAGAGTCAAGCTCCACCACCCCCCATGGGGCCTGGGCAGGTAGATAGGGGAGCTACTGCTTGCGCTCGTGCAGAGTGTGTTGTGCCAAAACCCTCCCTCCCCCATCTCCGTATGAACATCAGCAGTGTCTCAGCCGGCAGTTTTGGCTTAAGAACCTTCTAATGCCAACCAAGGGGTCCAGACAGCTATATCTAGGTGGTAGGCCCCAAGCCTGCCCAGGCAGGTACGGAAGTTGAATGCACGACTTTCCCCATGCCACTTGCGTGCCTTACCATCTGACCTATGCCTCTGGCTCGCAACTGATGACTGAAGAGCTACAGGGAAGAAACAAGGGGGGTGGAAATAAAGACAAGGCAAAAATGGGTTTTCAACTTTTCAAACAAAAAACTAGCTTCAGCAGTAGCATGGGCGGAGGTCAATGGTGAAAACAGAAATAAGGGTAGAATTGAAAAATGCGAGGAGCTCGATGAATAGAGAACTGGGCGTACAGAAAAAAAGGGCTCATACAGAAGAACTGAAACATCGCTACAGGAAGGGGGCCTGGCCAAGATAAAGGGCTACTCTTTGGTGTTCAACAATTGGAGTGGGTCAACGCTGAAGCGTTCCTAGAAGAAAGCGGAGGGGAGGAAGAGCACCTGGATAGATAGACATGTAGATAAGAAATCCTGCTTCAGGGAGGACAGGTCAGGAAGAAACCAGAGAGTTAGGCTTGCTCTAGAGCTTCCACTTTGAACAGGCGGTTAGGATGGCTATCTGCATAGGAGCAGGGCTCAGCAGGCATATTTCTGTCCCCAGACAACAGGGGTGAGCAGGGGTAAAT
Source organism: Chara braunii (assembly GCA_003427395.1). Taxonomy (NCBI): domain Eukaryota; kingdom Viridiplantae; phylum Streptophyta; class Charophyceae; order Charales; family Characeae; genus Chara; species Chara braunii. The sequence continues at coordinate 782,377 of BFEA01000215.1, forward strand.
CCTTTCCCACTCAGGACGTAACCAATGCCGCCGTCTCAGGGTTCCTCACCCATAACGGAGTGTTGGCTCAGTTTATTATATACGGGACACAGAACCCACTTTTCGGCACTAATAGTAGCTCCTGTAGCATGGCAAACATCGATGCCCGCACCCTCACTCCAACAATTCCAGTCCTACCCTTCCGTTTTGACGAGGCGAAAGAGGAATGGCAAATAGCAGTCCGCTCCAACCTGGCCATTGTAACAGCGCAGGACTTGACTCAGCCAGGCAAATGCCTGAGGTCAAATATCTCAGACCAACGCCCCCAGGCCTTCTACAGGGCAGTTCTGATGAGAGGCTGAAGGTAACGTGGAACGGGGAAGAGGGAACCTCAGAGAATAGGCCTCTACGAGGAGAGTCAGAGAGTGGAGAACTTTCTCCACCTTGCCATCTTTCTCTAAGCGCAGATACGCCTGAACTCCCTCGACATAATCCTCAACACGCACCGTGCGGTTGTCTGCGAGGATACTAACTATGGGGTCTTCCAAGACATGAGATATGACTATCTGACAGACTTGAGGGAAGGACTTGAGTGGAAACCGTCGGAACTGATCTGCGAGATACCCCACTGGCTGGGACACAGAGATGAAGTTGACAGGATCGCTTACAGTGTCGCATCATTCATAAGGGAGGAATGGTTGGGGAAGAACAAAGGAGAAGCAATTGACAAAATAAACACTGAAAGGACGAAGAAGGAACAGATGAGAAAGAGAAGGGAAGAGGAAGAGGGGAAATCCAAGCAAATCTCTACCTGATTCTAAGATTAGTCCCTCCTCGACGAACACCCACTACCCAACATGGTGGAGACTCGTAAGGAAGGGACTACCAGAGAGGCAAAGAAATTCAAACCAACCACGGACGAAGACATACTCAGAGAAATCAGAAAGCAACCAGAGCTCACCAGCACTTCATGGAACGTGAATGGACTAGCCTCCATATTAGACAACACGATTAAATGGAGGACTTCGACAGAAGACATAGGCTGGTTCGGACCAAATCCCCCAGATATAACATGTCTACAAGAAACACACCTCACGAGTAGTAATGAACATGAAAAAAAAAAACTAGCTCTTGTGAGGAAATTAAGACATGTAAAACCAGCCTTCTGGGTCGACGCTACACCCAACGGATCAGCAAGCATCGTCGTCCTCCTACATCAGAACTCAAGGGCAAGCAACAACATACAGTTCCTAAACAATTGGCAAGACACGTCGGGCAGATAGATTAGACTAGACATCAAACATAAGGAAGAGGAATTAACAATCTTCGGGATATACGGTGCCAACAACCCCCAAGAAAAAAAACATTTCCTCCATACCATCGAGAACCTGATCCCCCCCACAAAATCACGTGATTCTAATGGGTGGTTGGAATTTTGTCCAAGAACTCTCCCTTGATAAAATCTCTAATGCGGCACACCCATCTCAACAATCAAACAGCATAGAACTAACCGACTTCACTACACGAAAGAACCTACTAGACCCATTCCGCCTCCTGCACCCCGAAGCGAAACACTTCTCTTGCATTAGGAAAACATCCCATAATAGAACCTCATTTTCAAGAATAGACTTCTTCCTCATCGCAAAATCGACCTCTCACAGCATTCTAGATCACAAACCTATCACACTTGATCTCAGGTTCACCAAAACAGCATACCTGGGTAAGAGCTTTTACCGTTTCAACAACGCCTTACTCACCAGCCAATCCTTCACTTCAGAGCTAAACAATATACTAATCCAAGCCTGCCAGAAAGTGGAAGTACCGCTTTCCCCAAAATCGTTAAAGCCATCAGCAGTAAAGTATCACAAACTTCAAGAAAATTAGCTGCCCAAGGAAAGGAAAAGGAAGAGATGCTAAGAAATGCAATCGACATGGCAGAATTTAAGCTCCAGCATAACCCCAAGTCACCATTCTTCACAGAGCTCTACACCAAAGCAAAAAAGGAATTATCAGAGTGGACAAAATAGAAACTCAGAGGCCTTCAACTAAGAGCCAAAGTAAGAGATTGGGAACTGAATGAAAAAATGACCAAATATGTCTCTCAAAGAATCAAATCCAACACCAGGAACGCAAAGATTGAAAGTCTAGCAGACATCGATGGTACTCTCACTTCAGAAACCACCCAACTAGTTAATATAGCAACAAATTTCTATAAGGACCTATATACCAACAAAACATCAAAGGAAAGTCACAACGAAGTCATCAGAGCCAGAAACAAATTCCTGAAGTATCCGAACCACTCCCTATCCAAAGTGTCAGCTAACAGCCTTGAGGAACCTATCACAATTGAAGAGTTGTACAAGGCTCTCAAAGACATGAAACCCAATAAAGCCCCAGGCAGAGATGGCTTATCCAAAGAATTATGGCTCGCAAGTTGGCATAAGTTGGGCCCTATCTTCCTAAATTTCCTAACTAAAGCCTGGACAAACGAATCCTTGGGGCCAAAACTTCGTACAGGAGTGCTAACTCTTCTCTACAAAAAAAAGAGAGAAAGAAAACATTAAAAATTATCGTCCCACCTCCCTCCTCAACGTGGCTTACAAAATCCTAGCTAAGTTATTAGCCACAAGAGTCAACCGACTCACTGAAAGTTGCTTTCACCTAGACCAAACAGGTTTCATCCCAGGCAGGCTCATTCTGGACAGCCTTGAGGAACCTATCACAATTGAAGAGTTGCACAAGGCTCTCAAAGACATGAAACCCAATAAAGCCCCAGGCAGAGATGGCTTATCCAAAGAATTATGGCTCGCAAGTTGGCATAAGTTGGGCCCTCTCTTCCTGAATTTCCTAACTAAAGCCTGGACAAATCCTTGGGGCCAAAACTTAGTACAAGAGTGCTAACTCTTCTCTACAAAAAAGGAGATTAAAAAAACATAAAAAATTATCGTCCCACCTCCCTCCTCAACGTGGCTTACAAAATCCTAGCTAAGTTATTAGCCACAAGAGTCAACCGACTCACTGGAAGTTGCTTTCACCTGGACCAAACAGGTTTCATCCCAGGCAGGCTCATTCTGGATAACGTAATGACTCTAACTGAATCTACCAGACTAATAAACGAAAGAAAAATCACGGCGGCTATCCTGTTCTTCGACTTTGAAAAAGCCTACGACCAGGTCAATTAGGACTTCTTGCAAAACTGGATGGAAGAAATGGGGGTGGGACCGAACTCCCCCAAATGGGTTAGAGTGTTATATAATGATGCTCAAGGGATCGTCCAGGTAAATGGGTTTTTGTCCAACCCTTACAAAATGACAAGATCAATGAGGCAAGGTGATCTGCTAGCAGCCCGAATTTTCCTTTACGTCATGGAAGCCATCGCAGCCTATCTCAGAAAAGACCCCTCAATCGAAAGATTGAGAGCCATAAAGGATGACAGCGACCGCTTTCTCCACCTCCCAACCACCCTACTCTTTGCATATGATCTCACAGTCTTGATTAGAGCCTCCAACTCCTCTTTCCATGCACTCATAAGAGCCATGCAGGCATTCCAACTAGCCTCTGAAATGAAAATCAATTGGACGAAAACAATAAGATGGTGGATCTCATAGAGTCCCCCTCCCACAAAAATTACACTAGAAGGCATGCTATGGGCTGACCCAGCTATCTCGATCCGTTTCCTAGGTATCCAACTCAGCACAAAAGGTTATCACCCCTCCTCAACGGCTTCCCTTCTTTCATCTATGATCAACAAAATGCATAGCTGGCAACGCTCGCACACATCGCTTCTAGGAAGGGTCCTAGCATTGAATAACTCGGTATTAGCTATGATGTGGTATACGACCTCGATCCGGTTCCCCTCTACAGATTTCCAACAACAAATTAGAAAAAAGGCAGCAGCATACCTATGGACTGGAAACCCAGACAAACAACACTTCATTCACAAGGTATCTTGGCAAATAGCCACAATGTCCAGAAGAAAAGGAGGGTTGGTCCTTATAGACCCAGCTCGATAAATCCAGGCCCTGCAAATCAGATGGATACTAAGGCTAACCCTACAAAGAAATCTACAATGGATACCCTTAGCCCTCAACCACATCAACGAGCTTGCACCCTCCAAATCTCCACATAACATGTTGGGCCTTTTCTGGATATTTAACAAATGGTGGTCGCTTCCAAGAACCACAAAAGCACACGACCCCTAACAAAACTCAGAGGAAGACTCAGAAAACGAATCATCCAAAACCTTTTGAGAAAATCTGTTACACATCTGGAGAAAAATCTTCCCGGAAAACAAAATCGGCCTGCAAAGGAGGGATGAGGTCCTAAGGCAACCTATCTTCGGCAACTCCTGAATCAAGGACAACAAAGGAGAAAGCCTTTCTCTTACGAAGGCCGAAATCAAATAGGGTAACTGGCTCGAAAAAGGTATATGGCAAATCCAACACCTATGGAATGAACACACAAATAATTGGAAGGTGGAAAAAGATATGGCAAATCCAACACCTATGGAATGAACACACGAATAATTGGAACCTGGCCCTAAAAGGATGTCACAACCTTCAAACCAACCTATCAATAATCATCGAAAGCATTCCAATTGAATGGCGCTGGCTACTAAGATCAGACCAAAAGTGGCTAGCAGGGGATTGGGTTAGCCAAAAGGACCAAACAAACACACAAGAAATCCTAAGAATCATAAGCAACGAAATACACAATAATGAATGGATAACCTGCAATATATTCCCTTTAGAAGAACCAAGCAACCCAATAAGCTTCTTGAGCAACCAAAGTAGAGCAGAAGGATCTTTCAAAGTAAGTAACCTGATAAGAATGAGAGTAGAGCAGGGTATTTAGGCCCGACTTAAGCATCCAACAACTAGAAGTTGATCCCACCGAATGGTCATGGGGCTTGCCAGGCGAAGTTTCCACAATTATACGCAGACACAAACTAACCGACTACACCCCAAGACTAGGCTACAAATTGTTCTCCTCGCCTATTACTACTTCGGCCATCATATTTAAAAGATGGCAAAAGCATGAAAACTCCCTCACCAATACATCTTTTCAACCATCCTGGTCATCAATCTTCTGCACTACACCAGCCAAGTTGGCCAGCGTACTCTGGCTCATAACCTACAGAGCAGTTCCCTGTGAACCATTGGCTAGCGCAAAGAAGAAGGAAGCAAGACAAATCAGAGCAGGAATTATGGTGTAAAGTTTGCAACTCCCAAGCTATCGAAACACTCAATCACTGTTTCCTGGAATGCAAGAAAGTCCAAATCCTATGGAATGAAGTAGAACTATAGTGGAGCAAGCTCACCAGTAAAATACTAATTAAAAATAGTACAAATTAGCCCTGGCACCCTCTTCCTAGACTTAGAACAAACACCGCCCTTCAAGGGTTTCGAATACTTCCTCTCTCTAATCAGAAAAGCTACTCTTTGGGCGATTTGGAGAAGAAGATGCGCCCTAACCTTTGAAGACCTCCCTACTACCCCAGAAAATCCCCTCACCCTCATTAAACAGTTAATCGAGACGAAAATCCACGCCCACTGGAAAAAAACACTGATCCAAATCCAAAACACCCCAGATAATAAGACTGTGATTATTAAAAAATATAAAGCATCAAAACTTGGAGGAGGAAAACTAGGCTCGATAATGGAAAATAGATTAACCTTGAAAGACTGGTTCCCCAACCCAACACAACAACCAGGGGCCAGAGAATCCTCTACAACCACCCCGATACCAAACTCTAGATTATAGTAATAAACTAGCAGACAGTCCAGATACAAACATCTAACTAGTCCTTGGAGCAACAACCAGTAATGCCTCATCTCCCCAGCCACATCCCCCACCCCCTTCCCACCATCGCCCCAAGCCCCCCCAAGGCACATCCTCGAACAACCGGATAACAAGGAACAGAGCGGGAGCATTCTAGGGTTAAGGGTTTTAGCCAGTCAGCAGTCTCAATAACCTTCCACTTTCAGATCGTAGCACATTGAAGGACTTAGGTATTTATGGCATCCTTCGGCCCTTCTCACCACAAGTGAAAAGAGCACAAGTGATGTTCCTATGTTAAGCTTTGGATTGCCTAGTGAAATAATCGTCCGTGCGACGGACTAAGTCTCCAACCAAGCGTGCAGATATCCAGGGGGGCAAGCAGAAGAGGTTGTACAGGATCAGAAAAAAAGATCCAAGCAACAGAAGGCAGTAAGCGTAGAAAAGCTAACGATCTAGAAACAGAGAGAGACAGATCTGCTGTGCTCTAGGGAGGCAAGGGTAAATCCAGACAGTCAGGTTAAAGGCAGAACCTCAGTTGAATAGGATAACTTAGGCAGGGGTGAAGGGTGGTACATCCTTCCTTGGGGAAGTAATCAATGCTGTCCTTCAGACCTCCACACCATAAGGGGGAGGGTGTAATCTTTGTGATCCTTTCAGACTTGCCGGTGGAATAGGAACCGCACTGATGCTCCCCAGAATGGAAAAGGAGCCAGAACTCTAAGCTTCTGTTTTTCATTATTAAACAAAAAAGAAAAAAAAAAGTAGCTCCTGTAGCATCCTGCCATGCTCTGTGATCATCTTCTGAGCTGTGTTTGCCAACATTAGTGTACTTCTTAGCTGGAGGCACTTTCGGGTGATGAATGTCCACACTCGCATTTCTTTTTTTTTTGTATGAAATCCATCCATTTGCAACAGCTACAACAACTGCAGCTATCCATTTGCAGCAGCTAGAACAAACGGAGCACCTAAGGGATGTAGCCTTGCTGTCACTTGATGAGCCTCCAGTCTACTGCTGTGGAGCAGCGCCTGCTGAGAACAGGGTCAGCACCCCATCCATCAGGCAACCAACCACGTGATTGGAAATTGATGACACATCATCCCATTTGTCATTGGGAATCCGTGAGAAGCAGCTCAGTGACATGCAGATGAATGGATAACTGAAGGACGGACGGATGGATGGATGGGCAGCTGACCCTATACACCTACATTGACCCTACCGTCTTCACCCAAATATAAAGCCCAGTCAGTATAGCTGTATTTGGGGCACTTCTCAGTCAGGCGCAGCGATAATGACTGGGCGTTCTACTCAGGTGAAGACAGTAGGGGTGGACGGAGGAACGAGGCGATGGATAGACCTCATCACTACTGGTCTACGATAGGAAGATGGCAGAGGAACAAGGCGATGGATGCAGGACACAAAGGCAGACAGCCGGACAAGAGGGAGGAATGACTGGAGATGGATGTGTAGTTGGACGGATAAGTAAGACGAGAGAGGTGGTTGGATAGGAGAGGATAATGTGTGCACATGATAGGCAAAGAGGATCGACTAGATCTATCTGACTGGGTGGGTGTCTCAGATTGGGTGAGTATCGGCATAAGGCAGGAATGATAGTCCCATTGCCTTCAATCAACCCAACCATCACCACTGCCTAAGATAGTCCACTTGTGCTATACGCCCCTCGTCGAGCCATTCTTCTTTAATACCCCTCTGCAAACTGGCTTTTTTCAGTGGTTCCATTTGCCCATCCATTTTTATTGCTACCCTCCATTCAGCTCTTATTTCCATCCTCATCATGTCCCTGGCTTCCATCCATGTTTCCATCGAGGAGGTTGATTTCGTTCCTACCTTACAGTGACACCTAGCTCTCCTGGTCACCCATAAGGCTGTTTTTCTGGCAAGATCTACATACTCCAGCTCCTTATGCTGCCTTCATTTAACCTGTACTTGGCTGACAAACTGCCAGTTCATCCGAAGGTACTGTTCATCTGTTTTCGTATACGAGTACTGCACCTAGGTGGTTCGGCCCAGGGCCAGTAGAGCAACAGATGAACAGAAGCTTTGGGCCCCAAAATGTCTGGAGGAGGCCTATCTGACTTTTCAATACAACAGAGGCCAGTACCACTACCATATTGATTTTCCAAACAGCCGGTACTGGTTACTTTTTGGCTCAGCAAAATGCATTTTTTGGTTCGTCAATTTAGCTTCGGATGGACTGGTGGTTTTAATAGGAAGAAATCATCTACCGTTCAAAGATTGAGCTATGATTGATATTTTATTCCGAATGAGACAAGTAGAAGAGTTTCCAGATCCCTTTCAGACCACCAGCAATTTTTCAGTAGAGACATCATGATTTGGCCAGACCAATGTATGGAAATCTGACAGCATGACGAAAGATAAGCTGAAGATGCAGATCTAGTCCATGGTTCAACCTTTACATTTGTCTCAAATGAAGTTGATCTTAGTGTGCCCAGGGCATCGCTGAAGGAAATTAATGATGATACCCTTCATTTGATGCTTCTTTCTTCTTCTGTTTTTTTTCCCCTCGAAAACAGGACCTTATGGCTCCATATCCATTCTGGGGAGCATCAGTCTGGTTCCTTTTCCACCGGCAAGTCAAGAAAATACAACAATACACACACACACGCTTCCTTCCGTCCGGCCGAAGGAACCTGCCCAGCATTGATTTGCTCCATTGCTCTATCTTCATTTGATGCTTCTATCATTTGTTAGTTGGCCAACTCTTCACTTTCGTAAGGGGCACTGGGCCCGTTTTCCAGCAGGTGCTGCTCTCTGCAAATGGATCACAGTTGTGTTTTCCTTAAAACAGGATAGGAGTGTCAACAGAGGACAAACACATTACCAGGCCAGAGATTAGAAAAGCAAGAGAACCAGGTAGTACATCCTTCCTGAACCAGGGAAGTAATCAATGCTGCAGTCTCAGGGGGAAAAAAACGAAAAAAAACTTTTGCCTTTCAAAAATTTGGAGTCTTTGGACCATTTGTTTCATCCTTGCGCAGGGGCCACGCTAATCTTCTCTCTATCGTTCCAATTTTAACAGATGTCCCAAAGGACAAAAAAAAAAAAATAAAAAAAAAAAAATTCTGAAAAGATGTAAAGGGTGAACTTTGCATGAAAAGTTTCAGAACATATTTTGGCCTTATGGTTTAAGGCTCTTTTGTTTTTTGTTTTGTTTTGTTTTGTTTTGTTTTTCACTTTTCTTTTGCTGTTGGTTTACTTAGTGTCCACTTTATGGATTGGTGACATGTTTGGTTTAGAAGGTGCGGGGCTTTTATTACCATGAGAAAACCATGAAAATTCAGTACTCTGTTAACCACTTTTCTATAAACTACGTGGTACAAAGACCATACCTCCTTATCTCTCCGCATAATTTCTGCCTTCTGCATCTCCAAAAGCTCTTGCCTTCTCCTGTTAGAGGCATCTATCTCAAGCATTTCCTGTCGAAGTCGTTCTCTCTCTTCAGATAAAGCAGTTTCTCGCTTTTCAACTTCGGCGATTCTCTCTTCAAGTCTCTTCTTCTCGTCTGCAATCTTCTCCAACTTCTTTTCTACTTCCCTTTCCCGCTTGGAAGCCTCAGCTTCTCTGCCCTCCAGGCTGCGTGTTGCAGCCTCCAGTGCACTAAGTCTGCGCTCAAGAATCCTCCTTCGTTCTTCCTCCCCCTCCCTCATTGATACCACCTCCTTCTGGACTTTATCATGCTGCTCTTGCATCCTCCTCTCTCGTTCTCGCACTTCCGAATCGCGTGCTGCCATCTCCTCCTCTCTTGCCCTCAACTTCTCTTCCTCTAACACCATCTTCCCTTCTCGTTCCTCTAGCTCTCTTGTGCCCTGTTCCATGTCTTCTTTTTCTCGCTCAATCTCCCTTTCCCTCTCCTCAACCTCGAACATCATCTGCTCTGCCACCTTTTGCTTCTGATGTGCGGTCTCAATCACCTCCTTCGCCCTCTTCATCATCTTTTCTGACTCCCTGACTCTTGCTTCAGCCTCTTCCTCCCGCCTTCCCATCTCTTCCCTCATCTTTATCTCTCTCCCATTTAGTTCCTCCCTCATCTTCTTCTCTCTGCCATCCATCTCATCCCTCAGCAAATTCATCTCCATCACCCACTCCTCAGCCTCTCTTTTTGTTACCCGTGCTTCATCCCTCACCTTTCTTTCCTTCCCCTCCAGTTCTTTTGCCGCAATGGACAGTCGATTTCTTTCCTCCTCAGCATGTGCCTTAGACAGAACAAGGTCCTCCTGCAACTTCCTGACTGTCTCTTTTTCCTTTCTCAGCTCCATTTCTGTCTTCTTTATGTTCGCCATTTCCCTCTGCACTGAAAGCTTTTCTGATTCCAATGCTGCCTTGGCACTCTCAAAAGCTGCCACTTGGGCAGCATGGGCTCGGGTGGCCTCTTCAAGTCGTATTCGATCTGCACACAGAATGTGTCTGCTTATTAGGTAGCCATGTGATGAAGTAACCGGCTATAAAGACCCTCTTAAAGATGCAGGCCTGGCAGGTACATTACAAAATTGAGTTGTCAGTGAGGCAAGTTGCATATCTCACAACCCATGCACACTGTGAGCAACAGAGTGACAATGACCACTGCAAATGTGCTGGTCGTAGTATCAGCAAAAGATGTAATATTAACCCCACCGCCTTCACCCGGATAGAACGGCCGGCTAGGCTACCAGAGTGGCCCAGGACCACTTGCCCGATCGGGCCCAAAACAAATATTGTTAAATAAAAAATCTGTTTTTTTTAACTTTTGTACTTTTTTTTTTTTTTTAATTTGGTAAAGAATTTTGATGTGACCCTGAGGCAGAATGTTCAGTTTACTTTTCTGCATAACATAATTTTTTTCCAGAATTTTTCTAGGAAGATTTTCACGCACGGCCGGGCACCCAGGCGTCAGGGTAGTTTTGGCGCCTACCGCCGACACCTGTGGTAGGCGGTAGGCGTGCCTACCAGTTGGGCCGACCCGTAGGTGGACCCGTCGGCGGTCGGCAGACTGCCTTGCAATTTTTTCTTTTTTTGTGATTACATGGTCGTGCGCAGCTTCAAGGAGAGCAGCCCAAATCCGCAATAATTGCTTTTGGGGGTGGTGGGGGTTATAGGAGGAGGTATAGGGGGGATA